>CM053606.1:124122360-124164361 GCA_028646535.1 Procyon lotor | reverse complement strand
GTAGGGATGGGGTGGCTGGGTTGTGGACATTGGGGAGGGTATGTGCTATGTTAAGTGCTGTGAAATGTATAAGCCTGACGATTCACAGACATGTACCCTGGAGCAAATAATACATTATATGTTAATAAAAATTTTAAAAAGTAGAAATAGAGTGCATAATTGCTAAATAAGGGTGGTTTGGAAGACTTGAAAAAACTAGCAAAATCAATCCAACAGATTGTAGAAAAGAAGAAAATATAAGCAACAAATTGTAAATAAGAGATAAAAATTTCTGATGGTAAAAGTATAATTATCCAGAAAGTAGATTACATAAGAAAGAAAATTAAATTATATAATGTACAAGAGATACATATATATAAAGGAATAATTCAGAAATATTAAGAATTTAGAAATTAAAAAAATTGCTAGGCAAATACTAAGCAAAAGAAAGTTGGTGTGTGAATATTAATATCAGACAAAATACAGTTTAATGCAAAACCATTAACAGGGTGGTGCCAGCACATGACAAAAGAAACATGTCACCGCAAGTATACAGCAATGATACTCTTATATGCAACAACATAGTCTCAAATATTAAAAAACCCAAATATTTATTTCATTATAAGGAAAAAAACGTGAATATTTCATAATTATGTTAGAGGATGTTTATATTCTTTTATTAGGCAAAAATTAGTAAAGGAACTGAAGATTTGAAGAACCTTTTATCAAACTTAATGTAAGAGATATATATGAATGCTATTAATTGAAAACATACTCTTCAACAGCACATATGAATCACTTACAACTATTTTTCACATACTATATCTCAAAGGATGTCCTTAGGAATTTAGAAGAAAATAGAAATATTCAATATAAAGTGAAGTTAAAAAAATAAAATAAATAAAAAGAAAATTAAAAATAATTCATTATGTCATCATCCAGACATAAGTATTATTAATATATGACATGTAAATATCTGTATTTTATGCAGTTTGTGGCAGAGGCAGCTAAATGTTCCCAGATTTGCTTCTACTCTTCCTTGTTTCTCTTTAGAAATAGACCACCACTCTCCTGTCAGATTTTAAGAGGGCACATGGCTACCCAAGTTGTGACTGCATTTTCCAGCACTCCTTGCAGCTTTCCATCAGTGTGAATAATGCAGGTTAGTGATGAGGTAGCTTCAGCCGTGTAGATCCTAGTTAGGTATCTGTGAGCCCCTGACAACAGCCTGCAACAGTGTAGATGTGTGCATGCGTGTGTGCGTGTCCTTGTGTGCACGCCCTTGCACACGCACACACACACGCACACACAAGCAAACACATGTGTATTTCTCTGAGATGAGGGTTCATAACTTTCATTAAATATGTAAACCCCTATTTTCAAAAGAAAAAAATTAAGATTTGTGCCCTAGAGGATCATGAATTGTCAAGACAGAAGAAATATGTGAGTTCCTGGAGGACTTCATGGCAATCAGGTGACTGCATGCCCCATTTCATATGGATGTTACTTGAGTGAAAAATAAGCCTGTATCTTGTTTGAGTTGTTGTGTTTTGTTTTTTGTTTTGTTTTTATTATGGCAGTTTGGTTTGTACATAATAGAGAATTATTTTATTGTTTATTTTATTTCTTAATTTAATTTAATTTAATGATCATGAAGCTATATTTTAGAATTTGATTTTAAAATTAGCATAACATCTACATTTTTCTATGGCATCACATTGTTTTATATCACTTTGCATACTGTTCTGTATATCTGTATATAGATAGGTCATAATTTAAACATTTCACTTTTGTTAGAGACAGGCCATTCCTAATTTTTCTCTGTGGTAATGGCTGAGTTTATGGCTGAGTTTATAAAAATTGCTGAGTTGCTAAATCACTGTTCACATTTGTGGTTGTTTCTTTAGAATAAGTATGTAGAAACAAAATGGCATTCTGATGTATTTAAGGACTATTTTTTTCTCCTTTATTACATATTAATATTATTGAAGAATCTGTCACATAACTGTAGTTTCGTTTAATGCTGTCAACTAGTTTTGTTCTAATATATGCCCAGATGCTCACATCACTTTAGCAGTTAATCTGAATTTAACTGAAAAGTAGTACAAGAATCCTAACTATACAGCACAATAATTTCCCTACCAACTCTGAAGGGTGAAGTCACAGCATTTTGTCTAAGAAAGGAATTAATGTCATTTTCTTGATTCAACATATTATCTAATTTCCTAATTGCCTTCTTATTTTAGTATTTTGTATTTAAAGTTAAGATTCTCTTTTATCGTGGAATTTCTTAGAAATATAATTAAGATAAAAAAGAAATACAATCAAGATATTTCTCTGCTGGGGCGCCCGGGCGCCTCAGGCAGAGGCTCAGACCTCTGCCTTCGGCTCAGGTCATGATCTCAAGGTCCTCTGCTCAGCAGGGAGCCTGCTTCCCCCTCTCTCTCTGTGCCTGCCTCTCTGCCTACTTGTGATGTCTCTCTCTCTGTCAAATAAATAAATAAAATCTTTAAAAAAAAAAGATATTTCTCTGCTAAAGGAGAATATTTAGGCAAAAACTATAAAGCTTATGGTTTTAGTTCCTTTTATGATTGTTAAATATCAGAAGAATAAATTTGTTAAAATATATTTAGTTTAGAAAAACATATCTTCCTTAACTTCACATTAAAGTAGAAAAATCACAAGAGAAAAACACTCCCAAACAGCTTGAAATTTCTTTCAAATTTTTAAAAAATAATTTTTTCAGCTTTTCTTTTTAAATTAAGTTGGTTGTGCTTCTCTTGAGATGAAACCCTGGCAAGAAATAATTATTGCATTTCAGTAATTCTTAAGGCAACAGTTTATTATCTTAAATAAAGTATTATATCTGAGGAATCACTCTGTATTTTCATAATTTTGCATGTGGGTATGGGAAAAAGAAATTGGGAAATATTGACTCAAAGTACACAATGAGAGAACAGAATTACTCCTTTTTGTTTTTTACAGTCTTCAGTGGTGTATAAGTACCAGTGACCTTCACAGCAATCACATCAAAAATAGATTTAAAATGATGTATTTAGGAATCATATAGATTTTTCTTGCAGTGTTTTTTGTTTTATTTTGTCTTGGTTGGTATGGAAAATGGGAATTATACTTAAGTGGTTTAATAATACTGAAAACAGTTGAAATTGAATTTTAAACTTAAAAATCCAGTTAATAATCCATTAATCAATTTAATCATTTATTCATTGAATAATTGACAACTGGGCAAAGCATTGTCCTATAGGAGAGACAATGTACAAAAATAACTATTTAGGGTAGAAATTATGAGTTTAACATGTAAGAGAAAGAGAATAATTCCCACTGAAGGAAATAGGGAAGTGTTTATAATATGTTTTGATAGGTAGCAGAAATTGGGAAGGCAAACAGAATGCACAAAAAATATTTTTGAAAGGAAGAGCAGGGACTACATGGGGACACTGAGTTGCTTAAGTGAAGTGTCTTAGTTCAGGCTGCTATCACAGAACAGTATAGGCTGGGTGTTTTATAAACAACAGAAATTTATTTCTCAGTTTTGGAAGGTGGAAATCCATGATTGCTATGCTAGCACAGTCAGGTCCTGGTGAGAGCCCTCTCCTGGTTGTAGACTGCTTACTTCTGGTTGTATCTTCACATGGTGGACAGTAGAGAGAGAAGACAAGCTCTCTCATGAATTACACAGATACTAACCCAAAACATGAGGGCTGTACCCTCATGGCCTTATCTAATCCTAGTTTTCTCACAAAAGCCCCACCCCTTAATACCATCACATTTGGGGTAGAGCTTCAATATATGAATTTGGGGGGCAACACAAACATTCAACCCATAACATGAGGGCAATGTTGCAGATGTGTGAATAGTGAAAAATCAATTTGGGGGAAAAAAACAAAAGAGATTGGGCCAGATTGCAGAGGGCCTGATTTTCAGGTTAAGGATTCTGTCTAAGAAATTCTAGGAAACTCCTTCAGAAATTCATATTTTTCTGTAAAACAAAACAAACAAACCAAATACAAGAAAGAACATTTTACATTTATGCTTATGCTTAGCCTATTGTTAGGCTTCTAAATTATGACATACCAGTGGGACAAAGATTGATCTTAAATACAATATCTATGATATGGAAAATGAAGCTGTCAAATAACAGGATTCCAATTGTAAAGTAAACCTGATTGAAGGAAAGATGGCAAAATAGGTGGAAGGAAGAAACTGAAATGAAGACCTTAATGGGAAATTTTGACAACTATAAGTATTAAGTATTTTTAATACTTATTATATGTTAGGATTTGTGCATGATACTGATAAAACTATTTAAAAATTTTTTAAGTATGATTTCCCTTATGCATATAATCCCAACTACAGGGGTCATTCTGAAATAAAATTGGAAATTAGATAATTGATTAGCAACAAATGGCAGAATGAGTATGGAGTTTGGTGTACTGACTCGGAGTTTAGGCTATAGTTCTGTTACAGACTTGTATAATTTGGGGGGATTACTGAAACTTTCAGTGTTTTTTTAAAGATTTTATTTATTTATTTGACAGAGAGGAGAGAGATCACAAGTAGGCAGAGAGGCAGGCAAAGAGAGGGGGAAGCAGGCTCCCTGCTCAGCAGAGAGCCCGATGTAGGGCTTGATCTCTGAGATCACGACCTGAGCCCAAGGCAGAGGCTTAACCCACTGAGCCACCCAGGCCCCCCTCATTTAGTGCTTCTGTTACATTATCCCTATACTTACCTTTACACTCTTAAAATAGGGCAAAGACTCCCTGTTCTACCTACCTTCTGCATCATTGGCACTCTCCAATGCAATAATGCGAGTGATAATGAATTTTTTCTTATTATTCTTATTTCCCTAGGAATCTCTACACTCCCTAATTATTACATATCTTGGGTTCTAGTTCTTTTTTTTTTTTTAATTATTTATTTATTTATTTGACAGAGAGAGATCACAAGTAGGCAGAGAGAGAGGAGGAAGCAGGCTCCCTGCTGAGCAGAGAGCCTGCCGTGGGGCTCCATCCCAGGACCCTGAGATTATGACCTGAGCCAAAGGCAGAGGCTTGAACCCACTGAGCCACCCAGGCGCTCCTTGAGTGCTAGTTCTTGATCTTATTGTCATATAGTTTACACAAACTTTCTTGAAAATATTTCCATTAAAATATTGAAGACAGAAGTCTTAAAGTTCTGGGAAAGAAAATTGTGATGGTAAAATTTCAGGCACCTTAACAGGATAAGGCATTTCACTTTCTGCTCTTTAAGCTCTCCACCTATATGACTAAAGAGTTTGCAAATTTATTGCACAGAAGAATCACTTGATGAGCTTTCAAAGCTGTAAATTCCTGGGCCCCATCCCAAATCTATCAAATCAGAATCATGGAAAATAATCATGGAAGATAGGAACATTTAAAATGAGTAATGAAAAAGCTACAGTTCTAATCATAATCAGAGGCATAGATTTTGTCTGTAAGACACTAGACTTGCACAGTGCCAATTTTTAAAAGTTTTCTAGATTATCTGATGCACTGTTCTAAATTGTTTTTTCTGAGTCTCACTTAAGGCTGCAATGCCTAACTTCAAATGGAAACTAGACTGTTGTCTGGTATACATCATACATTGTACAGGCATCTTGAGTAAGAAGAATAGTGATGATATTCATAGCAATAATAATGAAAAGAAAAACAGTAAACACATTTGATTAGTTTAATGCGGCTAACTTTGGGATAATGATATGACATCAAATTAGTTACATTATAACTCCTTAATTGATAAGACAGAATGAATGAACATATCAGATTCAACTTTAAAGGACCCATTACGTTGCTCTGCAAGTGTAATTCTGAGATTTGGGTGGTTTCTATTAGTAATTTGAGATTTTTAACTTACCTATGTTTTAATTGTAATGTTTAATGATAAGTGATATTGTGATATAGTAAGAAATATACATTTGATTTTCATTCCTAGTTCTTGACATTGAGCTCTTACAACCTTTAGAATGCCCTAATGATGGGATGAGAAGGGCATCCTTTGTTATTCATAATAAGCCCCTTTCAACCATACTTGAGTCTCTGTTAATACTGTGACTCTTGGTGGGTTGCTAGATACCTTTAGGATGGAGTCTGGTTCCCAGAACGGCCAACCATGTGAGTAGAGTAGTGTTAAAGCTTTAATCTCCACACACCTGACCTCAATGGAGACAAGAGAGGCTGAAGATTGAGTTAATCACCAATGGCCAATAATTTACTCCATCATCCCTAGGTAATGGAAACTCCACAGAAAACCTAAACTATAGGTTTTGGAGAGCTTCTGGATTTGTGTGCACATGGACGTGCCAATAGGGTGGTGCCCCTAGGAAGGGCATAAAATCTCTGGGCCCATTGCCCTGTACATCTCTTCTATTTGACTGTTCATGAGTTGTATCCTTTGTAATAAACTAGTAATAGTAAGTAAACCGTTTTCTTGAGTTTTGTGAGCCTTTCTAGCAAGTTATGAAACCTGAGAAGTAAGTCATGGGGATTCCTGGTTTATAGCCAGTTGGGCAGAAGTACAAAAGGTCCAGGATATATGATTAGCATCTGAAGTGGGGTACCATCTTGTGGGACTGAACTCTTAACCTATGGGATCTGCTCTAACTCTAGGTGGTGTCAGAATTGAACTGAATTATTGGACAACCAGTTGGTATTCTGAAGAATTAGAAAATTGGTGGTTTGGGATCAACCCACATATGTTATCACATAAGTGAAGAGCTTAAAGCCCAGAAGCCAGAAGTTTGGTGTCAGAAGTGCTGTGAGTAGAAATAGATCTCAAGAGATATAAATAAAAAGACTTGTGACAATGGAAAATACAGAGCCAAAATCATTATTTGGTGCTATAGAACACAAATTTAGCCTTTAGAAAATTCAGGTTGTTAAGAAACAGTGACCTTTAAAGGATTATGCAGACATAGCAAAATGTGTAGACATTAGTCCTGATACTAGGTATTATTAACTAGCAAGTATGGCTCCTTTTTTTTTCATTTCAGGTTTACTTTACATTTTAAAAAAGGAAAAGTAAGAGATATTTTAAAAGGTAATAAAGTTTAGCTCTAATTGGGGCACTGGTTAAAATAACAATGATAGTACAGCAGAGTTTATTTTTTTCACTTATTTTATTCATTTCAGATTCAAAAAGGAAGTGATTTGATATAAGTGCTTTGCTGGATATTTGTTCCTTAGAAATGGTGATAAGCTTATGCCTGAAATGAACATTACAAAGCTTGGGGAAGTATTTTAATTTTGAAATTTCAGATGGGTTCCGTAATTACCTCAGGCATTTTTTCATCTGAATATAGCATTAATAGTGCTATTCCCAGAACATACTGATGATAAAGTAAAATCACTCCACTAATTAAAGGAAAAGAAGTGCAGATGGCCATTATTAATGATGAAGATAGGGGACAATAATCATGAAAGCTTTGAAGCTTAAAAATAAGTATTAAAATGGTTGTACTATTAATCATACCAGAAACATAGATTATATCCACATAAACCGAACTTCAGATTAAGAACAAGAACAAAACAAAATCCATTGTCAATTTGGTATTTTGACTAAATCATACCATCTGAGTAATTGACTGTCATTTTCCTGATGATTCCAAATAAGTGAGTTTGATTTAAGAACAACTGCAATCACTTTATAACTTATGTATAAAAAATAATATGAATATCTACTAACTTCATTTCTTATAAATATCAGGTTTAACTGGACTCCTTCAGAGGGAATTAACATAAAAATATAAAAATTTTTAATAGATAATTTTAGGTTGAATTTTTTTTTTTTAAATGAGCTAAGGCAGATGACCCATATTTCTTGGCCATAGCACATTTACCAATATCTAGTAAGCTTACTGAACCAAAACCCAATAAAGACCAATAACAAGGGGTGCCTGGGTGGCTCAGTGGGTTAAAGCCTCTACCTTCGTTCGGCTCAGGTCATGAGATCTCAGGGTCCTGGGATCGAGCCCCTTGTCGAGCTCTTTGCTCAGCAGGGAGCCTGTTTCCCCCCCTCTCTCTCTGCCTGCCTCTCTGCCTACTTGTGATCTCATTCTCTCTCTGTCAAATAAATAAAATCTTTAAAAAAAAAAGACCAATAACAAAAATAATCCATATTATATTCCTAGCTCAGTAAATGTATTTACCATTATTATTATTTTAAAAATCATATTTGCCATGTCATATGTACAGTGCTTCTGTCAGCATTGTCTGGACAAGGTAACCCAAATTCCCACTGTTTAATGCATATTTGCACAGTGAGTTGGTGTTCTCACAGAACCATGAAGTTGCATATTAGGCCCTAAAAATATCCAGATGCGAAGCAATAAAAATGTTGAAACATTAGGGGAACAGAGGAAGCTTTTATTTTATAAATGTAATTAGAACAAGCTGACTTTACCCCAAAAGGCACAAAGCCGACTTTGTAATACTATAAAAATAAACAAAATTTTAAAATAGCAAATAAAGGAGGAAATTTATTCCTTTTTTCACTGACCTTTCTTTGAAAGTAAAATATTGTACATCAGCTCATCAATAGAAACATAGGTTTAGGTGTATCTTTTATGTAATACTGTAAATGGAGACTTTGCCCATGCCCCATTTGAAAGTATGGTAGAGTTTCAAACCAAGCAAAAAAAAAGTTCAGAATATGATCTGACATTTCCATTTAGGATACATAATTCTTTAAAAGAAGGCCAAATGCCAGCAGGAAAAGCAATCATTAATTTCATTATTGGTCTAAAATCTCTCCTTCCTGGATGGGAACATACAAATGGGAATCATTCTCAATAAAAAAGGCTTAAGAAATCAGTAACTTTCAGTTAACTTCTTGAATAGGGTTTAGTTCACTGTGCCCTGGAGTTAGCAGCTCCTGGGGTACCACCCTACTGAATGGCTCTGTGATGTTGCCATATTCCAGTACTTTTCCAAGTATAGTCCCTAGACCAGAAACATCAACATCCCCAAGGACTTGTTAGAAATGCAGATTCTTAGCTCTGCCCTAGACCTGAATCAGGAACCATGGAGGTGGGGCTCTGCAGTGTGGGGCTTTAAAAACCATTCATGTGATTGTGATGTTGCCCAAGTTTGAGAAGAGCTGTTATAAGTCATGTTACAGAAGATAACAGGTGAAGGTTTAGAATGATACAGAGCTAATTAAATCTTTTGACCAGAAAAGTCTCAAAGTTAAGATGAGGAAATTACAGCTCAGGCAGTTGCCTATTAGCCAATGTGGAGCTGGGACTTGAAGTCAGGCCTTCTTACCCCAGGCACAGAAAATGTTTTATTCCCTGTTATGATGTACCTCAAGCCCCATGCTACCCTCTTTGGTGTTATAAACCCTATTGGTATTTAAGTTTGAGTAAGTGTGAGATTATCTATTCTGTATGAGGGTGAAATTATTAAAATATTTTATAATTCAGAAAATTCTTTGCTAATTGCATGTGGCTACTATTATGATAATACATATTTTGAAAGAAGAAACATTTTTAATCATATTATTGACAAAGATGCTTTGCCTGAACAAACTTCAGTCAGGCTCCTGAAACTTCTCTGTGGCCATCTGTGCATTTCCTTATAAAACTCAGTTTTTGCAAAAATTCTGGTGTGTCGTTCCAGCAAGAACTTCCCTCTATTGCTGTCTGATATTTGATCACTCTCAATATCTGATCAGGTTCCTCATCCTCCACCATACCCTCGATGATGTCTGATCAATCTGGCCTGACTTCAGCAATCCTAACCCTGTTAGGGCCATTCATCCAGAATTCTTCTTACCTCTAATATTTTCTCTCAGTAAATTTTCATCCACTGACTCCCAGCCCTGCTCCTTGACCATAAACTCCCACTTCCCCATGCTGTATTCAGAAGTGAGTTTAGTTCTATTATGAGATTTCTTTTCCCCTACTGTACTAATCTTATATAAAATCTGTTTTTACCACACAAACTACTGTCTAGCTCTGTTTTTCTCATCAGCAGTTCTGGTGCTGTAATTCAGATAGGATCACATGTATCACATCATCCTGGATCACTTACCCCGGCCCGTAAATGGGCACCTCTGAAGACCTTGTCTTCTTTCCTGTTTGATTGATCAGGGATCCATTGCTGAATCCAACTCAAACCATTGCTCTGCACAAATGTCTGTTGAAACTCGTAAGGACCGATTTTTGTTCCTGAGATTCTAAGTATATTCTAGAAGCTGGGTTAATGTCCCAGGTGAATAGAGGCCATGTTAGCTTTCTAGGTTTTCTCTGTGTGTAAAAGGCTGGTTTAGAGTTCCAGGCAAGCAACTGTTTATAAGATTTGCTTTAAAGCGGTAAGCAAACAGAGGCTGGTTTAAAGTCCTAGGCATCTCGTTCCACAGCAAGCAACAGAAACTGTGTTAAAGTTCCAAATTTCTTTGTTTATAAAGGTACCATTTAGTTAAGAACATGGGAGCTTCTCAGTTGTCTGAGAATCTCCTTTTCGACCCTGTTGACTACATGAGCAGCCAGTTCTGTCTGTTCCTTTCTCGTTGGCATGGTTTTACTAAAGATAATTTAGAACTTCAGTGACCTCTTTCAGAAACAAGCTCACTACCAACTGACTCCTCTAAAACCTTTCCCTTCTCATCGCCCCTGTTCCTCCTTCCTCCTTTTACTCCTGCCTTTGATCTTCCCTCCAGTTCCTCTGAATCCTTAAATATGTCCTTCTTCAAACCCCTCTCCTCCATTCCCATGTGGACTCTGCTGGAACTTTTCCCTGCCTATTCCATCTCCTCTGTTATTCGAACTTTTAGGTCCTTGCCCCAACATTGGGAGCTCTTAAAGGACTCAAAGAAGTAACTTTCTGAAGCTGAAAGGAAAAAAGTTTGATTGGTAATAGCCACTTGGATGGTTTTGGAGACATTTAGACAGCCACTGGATGTCTTCTCAGCCTAAAAGGTAGTCTATGGCTTAAAATAAGATTACATATCAGGGCAAAAGAAAGTTGTAAAAGTCTTCAAAAATATTGGTAAAAGACTTATCCTTTACTTAACAAGTGAACTCATCATGTTTTTGTCAGACACAATTGTGTGAAAAGATATAGTGGAGATAAATCAGTGATTTTTGTATAACTATGTTTTACTGACTCAGAACTAAAATGTTAGAATAAAAACTATAAGATCTCTGTATTTGTTTATATGTTAATGTATGTGTGTATGTATGCATATGTTATGTATACATAATGTTTTTTTTGAGCTACAGATGAAATTTAAAAATTGTTTTATAAATTCCTTTAAAGGGGTTCTATTCACTTTGGATTAGAGATAAATGACCACTTATTTAAATTAAATATTTCTAAAACACTTAGAAATATAGAAACCAACCCAAATATTTTTCAAGTTCACAAATGATGTGAGTAAATCTTGGCAAGTAAGATTAGTTTAATGTTGGTTTAATAAAAATGGATATATCATCTGAGTTATCAACATTAAGTACAAGATGAGAAGACATTTATTCTAGTTGGGCTTACTAGTTAAGATAATATTATCTGTAGTAGATATTTAAGATAATAATATTATAAATCCAACCTAAGAATAAACTGAAATAAGCAATAAAAAATGAATGAAAGCTAATAAAAAAAGAGGAAAAGGGAAAAGCCATGTTTAACTTTTTAGGTTCTTTGCTTCTGTAATATTTTGCTACTTGCCTGATTTAGCAAAAAAATAAATGATGATGGCTATTTGTGTTTAATATCTCATGAATTTTCATGAACATTCAAGTGTAATAATATGGACAAATGAATTAAATTGATGTAAGTGGGATAAAAGCTCATGAATAAACTTTTTTATTAAGTTATAATTGACACATAACATATTAGTTTGAGGAGTAAAACATAATGATTTGATATTTGTATATATTGTGAAATGATCACCATAATAAGTGAACATCCATCATCACACATAGTTATAAAAAAAATTTTGTGTGTGTGATGAGAACTTTTAAGATTTACTCTCTTAGCAACTTGCCAATATTTAATACAGTATTACTAAATTTTATAACCTTGCTGTACATTACATCCCCATAACTTATTTATTTTATTACTGGAAGCTTGTACCTTTGGACTCCTTTCACCCATTCACTTATCTCCCAATCTCCTACATTTGGGAACCACCAATTTGTCAACTTGTTTTCTGTATCCATGAGCTTTTTTTGGATTTTACATGTAAGTGAGATTACACAGTATTTGTTTTTCTCTGTTTGACTTATTTCACGTAGCATAATGCCCTTAAGATCCATCAATGTTATTGCCAATAGCAAGATTTCTTTCTATTTACTGCTGAATATTATTCCACTGTAAATATATACTACATTTTCTTTATCCGTTCAGCAATTGATGGACACAGGTTTTCACCGTATCTTCGCTATATAAATAATGCTGCAAAGAACATGGGAGTGAATATATATATATATTTTCAAGATTGTGGGTTTTTTTTTTCTTTGAATAAATACCCAGAAATGGAATTGCTTGATCATATGGTACTTATATTTTTAAATATTTGAGGAACATCCATTCTGTTTGCTATCATGGCTGCACTAGTTTACATTCTCACCAACAGTGCACATGGATTCCCTTCTTTCTGTATCTTCACCAACACTTATTATTTCTCTTTATAGGTTTTGCTTGGATTTACCTTGGGGCTTCCTTATAACAACTTATTTTTACAAATCTATTTTAAGTTCATAACAACAAATTTGAATGAATTCTAAAGTGCTACATTTTTACTCTTCCCCCACTACCATATTATGTTTTTGGTGCCATATTTTACATGTTTTTATCTTGTGTGTCCCTTAACTAATTATTGTAGTTATAGTTATTTTTTACTACCTTGTCTTTTAACCTTTATATTACCTTTATAAGTGATTAATTTGCTAACTTTGCTATATATTTACCATTGCCAATGAGATTTATGCTTTCATATGTTTCCTTCCTCCTAAGTAGCACCCTTTCTTTTCAGTATAAAGAAGTTCTTCTAATGTTTCTCAGAAGGCCAGTTTAAAGGTAATGGACTTACTTGGCTTTTGTTTGCTTGGAAATGTCTTTGTCCTTCAATTCTAAGTGATAACTTTGCCAGATAGAATACTCTTGGTTGGAAGGTAGTTTATTTAAGGATTTTAAATATATTATGCCACTCTTTTCTAGCCTGCGAAGTTTCTGCTGAGAAATCTGCTGATAGTCCTATGGGGGTTCTCTTTTATGTTACAAGTTGTCTTTATTCTTGCTACTTTTAAGCATTTCTATTTGTCTTTGAATTTTGACATTGTGTCTTGGTGTGGGTCCTTTTAGTTTATCTTGTTTGGAACTCTGGACTTCCAGGATCTGGATGCTTCTTTTATTCCCCAGGTTAGAGAAGTTTCTTTCATTTTTTTTTAATATTTTATTTATTTATTTGACACAGAGAAAGAGCTCACAAGTAGGCAGAGAGGCAGGAAGAGAGAGAGGAGGAGGCAGGCTCCCCGCTGAACAGAGGGCCTGATGCAGGGCTCAATCCCAGGACCCTGAGATAATGACCTGAGCCGAAGGCAGAGGCTTTAACCCCCTAAGCCACCCAGGTCCCCCTCTATCATTCATTGATTCAAATAATTTGTCTGTTTCTTTCTCTCTTTTCCTTCTGGGACATCTATAATATAAATGTTGGTCTGCTTGATGTTGTACTATAAATCCCTTAACCTATCTTCACTTTTTTTTTTCCCTCTGCTCTGATCGATTTCAGGGTTTTTTTCAGAAGAATTTGTTCTACATATATCTGCAGATTTATACCCATAGGAGGGTTAAGTTCATGATCTTCCTACATTGCCATCTTGAACTAGAACACATCAAATTGCTTTAAAAAAAAATCATATGATTTTTGTTGGCAACTGTGAAATTAAATAAAGTAAACCTCATTTAAAATGTAGTTGGAGGGGCATCTGGGTGGCTCAGTGGGTTAAAGCCTCTGCCTTCGGCTCAGGTCATGATCTCAGGGTCCTGGGATTGAGCCCCGCATCGGGCTCTCTGCTCAGCAGGGAGCCTGCTTCCCCCCCCCCCTCTGCCTGCCTCTCTGCCTACTTGTGATCTCTCTCCTCTCTGTCAAATAAATAAATAAATAAAATCTTTAAAATGTAGTTGGAAAACCCTAAAGGGGGGCTTTCATGCACATGGGCTTTCATGCACTTACCATTGTACTACTTGCAGCCTGCATAACCAACAGAAAGAAGATATGAATCATTTTGATATGAGAGGACATTTTTCACTTAGGAATTTTACCACCCACTTTTTAGAAAAAGAAAGAATATCCTTTATTGTCCCAGCAACAATACACTAATTACCACTTGCAGTCGATGAGAAACTGCCACAAGCTCAAACTCTTGTTTTCTCTAATGAACTTCTGTTCCAAACAACCCATCCATTTTCTTCCTAAAGTCTAACAAAAGCTGCACTTCCCTTTTTCTTTTTTGACTTGCTTCTGGTTCAGGGTAGCTTGCATGTCCTGAATTGCAGTTTTCTTCTATTCCTGAATAAATCCATTTTGTTAGTAAACTAACTGGTGGTTTTATATTTAAATCTGACAAAACTTCCTGTCATTCAGGTCTGCTACTCAAGATTGCAGGCTTGAGAGTTGCGCATTCCAATAAAAATACAATGTGAGCCAATTATGGATTTTAAATTTTCTAGTAGTTATATTTAAAAAGATGAAAAGAAACAGATGATAAAGTTAATAATATATTTTATTTAACCCAGTCTATCTGAAAGCACCCCAAACTATGCTGCTTTTGGTATATTGGTTATTCTGACCTAAAAGCACTTAGAAAAGAGCAAATTCAGGTAAAAGTTTGTTCTGAACTTCTTTCATCTGCCTGAAGACAGAAACTCCAAAAAGAACTTAATTGGCCTAAGTCTCAACTTGGAGGGACTGAGTTTTATCATAGGAGAAGAAAGAGAAGAAACTAGGTTTCAATACCATACCCAAACTAACTTCACAAATATCATAGTTCCCATTTATTCCTTTTAGGGCTTACTCACCTTTCCTAAAAATCATTTACTCTCTCCTAAGTTACCTGTGTCCTCTCCCTTTTTTTCCTGTTAAGAGGGTATGGAAGCTCTCAAATCTCATCACATTTTGGGGTATTCACTTTTTCCTGTTACCACTTTGCATGTAATATTAAAAATAAATAAATTTGTATACCTTTTATCCTACTAATCTGCCTGTTGCCTGTTTATTTCAGAAAATCAGCCACCAAAGCTAGGGATGTAGAGGGAAGTATTTTTTCTCCTACATATCCAAACTATTATCTTTCAAAACTTTTTTTTTTTTTATACTAAATCTTGGAATTCCAGTGTGTATGTTAGATCCATAGCACTTTTCTGTTTGGACCAGCCACATTTCAGGTCTCAATAGTCCAGTGTAGTTATGAGCTACCAGAATGTATAGCAGAGACCTAGAGCTTTTTGCTTAGAAATCTGTGCTGGTACATGCTAGTTATGCAATGTAGAGCCTTTGGTAAAGTTCGGTTTCCTTTTCTATAAAATAAGAATAATTAAAGTCTTGCTTCATCAGGTTGACTTGAGAATTAAAGAAATTCTGTAAGGAAAGTATTTATCATACTCCTTGTCAAATAGCATGCTTTCAATTAATGCTAGTTTGTTGTTGTCGTTCTTGTATTAAGGAAAGTTGAATTATATAAGTCAGAGGGGTTACACATATATTTTTACAAACTGAGGAAACCAATTTTTGATCACAGGTCTATCTTCTAACCAGAGAATGTGTGATTTCCCATTCCATCTTTAAGATGATACTTGTAATTGTAAGGAAATTTAGAATAAGCCAAAAAGATCACTAATATCTCCAGTGGAAAACTATGCATTGTTTAGATTAGAACACACTTTCCAAGTTATCTGAGTCTAGCTTTTCATTGCCTTTGAGCTATTTTACAACACTGCAAATAGTAGATAACTGATAGCAATGCAAAATAATTCTTGTTCTTAGACATGCAAATAAATTCTGTCTCGTGGAGGTTCAGTTGACTTTCTTCCTCTCTCCTCCCACGGGAAAAAGGTAGTTTTGCATCCATTTGTAAATTCATTTCAACATTTCTTTTTTTATTTTTTTTTGACATTTCCTTACTAGGGAAATTTTACTCTATATAAATTTGTACTTGTGTGACTTTTCCTTTGGATTAGTTGTAACAGCTTTCTAATTCCATCATTAATAATTAGTTAAATAAAATAATTAATATGCATTCATTTTATATCTTTATAAGAGTCATGATATTACCCATTATGAAAAATTATCCTGTAACATACTTATCTGGCAGTATATTATCAAATTTATAAGAGCCACTATGAACTCAGTAAAAATTCAGTGAACTTTAAACAATTAAGGATCATCTTTTTCTATCTTGGTTTTGGTTATAAGTAGACAGAATCTCTGTGGAAGGTTTGGTGACAAAAATAATGTAATAATGTTTGTTTTTGAAAACAAGAACACAGACTCTCAGAACAGGGGGAGAGAGAAGTAAATAAATAATTATGAAAGAAAATACTGTTCCAACAGAAGTATGTACAAGTTGCCAGAAGTCATTGGTTGGCAGAAGTGATGGGCAGAGGTGTTCAGGAGATGCTTCTCTTGAGGCAAAAATCTTTGAGCTAGTGTTAAAAACTGAAAAGGAAATCTTAGGCTTGTTAAATGGGAGAGAGGTCATTTTGGGCACACGCTGTGATGTATGTGAAGCTTGCATTTCTTCTCTATCCCTGAATTTATACCTAAATTGCTTAATTAAGAAAATGCCTCTGTAAGACTCTTTTGCTTTTATGGTCTAAATGCATAAATCTGACAAGTGCATGCAACCTTTTATAGCAATTCAAAACTATTAGGGCTATTTCCTCTGACTTGCATCAAGCTGAATAAACACACTCTGTTCAAGTGGAAACTTGTTATGCTGCCTTTCTCTCCCTTTCAAAGCAATCAAAGCAGGGTTCTTAAAGCCTGAGTGTCTCACCTGTGCCGCCTAATGGCTCATTTATTTTGTTTATCCTGCATTTGGGAGAATCAGAGTTAGCTTGACATTTGCATTGCTAATAAATCACTTTCAAATTGCATCAGTACTTTACTTGGTTTAGATGGGTAGCTTGCATTTGAACAGGGCCATCTGGTCACTGCCATTAGGTTTACATATCTTCAGAGTCATGTTTTCACAATAGGGATATATACATATCAGATCTTTGAATCCATTTATGTGATTTTCTTCATTCCAAGTCCTTTCAGTACCAGGCCTTTTATTTTATTTGCATCTCTCATAGTTGGATTAATCATTCTGCTTGGATTCTTAATTCTAACTTTTTTTTCTTTTTTAGAGAAAGAGAGTGAAGAAGTAGGGATGGGTGTGTGAGAGGAGGGCAGAGGGAGAGAGAGAGAATCTTAAACAGGTTCCATACCCAATGTGAGCCCCATGTGGAGCGTGAGCTCCCAACCCTGAGATCATGACCCTAGCTGAAATCAAGAGTTGGATGCTAAACTGACTGAGCCACCCATGTGCCCTTGATTATTGAATCCAATATCTGACATGCTGGTAGATATTATCATCCAACCCATTACCCAAGCCGGAAATCCAAGGTACTATTTTAATCTTCTTTCCATCTTTTCTTTTACTCAGTCCATCACAAAATTCAGTTGATTCCAACTTCAATCCATATCCTGAATTAGACTTTTTCTCTTCAATCTGAAGGCCTGTTACCAGTTTATCCCTTTATCATCATTCACATTATTATTAATTTATTAACTATTTTGCCTGTCTTTAGTCTATCCCTTCCCCAGCCATCCTTCAAGCCTATGCTTCCCAATTATTTTTATTTCCTGGCTCATATAAAAAATAATAAATTTATAAAGCATGTGGGGATAAGTAGAGGAAGCTATTCAGTTGAAGCAACTGGCTCAGAAAGTTCCATCCATTCTGAGGGGTGATTGGAATACATATTTCAAAATACTTATAAGCCTTGAAGGCAAAACACTGTGCTGCTGCATACTGATTAGGAAGCCCTACTATAAACTAATACTGTGTTAATAAGTTAATTGTTTGTGCTATAAACATTTAAAAATCCTACATTGAATCTCCATTGCTAACAAGACAAAGTTTAAATTTGTCATTTTACATTCAAAGCATCTTATAACCAACTCAAATGTAATATTTTTCAACATTATTTTCCATTTCTCTTCTACAAGAATGCTTTGTAATCTTGGTATATTCTTTTTTCTTCCATAAAACCTTCAGTATTTGTTTGCTTTGAATGCTCTCTCTACTTCTGAATACATGCAGAATATCTAGTCCTGCTCATCAGAAAAAGGTTTTAGTCAGCAACATCTACATAATCTAACATTGGAAAAGCACATAACTCCAAAACCAGATATAAGACTGTCACGTAATAAGACACATTCAGATAAGAAAAGTAAACAGGTTGAGAATAGAAAGAAATGCAAGAGAAAAATAAAACTATTAGACATATGAAAATTTAAGCGGAAAATTCAAATGAAAATATAA
This sequence comes from Procyon lotor, assembly GCA_028646535.1. Classification (NCBI taxonomy): domain Eukaryota; kingdom Metazoa; phylum Chordata; class Mammalia; order Carnivora; family Procyonidae; genus Procyon; species Procyon lotor. The sequence goes on along the minus strand of CM053606.1, from coordinate 124,145,811 downwards.
TAAACATAATCAACAATTACTTCTTGAATACTTACAATGCAACAGTGACTGTTTTTAGTGACACATATCTAAGTTAACCCTCATAAAAATTTTGTTAAGTAACATTGAGTAAGGGACTGGCAGGGCTAGATAGGGAGAGATATATAATGGGCTATGTGATCAAGCTCATAGAAATCCCAAACATGCTGAAGTATAAGAAAACCAGAGATAGGGAACAAACTGGACCACCGTGCCCTAGGTGTGTGGAGTGGGTGTCTTTTTTTTAATGATAATCACCTGAGACCAACAAAGAATAACCAGACCCTAAAAAGGAAGTAAGCCATTGAAGGTGTAATCATTAGTCCTTGCTCAATGGTGATATCAATAGAGATATTAAAAGGATTTAAGTTCCCTGTTAGCTTTCTATAATAGACCAGCCCTTAAGGCGCTTGTTGGTAACCCTGTGGGGACCCCTCTCACTCTTGAGAGCTTTTTCTGTATCTTCACTTAATAAACTTCTGTTGCTTTACTTTCTGTCCTTTGTCCACGAGATTCATTCTTCAATTCAGGGAGATAAGAACCTAGCTCTCCCGCTTCAAAATTATTATTATTATTTTCTTTAGATTTATTTATTTATTTGACAAAGAGAGAGATCACAAGTAGGCAGAGAGGCAGGCAGAGAGAGAGGGGAAGCAGACTCCCTGCTGAGCAGAGAGCCAGACGCGGGCTTGATCCCAGGACCTGAGATCATGACCTGAGCCGAAGGCAGAGGCTTAAACCACTGAGCCACCCAGGCGCTCCTCAAAATTATTATTATTATTTTAAAGATTTATTTACTTGAGAGAGGATTTGAGTTGGGGAGGGGCAGAGAGAATCCTTAAGCAGGTCCCCTCTGAGCACAGAGCCCAAACGGGGCTTGATTCCTGAGATCATGACCTGAACGGAAATCAAGAGTTGGACACTGAACCAACTGAGTCATCCAGATGCCCCATGAAGTAAAATTATTATTATTGTCATTTTACAGATAAGAAAAATAAAACTCAGAGATTAAGTAATCTGGTAGAAAACCAAACTTAGGTCATAGAAAACTGTTATAAAAATTATTTAAAAATACATGGAAGAGGGGCAATTGGGTGGTGTAGTCAGTTGAGTGTTTGACTCTTGGTTTAGGCTCAGGTTCTGATCTCAGCGTCATGGGATTGAGCCCATGTTGGGCTCTGTACTCAGTGCGGAGTCTGCTTGAGACTCTCTCTCCCTCTGCCCTCCTTCCTGCTCTCTCTCAAATAAACATTCATTTAAAAAAAAAAAAAATCCAGGGATAAGAACAAGAAGATAAAAGTGATGGGTGGGTCAAAAACTGAAAAGTCTAAGATATCACCCTTCTTACAAGTTAATAGGTTGATTCTCCCATTGTATTTTTGTGGATATTGGCAAAAAGCACAAGATTCCTGGTTCAGAGACAAAGGACTTAATACAACCTAGCGAGTAATACAAACTTTGTGTTACCTTAACTGACAAGTCTCTAGCTCAGCTAGAGCTCTAGCTCTAGCTCTAGCTCAGCTAGAGCTGAGCTCTAGCTCAGCTGGATGTTGGAAATGCTTTGGGTTGCATCACATTTGGGGAATGTTGTATTTAAGTAACCCTTATCTTCTAAGATAGGAAGTAACCAAATCTGCCTGACCTTTGCTCCAGAACCAATCATTATCTTTATTGGACTAATAGCAAGGAATTCTGCCTTCTCCTCTGCAGGGAGACTATCTTTATCTTCCAAGTTCTTTGCTAATAAAAGTCCTTGAAAATAGGCTAAAACAAAAAGAAAATTAATACCTCTGCTTACAATACATTGCAGAAATATGAGAGATCCATAGAGAATTGCCTCCCAGTAGTAAGAAAATGATTACTGTGAATGATGAAGGCTATATAATATACTTTACTTAGTCATATTCCAGAAGGAGAGTGGGAGATACAGGCTTTGAGTTATGGAATGAAGTCATTGGAATAAAAAACTCAGCATAGAAAATACAGTTAATGATATTGTAATAAGGTCGTATGGTGACACAGGGTAGCTATACCTGTGGTGAGCATAGCATAATGTATAAAGAAGTTGAATATGTAATACACCTGAAACTAATATGACATTGTAGGTCAATTCTACTCAAATAAAAAAATAATAATCCATAAGAAGAGAAATTATAAATGAAAAAGATAATATTAAAAGATGTGAAATAGGAAAACCTCTCTTAAAAATTGCACACTCATGAGTTGCCTAGGTGGCTCAGTCAGTTAAACATCTGCCTTCAGCTCAGATCATGATTTCAGCGTCCTGGGACTGAGCCCAGCACTGGGCTCCCTGCTCATCAGGGAGTCTGCTTCTCCCTCTCCCTCTGCCCCTCCTCCTGCTCATTCTTTATCTCTCATCTTTAAAAAATAAGTAAAATCTTTAAAAAAATTGTACACTCAAAGGGGGACCAAATATTACAGCAATCGCAGAAAAAATTATAATAATTGCTAACCACCAAGTTAAATTCTGATTATTTATTATTTATTATTATTTTCTCTAAGTAGTAAAAGCAGGTTGCCTTCAGGAAGAAAAATCAAGACGAGCATCCACATACATCACAGAAACATCACACAGCCAGAAACTAGTAGGGCAATGTCCACAAAAATATGAATAAAAAAAGATGTAACCTAATGGTTTATATCCTATAATTAAAATATATACATATAAAATAGCAACAGACATGTATTTTCATGTATAAGATCCCACGTTATTAGAAAAAGGAAAAACTTCAAAGTTATTTGATTAATTAAATTCATCTCATCGAGTGATCAAAATAGAGAATGGGGCAGTGTAACATCATGTTTTTCTTAATGTGATGTAGTAGAAAACAAAACATCACATAAAATATTCTTATCAAAAATGTTTAATCTGAATCAAATCAACTCTGCAGAAACAAATTATTAGAATATAGATGATAGGAGAGTAATTTAAATGACATATAGAAGAACTAATTGGATAAATCCAGAATCTGGAATATTCTACCTAGAACTGTCCTGAATCTTTAAAAGATCAAGTTGTGTTTCTGCTTTAGAATAAAAGAGACTTAAGAGACTCAGTAAACTGGTAAACAATATATAAACCTGAACTGTATCCTAGAACAACAATGACAACAAAACTATCAAATATATTTTGGAGCAATTAAAGAACTTTGAATATGGACTACATGTTAAATATTATGAATAATAGCATTGTAGCTATTTTGGACATTATTATTAAGGGGATACAATAAAGTATTTAGGATCAAGTATCACTGTGTCTCAAAAAATAAATAACTAGCAAAAGAAATATAAGTTAAAAGCTCTGTGGCAACATAATATGTGTGAATCTATGTAAAGAGGATAGGCTACTTATTGGTACATTATTTTATTTGTCTAAAAGTTTTAAAATATTCCAAATAAAAATTTGGAAGAAACATAGAGCTCAAGAAAGCAGATATAGTAATATGAAAGGATGAGTAAAAGATACTGAATCAATCAATTTAAAAATAGAAGTAAGCTACTATAGATGTGACATATTTCTATAAAATTAAATATACTCTGAAAATATTTTTTGAAAATGAAAATATTTATGTGAGTTACAAAAAACAGGAGAAAAATGAAAGGTGAACAGAAATACAAATGTGTGAATTCCATTATCTTTCATAGTATTTACTTTCAAATACTAATAAGTCAACAAATAGATGCTAAAATATTGTTAAAAGTTATAGAAATTGGGGTGCCTGAGTGACTCAGTGGGTTAAGCCTCTGCCTTCGGCTTAGGTTATGGTCCTGGGATCAAGCCCCGCATTGGCTCTCTGCTCGCTCGGTGGGGAGCCTGCTTTCCCTTCTCCCTCTGCCTCCCTCTCTACCTACTTGTGATCTCTCTCTCTGTCAAATAAATAAATAGAATCTTAAAAAAAAGTATAGAAATTGCCATTAAAATATTTACTGTAAATTAATAATAGAAGGAGAATTCTCCTCTACACTTTCCAAGGAAATAGACCAGTGAGTAAAACCCAGAAAATTAAGAGGCACTAAAGACAGGAAAAATAACAAAAAATTAGGTAGCAAAATATTGATCAAACATAGCTATTATATCAATAAATTAAAAAGGGGATGCTCATTAATTGTCATGAAGATTCTAAGATTGGATTAAAAGGAATCCAACTCTATGCTTATTCAGAGCTCCATCTAAACAAAGTGCCTCCACAATATATAACAGTGATTGTTAAGCACCAGATTCTATGTTAATTTTGAGGTGATACAATGGTGATAAAAAGATATTGTACCAAGGATCTGTAGTTTAATTGAAATTAGAGCTCAACAGAGTAAAACAAGATAGCGCATGGTAAAGTGAAAAATGTCAGGCAAGGTAAAGGTTGAATGAAAAGGAAATCCAAAAATATACCAGACAAACACAAAGACAAACATCAGACAAGGTTGACTTCAAGAGAAAATATATTCAGCAAGGCAAAGAGGGGTCATAAGAGAGCTCTGCCACGAATCTTAATGTCCCAGAGCATAGCATGACATTCATAAAGTAAAAGCTTCAGGAAATTTGAAATAAATGCAACAATATCACAAATGAAGTAGTAAAAAATACTTATGAATGTAGAATATACATAGAGTGGTAAATAACGTAGCTATAGTAAACATACTAAAATTTATACCCTAAATTCAGAGAGCAAAGCTTCTTGGAAGCCACATTTGCAAAATTTGACCAAATATTAAGGCTCAAAACGATGTCAGTGAATTCTAGTAGTAAAAATAGTATAGACCATAAAATAGAAGTAGCAATAAATTAAACATTAAATAAATAGGATCCTAAAACCTCCGTTACCTAAAGGTTAAGAAGAAAAAGAAATAAATAAATGACAAATCTCTCAAACAACTTCTGTCTGAGCAGAGATTCAAAACAGAAATTTAGAAATATCTAGAAAATAAGAATAATGAAAACACTGAATAAAGCTGTGCTCAGAGAAAAATACAAAGCCTTTAGCATGCATATTACTAAAAGATAACATGATTGTATGCAATCATACAAGAAATTTGACTAAAACTCATGTACCATAAGAAAATGAAGAAACAAGGTCAGTTACAAAAATCTACACATAAATTAAGAACAATTTTCCCATTTGCAAACAAAAACCTGTTAGGAAATATAATGAAAGAAAATGTAGTGCATAAATGTACTAAAAACCATAAAATAATTGAGAAAATGTTTAAAAAGGAATGTATAGACCTCTATAAAAATACTTGTAATTCTCCTGCATTGAGGTATGGAATGTATGGAGAAACACTTCTTGTTTTTGGATAAGAAGATTTCATACTGTAATAGATGCCAATTTCAATTCTTTTTTTAAAAAACTAATTTATGAATTTGATATTATCCTAAATGACAAAAGGGGTGAAGAGAGAGTCTCATATTTTACTTTAGATTTTCTGTTTTGCTTTGAATATTTACAGAATGAAAGAATCACTACTCTAATCCCAAATAAAGAATAAAAGTAAAACAAATCAGTTTCAGAATCTTGAAGAACTTTTTAGGTATGAACAAATGTCATTGCTAATATCTAACACTTGTGAAGTGTTTACCATTTTCAAATCCTGTTCTAAGTGTCTTAAATGGATGAATTTATTTAATGCAAGACATTACCGGTGTTTATATGGTAAATCAAAAAGTGCGAGAATGACTGTTATGCCAAATTTTAATACTAAGTGTAGCCTTATCATTTTTATGAGTAAGAAGTATTAGATAGAACCCTATATCCAAAATATGCTCATAGATTTTCACTGTGTTAAAATGGCACCGTTTTGGGTTGACTTATTTGGATCTTAATGGCTTTTGTTAGTTTTAGACTCTCCTATGAAATTTAAATAGGAAGCATTATTTGCTAGCATCCATTGGCAGTTATGGACAGGTAATGTCCAGAGAAGGTAAGCACCAGATTGTGAAAAGATGCCATGAGGATATAAACGTGAGGTATGGGGAGGACTGATAGTGGAGGTAGGAAGTTAACAAAGAAAAACGTTATCACTTCAGTCTTGTTATTGTAATTTACTATTCCTATAGTTAATTAGAATAAGTAATTATTTAATTTGAAATCAATGTTTCAAAATTCATTGAAGTGATTGGTTGGAAATTTGGAGTGTTTTTTGGTTGTTGTTTTCTTTTGGTTTTTGTTTTTTAATTTATCTTCTCAGAAATCATCTTGATGTTTCTAATTGTGGGTCCATTTCTGAAGTACCCTTGGGCAAATTATTTTTTGCACACTTACTTCTTAAGCAAACATTTGGGAGATTTACTCTGCAGATATGTAGAACCATGAGAATTTACCTACAGAGTCATTTTGCAATATTGAATCAATAAACCTAAAACCTCATGCATTTCCTTCAAAAGTCTCAGTTGTAATAGTAATTTTAGACCTCAATAGATCATTAATATTAAAGAACAAGGATGATCATTTGATTCTATCATGAGCCATTTTCTATATTTTTTCTACTTTTATATTTCTATTTTAAGAAGAAAACTGATGTAAGTAGGTACTTAAATTATTTTGAGTGAACATTTTTTTTTAAAGATTTATTTTTATTTTATTTATTTGAAGCAGAGAGAGAGAGAGAGAGAGAGAGCATGAGAGGGGAGAGGTCACAGGGAGAAGCAGGCTACCTGCGGAGCAAGGAGACTGATGTGGGACTCGATCCCAGGACTCTGGATCATGACCCGAGCTGAAGGCAGTTGCTTAACCAACTGAACTACCCAGGGACCCTTGAGTGAACATTTTTGTGTCATTTTTGTTCTATTATCATGTCAGATTCCAAGTTTAATTTACTGTAATTAGAAATGCTTCCCTAGGGGGCACCTGGGTGGCTCAGTGGGTTAAGCTTCTGCCTTTCGCTCAGGTCATGATCTCAGGGTCCTAGGATCAAGCCCTGCATCGAGCTCTCTGCTCAGTGGGGAGCCTGCTTCCCCTTCTCTCTCTGCCTGCCTCTCTGCCTGCTTGTGTTCTCTCTCTCTCTCTGTCAAATAAATAAATAAAATCTTTAAAACAAAAAAAAAATAAAAAAGAAAGAAAGAAATGCTTCCCTTTATCCTCTCCTTTTTGTAAAAAAAAAAAAAATTGTTAGGACTCTTAGAAATGAATAAATGACCTCCTTTAGGGGAATGTTGGAAATTCACAAACTAGTTTCTAAAGTGCCAGTTGAATTCCATGGGCAGGGGACCATTCTAGAATTAAAATCATATTTATAAATGGGTTGCAATTTGGGTATTTTATGTCCCATTTTTTGTGGTCTTGTCAATACTACCATAATAAGATGCCTGCATGTGCTCTTTCAAATCCAGTGGTATCTCTTTGATTCTTTTTGGACCTAGCATTTTGGATAATGGACTTATTTTCTTTTAGTTCCTTAAGGAAGCTGGATACTACATGTAACAAGTTGATAATTGTGATGTAAATGTTGGCTGTTATAACTTTACTTACTTTAAATATATGAATTTTGAATGGAGGCTCTAGATCTGTATTAAACTATCTAAAACTACGTATTAGTGGAAAAATAGACTTTAATATTAACAGAACTAGTCTTTTGCTAACTAGATATTATTAAATGGATTAAATATGTTTCTAAATTTAAAAAAGAAAACTAAACACTAATATATTTTGAGAATTATTTGTAGCGGGCGTTTTTATATATAATTGTTTATAATAAATTGAATTTCAAAAAAAAAATTGATGAAACTCAATTTGTCTTTTAACCAATGAGTTCTTGTGTTTCAAAATGTTTTGTGTACTTCAAATATAACATAAAGTTCCCAGATTCTCTGTTAAGTTTTTCTTTAACTGAGTTAAGTTTTCTTTAACCGAGTCAGAAAAAAAGGAAAACTGCCCAAAACTGTCAACCCACTTTCCTTTGTACTTTTCAGCTGGCAGAGTAGTCTTCTGCTTCCCCACTTAGCTGCTATTATCCTCATGTTTGTTTCTTTTTGACATCTTTTATAAAAAAAGATTTGAATAAATCTTCACCACTTGATTAAGAAGTTTGGTCCCTCAGTAACCAAACCAATTCTCTCTGATTACTAAAGGATGTGAGCCTTTCTTTCATGTTGATCACCACAGAGCTAGCTAGTTGAAAATATCATAACCTAAACCACCCCAATGGCTTCTTTTGGCATTGAGTACAAACTAACTTTCCCCAAACAAGAGGCAGCCACTGTGACAATTACCATTGTTTCTTTTCCTCATATCACTATCATTCTCCTGCCCTCTATCTGATAACAGAGGCAAAGACCCAGGAATATCTGCAGCAGGATAAATGGCAACAGGCACTAGCTCTTATTCACTTCCCCCTGAAAATATGACTTACCTTTCATTCATTCATTACACATTTATATATGATTTACTGAGTACTTCTTATATGTAGTATACCACACTAGATATTGCAGAGAGAGAAATAGAAGAAGAGACCTAATGATCCAATAATAGATACACTAGAATAAAAATACTATTTTGTTTTCTGAAAAATGGTATAATAGAGTATAGTAAGTCCTCAACAGAGGCATGCAAATTGAATTATGCCATAATAAGAATGTACTGAATGAGTAACTCTTACAGGGGTAGTGAGGAAGACTTCATGATGGAATTCGGTGTTGGAGGATAAGGATTTCAATTTTATTCCGGATTTAAGGAACGCTATGAATAAAGACACATGGTTCTGAGTATATCAGTAAAATTTTTAGTTGGGCATGGTGTCCCAGTAGGCGGAAGACTATGCTTGATAGGAATGCTAAAAAGTAGTTTACAACCAGATGATGAAGTGCCTTTAGAGCTATGTGAAAAAATCTGGTACCAAAAAGGACATGTTGATCCTGAGGAAAAGACATGGACATCAGAGTTCCAAGCAAATGCCTACTGAGCCTAGTGTAATTATGTGTATAACTAGGCAAATTATATATGAACAGCATTTTCTTTTTTGTTTAATTGGAAGAAAAGCAGAATGGAAGTTATAAGGTAAGTAATGTTGATGTCCATCCCATATTATACATATGATGACTTTAAGGACCCAAGTCTCTGTTCCTCTCAGCCTAAGAGCTTTCTGTAGTGCTATAAAAATGTATGCACAATCCATGCACAAGGCAGCGTGCAAGTGAGAAATTTAATGTCCTTAGGAGCAAACTTTAGTAAGTAAGAGACAAGACTGGGTGGATAAATACTCCAGCTTCCCTAATTATTGAGAGAAAATTCTAAATGATTTGTCAGTTAGTCCTTAGTGAAATTGAAGTCCAGTTGAATATTGTGGTTCCATTCGTTAATATACAATTTATTGGTTTTTCTCCCTTCTCTGTCTCATTTCCACATGCTTTCACTTGTGCTTCCTGTGACCATTTTACACACCATCTGCAGCCAGGCCTTTGTCCTAGTATTTTTTTGGGGGCGGGGGAGATAACCCAAATTAAGATAGTTTGTATTAGGAGTTGTCAGTTTCCTCCTGAAAATGCAACAATTATCTATCAGATGGCAACAAGAAATCCTTTGCTGGTGAGTGAGATGGTTTTCAGTAGCACAGTTATTTAAATCTCACTTCCTGGTGAATTGAGATAATGTCCAAGTAGAAGTGGAAGCAATATATAGCATATGGGAAAATGTGGGGATAATGGTCATCTTATAGACTATAGAATCGGATAGCTTTTATTACAGATAATATAAGGAGAAAAAATGGCATGCTCAGAGGGTTGCCCAACTATTAATTTAGTGTAAACTGTGATATCCAGAAGATCTCTATCCAGAAGATCCACATGGTAGCATATAAAGAAATTATTTAAAAGTTGAAATTAGCCACCATATTGAAAAAAATTCCAATTTCTCCACTAATTTTCCCTCCTTGATGCCTTGGTAAAATGCATGGGTGCCAGGGGATAGGGAACATCCCCTGCAATGATTCAGAAATGGGTCTAATTTGGGAAGATTTTAGGGGTCCAATGATCTGGGGCATACTAAAAAAAATTCTCTATAGAAAATGACAAGTTATTTCACATGTACTTCTTACCACTGAAAAAAATAGGTAAACTTGTTTCTTCAGTTCTTTGTATTTTTGAGGAATACTTCTTTGACCTATTTATCAAGCAACTTTGAATGCTGACTGTTTTGAGAGGAGCCCAGAGATTGAGAGGGTCCTGTAGTCAGTTAGGAAGCAAGGTCATGTGTTATGCATAAAATAGATAGCCACTTGAAATACCTCTGCCATGCTGTTGGGAGCCAGTAGCAATTGCAAACTAGATCACTGGGCATCAAGTTACTGTGAAAATGAGTTGCCTGTTTTGATCTGGGATCTGATAGGTCCAATATGGTCATTGGTCAGGTGGGCACAACGACTGTCCATCATGTTTTATCATTTGGAGTTAGGTCTGATGAAATCCAGAGCACATGATTCAGGTATGTGAACCAGTGCCAGACACATGAACAAGTGGCTTAGTCCTTCATGTCACTTAACTGTCATGCCTCTCTTCCAGCCAACAACCATTTATGAGCATTGCTTGTGACCAGATTACAGTAGGAAGAAACTCAGTTTGTAGCCCTTCCACAGATCTGCTCAATATTCTGTCATGGGCTGAAAAAGCAGACTACTGTCACAATAAAACCTACTTTATAGTGCTAAAGAATAGTAGTAAAGAGAAATCTTTCTAGTGGAGAAGAGCTGCAAAAGGAACAATTGATCACCTTTTATATGGAGGGACAAGTTTTCTGATGTAGAGATATGCATGTGATCTTGGGCAGAGGTGAAGGGCTTGGTTGTTGGTCAGGGCCCAGGAGAAACAAGATTGGAGACAAATCATGTGAAGAAAAGGTATGTGGATGCATCTTAAGAATTGGCTGTATGTGTTTAGATGGCCCAGAATCCTCTATTGTAGAGGAGACACTCAACAATCAAGATGACAACATGATTGCTCTCTCTTTGCTTATCCCATTTCTTATACTCTGGTCCCATGAAAAGGCAGAGTGATACTAACAGATGCTTGGTATACATATCCAGCAACATGGGCTTCCTGGCATGGCCTTTCATGGCTGCCACTAAAATTTAAATCTAGTCTCATTAGTGTGCTGTAGTATATTCAGAACTCATTTGCCTATGAAGTTTAAAATCTGTCTTGCTTTGCAGACTTAGCAAAATGTTCTTGTGTCTTAATAACTAAAAGTCTTGAATGCTGGAAGAATTCCTTTCCCTTTTTACTGCCACAGCTGAGGCTACATATTGAAATCTGTGCTCCTGTGTTTAAGACTCTTTTAACATCAGCCCTGCCCATTTAGAATTGCTACTCACCTTTGGACAAATTTGACCTAACAAAATTAAATTCCTGTATTGCCCATAATCACAAAGTCAAAGGCTAAAGGTGTTCTCCCAGATGTACCTGATAAAAGCAATGTGCTCTAAAGTATAAACCAGCTATGAAATGCAATACAGTGTGTTACAAACAACTGCGTTTGAAAACTTTCAAAGCTTTGCCCGATAAGCCTGTAGCCTAAAGCCAGGCATCCTGGCCAAGAACAGCCAGTCTCCACAGATGTTACTTCATTCTGCACGTACCAGTGTTTATATATGTTTAGCAGGTTTCCTGGCCCAAATAATAAGATACTCAGGTTTAAGGGGACCAGTCAATAGTACCTTTTTTGGTATGTTTTTCCTTCTCATTATTTGAACCCAATTAAAGGATAGGCAAGAGAAATGAAAATATCAGCTTTATTCCTGAGTGAGTTAGAGAACTTGACTTAATTCTCTGGCTTCCAATACTTTTAACTTTGACAGACATCAGGGAAAGAGGAGCCATTACCTGCAAGGCTAGGACTCAAGTGTACCCTCTCCTCAGACAGGCACTGATAGGGGATAGCCCAGAAGTGCCTGAGAACTGTATGTTTGTTTTCTTTTCTGGAACTCACCAATCAGATGAGTCATTCCTCTTCTACTAGGGACAACTGAGTAAAAGGTAAGGATTGGCCTAGAGTACTATTCTGGGGAAATTCCTCCACACTAACATGAGAACTAGAGTTCCAACCTAACACAGATCACTATTTTGAACCACAACACTTTATTGAGGGGATACTTTACCTGTGCATCTGCTAGAAGGGAAATTTTTTTGCATTGCCAACCATTCAGTGCAAGTCTAACAACGTTTGATAAAACTTGAGATGACAAGCCGTTACTTTACTTTCTAATCCATGCTACTAACTTTACTTTGACATGCGAAATTAATGTGAAAGCATTAATACAGGAATTAAATGATCTACTAATGACCCTACAAACCATTCAATCCTTCCCCTCCTCAAGTCTAATTTTCCTTCTATCTGACATGATGCTAGTCAGAGATTTTGAGAATTCCAGTGTATAGAGGAATGCTGTAAATAAGAAAGGATTAAATATAAATGTTACATGGTAAGTGGTACCTATTTGACATTCAATGCTTGTTTGGTCTAAAAATATGATTAGATAAATATAGAAATTAAAGTTAATACTACTAGTACTTATAATTTTGTGACAAATTATACTTGAGATGTGTTTTAGTAATTTGCCTCTTAAATATAAAAAAAGTGAAAATCACTAGAAATCTCACTAGAGAGCAGTGTTATTAATGCTTTGATAATAGTACTTCGTACATGTTATATGTAAATCATGATATACAAACTCCTTGGCACCTTGCTTTCCCTACTCAATGCATTGTGAAATCTTTCCAAGTCAATTGGTATAGATCTAACACATTTTTTAAAAAGTTTGTAGGATATTATCTGGGTGTATAAACTGAGGTTTATTCAATTATTTCCCGCTTAATCAGTATTCACATTTGATTGTTTAAAATAATGCTACTGCAAACTTTCTTGGGGTGTGTGTGTGTGTGTCTGTGCATTTGCACTTTCCCTATGGGATAAATTTCTAGATCTGGAGTAATTGTGACAAAGGATAATTATATTTTAAATTTTATATCAGATTATTTTTCAAAAACTGTAACAGTTTCCTACCAAAAACAAACCATTTTACTTTCATTGGTCTTTTACCACTAGTAAGGTTGAGAATTTTCTCATATGTTTAATAGATGTTTGACGTACCTCATATATAAATTTCCAATTCGTAATACTTCCCATTTTTTCTATTGATTTTGTTTTCTCATTGGTTGTGAATACTTTTTTTTAATTTACTTTACAGGTGTTAATGTTGAAAATATATTTGCAATCTATTTTTGTTTTGGCTTATTATGATATATTTTGTTTTTGAAAGTTTTTGGTTTTTTTTATTTTTATATTGTGAAACATTTCAATCTTTCATTATAGCATCTGGATATATTTTCTTATATTTCTTCTAAAAATGTTTGTTGCTTATTTATTTTACGTTTACTTGCTTTCTTGTACTTCACTCAGATTTTTATCTCTATCAACAACCAGAACCATTTGACAGAGTTGATCACTCCCTCATTTTTGAAACAATTTCTGTACTTGACTTTTAGGCTGTCACCTTGCTTCTGTAGCCCTACAGCCAAGCTCCATTGTTTCCACTTCTATCTCTGAGATCTGTCCTCCATAGACCATCCAGGATTATTTTTATAAAACATAGATCATATATAACACAGTTCAAAACCTTCCAGTGATTTCCCATTTCATTTGGCATAAAATCCAAACTCTTGCTTTGGCTTAGGGGGTCCCTCATGATCTGGCCCCCGTGTGCCTTTCAACCTCTTCCCCAGATCTTGCTTCCACTTCACTCCAGCCACCGCTTTATCTTTTGATCTGCATACATGGTAGACTTGCAGCTCCTCAGACCTCTTACTTGCTTTCTTTTTCCCTTGGAACTGTTTTCTGCAGTTGTTGACGAGGCTCTCACGTTCACTTCATTCAGGCCTTGGCTCAGATGGTGTCTACTCAGAAGGCTTCTGGTTATTTCATTGCAGTAACTCTGTACCACATGTTATATCATATATTTATTTCCTCGTTTCTGAAATGATTGTCTCCTTAACTGGATCTGAGCTCCATGAGACAGAGACCTAGTCAATCTTTTTCATCACTGTATTTCTTCTTCCTAGAAAAGCCACAGATCTTCAGTAAAGATCTAAGTGAATAGTTGAATGCATGAATTTAATCTTTAATATATTTGGAATTTTTGAGCATGTATATTCACTGTATCACTCATGATTGTTCCATAAACACTAGGATCTATTTCTGAACTTCCTGTTATTGTTGCATAGATTGAGCCAATGTTACTCACCCAGTGGTTTATTACTGTGACACTCTTTTGACTGTATCTCAGTGGTGGGAGGATTTACACATTTGTGAAGATCATAATAAATTTCTACAACTAGAACATTGTTGATATTCATTTGTTTAGATTTTTTATGTAACTTAAAAAAATTTTGTTTTTCTTTAAAGGTCTGTCGTTTTATTTATTTATTTTTCAATATTTCTCATCCCTAAGCAATATCAATTCTTTTTTGTATCCTTTCTGTGAGATGGTATAGAATGCCTCTAGTTTTTGCACAGAGACCTTGGTCATACCTGTGAGTAACCTATGAAATAGAATTTCTTAGTTCTTTGTACTAAGATTCTTTTTTATTATCATTTGCTAACTAATCACCATGAGTTTGACTATGTCCAAGGCTTCCCCAGGAAGATAGGTCTTCCCGATACTGGTTCCTTCCTCACACCTGATTTCTCCTTTTAAACTATTCTATCTGCCTAGGAGGATCTCTTCTTTCCTTAGTTTCCTGGTTAAAATCCTTTAGATGTCTGTGTAATCAATGATTTCCTCGGGGAAACTTTCCTTGTCTTCTCTGATAAAGCTAGCTCCTATTATTAAACATGCTCTCCATGTACCTCTCTTTCTTAGCATTTCTCAGAGTTGCATTTTTACATTTTCTAAGATTATTTAATGATGTCACTACGACTTTAAGTTCACCAAAGGTAGGGACTGTGTCTGGTTTTTTTCAATATTTTATCTGCAGTACCTAGCATAATGAACTGACTCATCAAAGCATTCACTAGATATTTATTGATTAAAAGACTGGGTACTAAACATTAGATAAACCACATTAAAATATATCATGCAACCCAGACTGGGGACATGTCTATTTTGTAGATTGCTATCTTCTTCTTCTTTGGCATTCTTAAAGCTATTCTGACCTCTCAATAAATCTATGCATAAAGATTCAGGTGAATGAGAACTACACAGAATTTAGAAAATAGGCAGCCACAAAACCATTCAATATAACGTAAGCTCTTATCTGATGCCTCTAATAGGAAACCAATGCTGCTCAAAAACAAGTGCTGAGTAGCTTTCAAGAGTGGCAAATTCAGCAATACTCTTTGGTGCTCCAGGAAATTATTAGCCATAAGCTTTCTCTGGCCTGGCTTAACCCACAAAGCATTAAGTTCATCGTTCATTTTTATTGTTTCCTTGTTGGAAAGCTGTAATACTTTAATGAATAATCTGATCATATGTTACCTAAAGATCAACTCATTTAAAAATGTCCTAATTACTTGTTATTCATTTAAAGCCTATTGACAGTTGCATGCTACTTTTAAAGAAATGACAAAGTTCTCTAGATCCCCATGGTATTAATCTTTAACATCTTGTTTACCAATACAATTCTTTATTCACTTAATCATCTTTGGCTAGCAAAATCTCTGAATGGCAGCAAGATCTGCCAGTCTTTTCAAATCTATTTGTATTTGTTCATCTGCATTTTCCCCCAAGAACAGAGCTCTTGGTGATATTACATAATGTGTTTCTGGAATAGCTGTCTCATGGAAATTGGCTTTGAAGAAATGCTTAGGCTTATTTTTCTAAACTCTATATTTTAATAATGTCACATTGTGAAGGAGCTTTAGCATCATGGGGGATTTTAGAAAGTATCTTTAAAATAGTTAATGTTGGTGCCTGTCAAATGAATGTCTATTGGCATTGCCATAGCAAACATCTATTGTACACAATGTAGGAACATTGAAATTATTGGGTTTTTGTGTGGATTTCTGTTTCAAAATTTTTAACAGTTTTATTTCCAATTAACTACAAATGTCTGATCTTGACCGAGAATATGAACTCTGAGCTTACTATATATTTGTTTTCCCAAAGAAAAGAGAACACTTAAGACACCATGTATTTTGAATATAAATAGCTATAAAAGTTTACATGAGAGATCAAGACTAAAGAGGAATGAGTCATTTCCATCAGAATTCAGTTTAAAATTCCATTTCTATAACAACAACAACAACAACAAAAAAGATTAAAAAAAAATTTAACTACAAGAACACAAAAAGGCTATATTTAACATATATTATGGGCTGACCACATGCCAGGAATTCTGGTAGACATTTTATTAAAATTTATTAAAACAATCAAGATTATTATGCACACAAATTGGTTAGAATGTAAAAATAAAAGATTTTTAGTTAAAAAACAGTTTTTGAAAAGCAACTTAAAGAATATTATGATCTTTCATACTCCAATAATACAAAGTATTATAGTCTACCTCTTTTCACAAACTTACCCCAAGAATTCAGTTATAATCTGAAAATTACTACATCGCAGGTATTTTGACTATTTGTAGCTAATTAAGTCAGAAGAATATGATTTCACATTTGTTGATTAATATTCAGGAATAGCAGTACATTGATTTTAATTTAGAACCAGAATGTACTAATTAATAATGTGCATCTACTAGTCTCAAGTACATATAATTGACACTTAGAATATTAACATGATCTTTGAGCACATTAGAATATACACACAACATAAGAACCATGGATGCTTCAGAGCTTTAGAAATATAGTTTGCTATGGGTTGAACTGTGTCACCCAAAAAGGTTATGTTGAAGCCCTATGCCCCAATACCTGTGAATGTCAACTTACTAGAAAATAGGATATTTTCAAATGTAGTCTAGTCAAAATGAGGTCACATTTGTTTAGGGTGGGCCCTTTTCCAATATGACGGGTGTCCTTTTAAGAAGAGTCACAAAAAACACCCATGTGATAAAAGAAGTAGAGATTGAAGTGCTGCGACTAAAAGCCAAGAAATGCTAGGAATTGCTGGGAAGTCACCAGGACTTCCAAGGGGCAAGGAAGGGAAGATTCATTCTCCTATACAGACTGCAGAGGGAGCATGGACTTGCCTACAACTTGATTTCAGACTTCTGATCTCCAGATTTGTGAGCTAATGAATTGCTGTTGTATGAAGCCATTGTTTATGATACTTTGTTACAGTAACTCTAGGAGAGTAGTACTGGGTTAAAAGGTAGAGATGTTGGTGCCTGTCAATCATCTGGCATATAAGACCTGGGACAATTTGATTTTATGGTATTATTCTCCTAACTTAAAGAACTGCATGGATTATGTTAATATATTTATAGTGAAGTCATTTTAATTCTGTTTTAAAAAATTTGTTCACACTTCTTGAGATACTTTTTGGACATCCTTCCTGTAATCCAGACCACTAAACTATTCAGTTCCAGATTCAGTAAGATGTCACATTTTTTTTCACGTGCTGCATTTTCATCAATTCTGGAAAATTCTCACCATTCTTTTTTTAATATTGGTTATCTTCTTATAATCACTCAGTTGTCACAATAATGTTGCATAACAAACATTGACAAAACTTGTGTGGAATTCAGCAATAAACATTTATTTAAATGATGGACTGTGAGATTTATGTGATCTAGGTTGAGTTTGATTGATTTGATCAGGCTAATCATGCTTTTGTGATCAGCTGTGGCTTACCTAAGTATCTCGTTTATCTTGGCTAGGTTTACTCACATGTCTGGGGATCAGCACTCTGCCACCTGATCTAGGATAATTTCAGTTGAGATGACAGGTAACTTGCCTCTGTGTTCTATATTTCATTTTCCAATGTGCCAGTTGTGCATGTTCTCTTGGCACTCACAGAACTCAGGAGATAAGCAAAGAGTGTAAGCACTTTTCAAGTCTTTGCCTGTGTCACATCTGCTAACCACCCATTCACTAAATCAAACCATACAGCTTAACTCTGTATTAAAAGGTAGGAAAATATTTTCAACCTCTTTATGGGAGGAACAGTTAAATCATATGTAAAGAATCTGATACAGGGAGTGGCAAAGAATTAGGGATATTAATGGAATCAGTCTTACCATTCTTGTTCTTTTTGAAATTCCTTTTGGATGAATATTTTGTATCATTTTCACAATTCTTTGGTATTTCCTAAATTGTTGTCTTTCTGTTTGCATTCTTGCTGAATTTCGTATTCTTTACCTCACTAATTTTCATGTCAGATATGTTTAATCTGCTATTTAATCAATCCACAGAGTTTCATTTACAAAGATCATTTTTTAAAAATTTCTGTAAGTTAAATTTGGTCCTATTTATAAATATGTCTTTTTAAATCAAAGTGAACGCAATTGGTAGGGTTTTTTTTTTAAGGATTTTATTTATTTATTTGACAGAGATCACAAGTAGGCAGAGAGAGAGGAGGAAGCAGGCTCCCTGCTGAGCAGAGAGCCCAACACGGGGCTTGATCTCAGGACCCTGAGATCATGACCTGAGTGGAAAGTAGAGGCTTAACCCACTGAGCCACCCAGGTGCCTCATCTTGGTAGGGTTTTTAATCCTTCTTTATCTCTTTCAGTACTATACTTATTTTATAGCTTTTTGCAGGCTGATCTTTTGTCTTAATATTTTTTACCCTAAATTGATATATTTACCTTGAATCACTTTACAATCAGGTGACATACTTAAATATGAGAGAAGATGAGATGAGAGAGAGAAAGAGAAAAGGAGAGATCATCTTTAGCAGGGGTAAGTTACTATTTTATTTTTTAAATTAAATTTATTTTTTGTTTATTTAATTTATTTAATTTTTATTTTTATTTTATTTTATTTTTGAGATCCCAGACATGAGATCATACAGGATTTGTCTTTCCTATCTGACATTTCACTTAGCATAATGCCTTCAATATTCATTCATGTTGTTACAAATGGTAGGTTTTTCTTCTTTTTTTGTGGCTGAATAATATTCCATTACATATATATATATCTCACATTTTCTTATCCATTAATCCATTCACTGATGGACACTTACATTGTTTCTATGTTTTGGTTATTGTAAAAAAAAAAAAGCTTCAATGAACATGAGTGTGCATATATCTCTTCAGAATAGTGATTTTATTTCCTTAAAATATATACCTAGAAGTAGAATTGCTGGGTCATATGGTAGTTCCATTTTGAATGTTTTGAGTAACCTCCATAGTGTTTTCCATAGTGCCTGCACCAATATACGTTCCCACCAACAGTGTACAGGGGCTCCTTTTTGTCTGTATCCTCACAGGACTTGTTAGTCCTTATCTCTTAGCTTTTTTATAATAGCCATTCTACCAAGTGTGAAGTGATATCCTTTTGTGGTTTTGATTTGCATTTCCCTAATGATTAGTGATGTCAAACACCTTTTCATGTATCTGTTGGCCATCTGTATGTCTTCTCTGGGAAAATATCACTTCAGTTCCTCTGCCCATTTTTCATTTGGATTGTTTTTTGGCTAATGAGTTGTATGAGTTATTTATATATTAACTTCTTATCAGATTCATGAATTGCAAATATTTCTCTATATATTAACCCCTATATTCATCAAGAATACTGATGTGTAATTTTCTTTTATTGTGGTATTCCTATCTGGCTTTGGTATCAGGGTAATTCTTACCTTATAAAATGAGTTTCATAAAGTTCCTTCTTTTTCAAATTTTTGAAAGTTTCAGAAGGACTATTGTTATGTTTTCTTTAAATGTTTGATGATAATAAAACTATCTGGCGGTGGGCTTTTCTTTGTTGGGAGATTTTTGATTACTGATTCAGTCTTCTTAGCTGTTACTGGTCTATTCAGAATTTCTATTTTTTCATGGTTCAATCTTTGCAGGTTGTATGTTTCTAAGAATTTATCTATTTCTTTAGGTTTCCCAACTTATTGGCATATGATTGTTCATAGTAGTTTTGTGATCCTTCTTGTTTGATATTGTTTGTAATGTCTCCTCTTCTGTTTACAATTTTATTTATTTTAGTCCTCTCTCTTTGGAGTTAGTATAGCTAAAGGTTTGTCAATTTTATCTGTTTTCAAAAAACCAAATCTTAGTTTTGTTGTAGCATGTAAAAAAACGTGTAACATGTTAAAAAATGTAAAAAAAACCCTTGTCTTCCCTAGATAAACCCTAATTGCTTATGATGCTTTCTTTTTTTTATATATTGCTGGATTTGATAGGCATATACAGGCATACCTTGTTTTATTATACTTTATCATGCTTTGCAGATACTATTTTATTATAAATTGAAGATTTGTAGCAACCCTACATTGAATAAGTCTACCACTGCCATTTTCCCAACATTTTCTCATTTTGTGTCTGTGTCTCATTTTGGTAATTCTTGCAATATTTCAAAATTTTTCATTATTATTATGTTTGTTATGGTGACCTGTAATCAGGGATCTTAGATACTACATTGTTAATTGTTTTGGGGAGCCATGAACTGTGCTCATATAGGACAGAGAATTTAATTCATAAATGTTGTATGTTTTCTGAGTGCTCCACTGACCAGCCATTTCCTTCATCTCTTTCCCTCTCCTTGTGCCTCCCTATTTGGACACAAAACAATATTAAAATTAGGCCAATGCCCTCTAAGTGTTCAAGTGAAAGGCAGAATGACACATCTCTCAATTTAAAACAAAAGCTAGAAAAACTTGGGCACCTGGGTAGCTCAGTGGGTTAAAGTCTCTGCCTTCAGCTCAAGTCATGATCTCCGGGTCCTGGAATTGAGCCCCGTATGGGGCTCTCTGCTCAGCAGGGAGCCTGCTTCCCCCTCTCTCTGCCTGCCTCTCTGACTACTTGTGATCTCTCTCTCTCTCTCTGTCAAATAAATAAATAAAATCTTTTTAAAAAAAACCCCGTATGGGGCTCTCTGCTCAGCAGGGAGCCTGCTTCCCCCTCTCTCTGCCTGCCTCTCTGACTACTTGTGATCTCTCTCTCTCTCTCTCTCTCTCTCTGTCAAATAAATAAATAAAATCTTTTTAAAAAAAAGCTAGAAAAACTTAAGCTTAGTGAGGAAGGCATATTGAAAACCATGGTAGGCCCAAAACTAGGTCTCTTATGATAAATAGCCAAGTTTTTGTTTTTTACTTTATAAGTGCTAAGTTTCTCAAAAATAAACCTCTGGATGATGGAGACTATTGTAAAAACATCCAAATTTCCTTATAAAATCTCCAGATAGAAGATAACTTCCTGCATCTAGTAGTTGGTTATTACCATATAATTCTGCATTTGTTGGCCATACTATAAAGAGACTTATGCAAGTTAACAAATTTTTGTAAATCCTGTGTGCAGATAGCAGGTCAAATAAACACGAGTTTAACATTTTTGTGATCATCATTATTCATCAGTGATCATTTTTTATTACAGAGGTGGAATATTGAGGAAAAAAACCAAATTTGGAAAGACAAAAAAGATAAATGTATATCTTTTCAAATTTCTACTGAAGCATTATCTAATAGGTCCACCTAAGAATTTTCTAATTCTTCAGGATAATGTAGGTTTGGTTGACTTGCTATTTACGGTTGATTAGGGTGTTTTATACTTCTGTATATTTAGGTGTTAACTTAGAGAAAGCATAATGATGTAAAAGTCCGATAAATAACAATACAAATAAATTTTGTCTAGTAGAAATACAAATGCATTTTCTTTTTATGTAAAAGTGTTTACAAGATAAAGTTTACACTATTTCCCTAGAGGACATTAACCAGTTTTGCATATTATTTAGCAATTTTACCCTAGCCTTGTTTCTTTTAGTGGCTATAAATACAAGTGTCTCTCCTTTGAACCAGATTTGCCACCTTGCTAATTCCCTCAAAGATACGTTAAATAAATCTTTAACATATTTAAAAATCAACCAAACAACAACAACAACAAAAACTAAACACTGCTTGTGACCATAACTGGTTCTAATCACCTGAAGCTGTTAAATGACCTTAAGTGTTGAGTTCTCCATTTGCAGAAATATTCATTCTTACTGAAGACTTTTTTCCTGACCCACATACAATGGAATTTTTTTTTTTATTCAGCAGTGCACAGATTTATGGACTCATTCCATCTTATCCAGAGTGCAGGCTTTGGTTACTTAATTGACCATTGAGTCTGTGAATCCCTCCCCTATTTCTAGCATATACACTCACCATGATATTCTCTCCTTAAATAATCAACTTAAAGAATTTCTTTACTCCTGTGTATACCCTGTTCCCTTGTCTAGCAAGTAAAGAAGCCCAGAATTTGTTTTCTTGATCATAGTGGTCTTCATTGTCTGTGGTTTATCACCTTACAGGAAATGGTTTCAAGATACATGCATTTATAGCTGTTGTTTAATTTTCAGGCCATGTGGTTTAATAACAATAAAACAGACTTTTTAGCAATATAGATGTATGTTTGAATCCTAGAATTCCTCAGGCAAGCTATTTGCCTCTTTAATATTCTATTTTCTGCTAAATTGGACTAAATATACCAACATAAGCCTCTTTTGAGGATTATATTAAATAATCCATAACAAACATCTGATAATCAATAAATTGTGGTTTTCTTCTCTCCTAAAATATAGGAACATATAGTTTGGGAACTCCCCTGAAACCTCAATAGAAAAGGTATTTGTTTGTTTGTTTTCTCATCACACTACTAGGATTATATTTTGAAAGACCACTACCAGCAACTTCTCAGAGCAAATTTGAATGTGCCTGCAGCAAACCTACCCCACCCTGATAATCAAATATTTTATATTTTAGAGAAGGTATCCCAGAAGTACAGGTAGCCTTTATTCAGTTAAAGGGATTAATATGGACAACTTGAAAGGAGGGTGAATGTGTATTATTAGACTGAAAGGCATTAATTTGAAAAGCTGAATTGAATCAATCTAGAGTAACATCAAATTTGGGGATAATTCTATGAATAAGAGCATCCTCCCAAATAGCTCTCTCCCTTTCCTCTCATGGATCCACATCAGGACACCTAGGGAAAGTGAGAATAATGTGGATTATACATAGGAGCTCCTCAAGAAGAGGAATTAGGTCTGTACTAAGGATCCTGTTATAAATTTAATTATTAATAAGTTATTGTTGAATGATGAAAATTGAGTAGTTTCTTGTTCTAAATTTGTGACTCTAAGCATAAGCAGACAAAAGAGCCTCCACGTGTTCAACCAGTCAGTTCAAACATGTGATTAGACTGATTGCTGTCCCATGTCTGAGAGTTTGTATCATTGATAGCTTTGGTATGGTGTCAACACTGTTGAAAGTAAGATGAACAACACATCCTCGCCTAAGTAAAGAAGTTCCCTTAGAAAAAATTTCTCAGCATGTTGTGTGGTCTTCGAGAAAAAATATTCCAAGTCAGTGGTGATTCAACATCTTTTTTTTTTTT
>CM053606.1:124094675-124121860 GCA_028646535.1 Procyon lotor | reverse complement strand
TAAGTGCTGTGAAATGTGTAAGCCCGAAGATTCACAGACATGTACCCTGGGGCAAATAATACATTATATGTTAATAAAAATTAATTAAAAAAAAAAATAAAAAATAAAAAAAAAAAAAGAATTTCATAGGTCATTGTGAAATTTGATCTCTACAGCTTGCTGCCCTCTTCAATGTTGCTTACGAAGTTTAGAATCCAGTTGTTTTTCTGATAAGTATGACATGAGATTAATTTCTCACAAAGTGAAAAACAAAACAACATATTGCCATGGGAAAATATAGTTTACAAATTGAAAGAAGCTCATTTATTCAATGTCAATCTTAATCACAATAATTTATGCCAATGCATCTTTATGACACACATTTTGACCAGTAGGTGGAGTCAAAAGGGTTGGTACTCAGTTTAAAATTCTAAAAGGTAACATGCGTATAACTTCTAAAATCAAGAGTACCAAGTCATCATGCCTACTGATTGAATTCAGATGTTGTTGCACCTGGAAATCACTGTGGTGTCTTAGTTACTCGCTGGTGGAGGGTATTAGACTATGACAATGTATGGAAAATATTGTGTACTTTAAATTTCTTTTCCTACACTCTTCTTTTACCTATTCCATTACTCTCTCCTTCCTTCTGAATTATAAGAAAAATACATGCTTGTGGCAAACATTCTATTCGTTTTATAAGGATATTTAATAAAATGTGAAAGTCAATTTCCCCATCTTCCTCCTTCCCCATTCTACTGTTAAGTGGTCTTAAAGAGTTGGCATAATTCCATGTAATTCACGGGTCTGGAAGATATTTTCCTTAATTTTTTTTTTTGTTTTTTGACTTTGTTGTGATATAAAAATTTTATTTGTTTGTAGTAAAACATATCAATCCTTTCCTTTATAGCTTCTGGGTTTATATTGTACTAAGAACAGACTTCTGTGTCTCCAGATAATAAAATAATGCTACCATGTTTTCTCTATTATTAATGGTTTTACTTTTTGAATGTGTATCTTTAATCCAGCCAAAATTTTATTTGATTGTTTTCTCCTTCGATGCCTTCCTCCTCTTCTTCCTCCCCCTTCCTCTTCTTCCTCCTCTCCCTTTTCCCTCTCCTCCTTCTCCTCTGGAAGTCCTGAGGAAATGACTTGGATTATTATTTTTTCTTAAATAATTGACTAAGCATTTGTCCTATCTCCTTTGTTTTAATTTTTAAACATCACGACATTCTCTCTTTTAAGTTCAAACAAAGGAGAACAAAGCTTTATATGGTCACTGTATCAAATCTTCTATTTTTTGATCTTACAACAAAAGTTTGCAGTATCTCAGTGGTATTGATAAACATAGCTCCAGGGAAAATTGTCATAAAAGAAGGAATTTATTGCATATTCAATCTGCTTTTCATTTGAAGTAGAATGCTTTTCTGATCTATTTAAAAGTGCAATAGGATGGTTGAGGAGAGCTTTTGATGAAAAATTTGTTGACAACTGAATTTTTATAAAGCCATAAAATGGCAGAATCTTAGTTATAGGAAAATCTTTTTGTCCAGTTGGAAGACAAAGTAAAGCAGACAGTTTCAGAATTCAATAATTTTAAACCAACCATAACACTGAAGCTACACAAGGAATACGTGTTTCATTAAAATTTTAGCTACGCCCTGAATTTTAGACCAGGTGATAAAGAGAAAGCAATTTTTTTGTGTTAGCTGTGTTATATGGACCTCTGGAGAAGCCAGTCACCCATCTATGCCTGCAAACTCAAGGAAATAAATGACTGGCACCATAACCTAAAACTATTTCATGAAATTAAGTATCCTTTTTTTTTGGTCCCTCTTCTAATCCCACTCCCATCCCACCCCTTCATTTGTAAACTTCTGATGCAAATGATATGGGCTAAAATGATCATCTCAGGGACCCAGAACTAGATAATCTGTAGCTCTGATGAATGTAGTCACAGAGAAATAAGTAGGTCAGCAATAAATCACTGCCCATTGCAACTAATAGATTGAGTCAAAATTAAGGATTAATAAATTAAAAAAATAAAATAAAATTTTAAAAAAGGATTAATAAATTAGAAACTTTAAGTGGCACAATGTTGTCAGAGATGTGGAAGAGTTTAATGGCTAAAAGCATATGCTCTGATGTCTAGTTTCTTGGGTTTCAATTTTGTCTCTATTGCTTGACAACTGTGTGGTATTTATTTTTTATTGGCAACCCAATTATTATCCTTTATTGCACCTTTGATTATTTCCAAAGGAGAGCTTTCTGAAAACAGACTCTCCTCTGAAGTTATGGAATTAGTGAGGGTCTTAATACATATTATCAAAATATTTCCCAGAAAGTTTGTGCCAATTTTTATTCCTACCAGCTATATTGCTGCTGACTTTAGGATAACGGTTTTTAATCTCTGCTGTTTTGTTAGATAAAAATATCTATTCTTTTTTTTTAATTTACATGTCTTTAATAACAAGTCTGATTATTTTCACAATTATTAAGAATGCACTTGTATGTCTTTTTTACTAAAGCTATATTTTCCCAGTATTTTCAATGTGTTACAGTTTGTAAGGGTTAACCATCAAGTTAAAGTAAATTATCACTTATATTTATACAGCTTCTTGTATTTAGTGTGATATCTTATAGATTGCAATTTGTCTCTAATACAACTGTGCCATTTGAGTTAAGAAAGCTGCAAAATTTTATTTGGGACTAATCTGAAACCTACTTGGATCTGCTGCTATTGCCTTTACCCCCTTTATTTAGGTCCTTACCTCCAAGGAACTGTTTGCTGGATGCTTACACCTAATTATACTTTTATCTCCTGAGAAATCCTACCTACGCCTATCTTTGCATATATTTTTTTAAACTAAGACACTTCATGACACACTTATTCCATTAAATTCTACCTGCTTGGCACACTAATTTCTCAGGGCCGAAGGATAGATTATTCTTAAATCAGATTACAATGTACTAACATACTTCTTCCCCTAGATAGGTAAATTCAGTGTATTAAGGAGTGGTTTTAACATAGAAAATTTTCAGCACAATATACAAGTTACAAAAGACTTTTTTTTTTTAAAGATTTTATTTTTTTTTTATTTGACATAGAGGAGAGAGATCACAAGTAGGCAGAGAAGCAGGCAGAGAGAGAAGGGGAAGCAGGCTCTCCGCTGAGCAGAGAGCCCGATGTAGGGCTCGATCCCAGGACGCTGAGATCATGACCTGAGCGGAAGGCAGAGGCTTTAACCTACTGAGCCACCCAGGCGCCCCACAAAAGACTTTTTTAAGTAGACAGGTGTTCTGACTTACTAAGATAAGACTAAATTACCAGGTAGATGTTAACAGCCTACATAGCTACAGTATAAGACTTGGGTTAATTTTAATTTACAATTTCCAAGCTTTGATGAGATTTCCCATTGATTTCTGCATCAATTAGAAAATGCATAAATCTCTAAGTGTTAGGATATTAACAATCTTAGATATCAAATAGCAGGCACGAACTGGTTTTGACAGAGTTAAGAAGAATAGTAACACCCTAAAAGAGCTAGAAAGTTTCCAGGAAGGGCAATTTAAATGACTAAGGAGATTCTTAAACTCTCCAAAATGATGGAATAGAAATATTGAACTCCAGTCTGAAAAGTCAAATACTGATGAATGAGAAAGAAGATCAAAATTCATCTAATCACAAAAAGTAAAAAGGATTAACAGGGAGATTTGTTCAAACTCTCAGAATTATGTGGCATCTATCAAACCTACAAATCATAATTCTAAAGAATTACCAGGGAACATGTATAGTATAGTATAGTTAATAAAATTAGGGAATTAGATATCTTTCGACATGAAGGACCCACAAGGGGCTAGGAACTGACAGTGGGTAGCACATGTCTTCTTCCAGGCTTTCCTTACTGATGATTTCACACAAGGTATTTTCTTTCACTTCTGACTGTTCTTTTCCCCTCTCCTCTCAGTGGAATGATGCTAGATGCTATGATATGAGGTTTACTTAGGTCTAGTCTGGTACTCTCTATAATCTATGTTAAGTCAGTGGTCATCAATAAAGATGTATTAACCATAAAATAATCACATATGGTTGCAAAATTTTCCAAATTTTGGAAACCATTGATTCTAAAAGAGCAATGATTTTATAGAATTTGAAGGCATTCAGGTGGTTTTCTTAGAGCAAGAAAAAGCTATCATGCTGTATGTGTAATTTTCTGCAATTTTACCACTTAAACTAGATGTATCTGAAAATGGCTTCTATATTCAATAGGCTATGAAATAAATTGCCTTTTCTGGGTAGTAATACAGAATAATGTAAAGGTCACTGTCATGTTTGAGATTTTTAACAATGCTCATTGTACTATAAATAACTACGGCTAGCATTTTTATTTCATGAGATCTAAGTTATATAAATTGGATTTAAAGATGTAAGGTAAGTGGTAGATGAATTATATTGAAAACATGTGTACATTGAAAACAAACAGACCTAGCTATAGGTCTCTTTAATTGAAGTCCTTTATGGAGCTTTCTTTTAAAGCTAAAGCCAATGTATTTTAACATCTCTTGTTATCAAAATCTGGGTTTGAGTTTAGTGTTTATGGGAAAACAAATTATGTGTAAGTCTCATAGAAATTTATTAATCCTATCTGTCTTGGGCTGCTTTCCAAAACAGAAAATACTCTTAGTAATAATTCCTTCACATTATTCTTGACATAATTCTACTTTTTGTATAAAACACACTTTTTTTTTTTCTCATGGCAGGTATGGGTAGTGTCATTGTTGCCAAGGTGTCAGAACAACATCAATATCTTGCTGACCAGCCAGATGGATTTTGACAGCTTTACTGAGAAAGGACACAGTATGATCAAGATACCAATTATTAAGAGTGAATACAGAAAATAAGAAGTGACAAAAGCTCATTTAAGACATAATACAACCTCCTGGAACCTTATCAAGGTTCCATCTTTAAATTCTACTTCCAAAAAGTCTCTCTTTTTGACTTAATCAAAAATTATTTTATTAGTTGACTTACTCAACACCATTACAGAATGATCACTGTTGGTGAATATAACCTGGTGCTATGATAGATTTCAAGGTGATGGGGATATTGTTCTGGCTTTAAGGGACTTACGATCTAGTAAGGGAGACAGACAAGTACATAAAAACTTATGAAACAAACAGGCAAGCAAAAGAAGCAAAATCCTGTTTACATTCATAGGAAAGAATAATGAATGGTGTTGGAGAAATTAGGGAATAATTCATGAAAGAAGTTGCTCTCAACTATCATCAGAATCAGTGGCTGGGTGGAGGGTATTCATGAGAGATGTGGGAACATGAGTGAAGTCAACTAAAAAATAGTGAGTGGTCAATGATTTGCTGAATCAAAGATGCATGCATTTACTCACTCATTCATGCAATGAACACTTAATGAATGCCAAGTTATATTCCAGTATACATTGGTAAACAAAATAGATTTGGTCTGTACCTTTATGGAACAAATACAACCTGGTGAGGAAACAGACATTAACAAGCCATTGACATATTGTTTCAACTTGTAATAGGTGCTATGAAGGTATAAAGAAAGGATAGAGGTGGAAAATATAAGGGAGTCTACTTCAGATAATTAGAAATCTCTGAAGGGGAGATATTTAACTTCAGGCCAGAAAGTTGAAAAATAGTCTAAGAAGGAAAGAAGAAGCTGAGAGGAGAAAGTGTTTTAAATAAGGAAAATGGCAAGTGCAGACCCTGGAAGGGATGTGGAGCTTATGACTGAGAGACTGATAGAAGCCAGTGGGCCTGGAGGGTAGTGAAAGAGGAACATGGAATGAATATGAGACTGGGAAGGCACATGCCAGTGCAAATCAATCTATGAGCTGGTCAGCTACAGGAAGACATTTGGTTGCTATCTGAAATGTGATGAGAAGTCATGAAAGAATTAAACAAAAATGTAACATGATTTTATTGATTTCTCTGGATGCCATGTGGAAACTAAATTTACAGAAAAAAAATGCAATTGGAGAAAATAGGCAGGAGGCTATTGAAGTAGTCTAGGTAAGAAATAATAGTGGTTTATAGAAGTTTATGGAATCAAGACATATTTACCAGGATTTCCTGAAGGCAATAAAGACATAAGGCTGTTGAGGCAGGTTAGGGACTGAGCATGAGAAACTCTTGTGATTGAGTTCTGTATCATATACCTCTGGAAGCTTTCTCTGACCTTTGCAGGTTGGGCAAGTGTCCCCTCTACAGTGTTCTTATAATATCCAGCATTATACATTTCACATTATAATGTAGTTATCTGTTTATGTGTTTGTTTTCCAACAGAAAGCTAGCTAGTACCTTAAAGACACAGACCATATTCATCATTATCACCTTATTCATAGACTCAATAATAATTTGTTGAACAAATGAGTTTAAATTTAATTTGTATATTAATCTGTAAATAATATAAAATTACTTGAGCTTGTAATTTTTCAGCCATTTAACATGCTAAACAAAACAACTTATTTTTGGGACGCCTGGGTGGCTCAGTAGGTTAAGCCTCTGCCTTCGGCTAAGGTCATTATCTCCGGGTCCTGGGATCAAGCTCCGCATCAGGCTATCTGCTCAGCAGGGAGCCTGCTTCTCTCTGCCAACTTGTGATCTTTCTCTTTCTGTGTCAAATAAATAAATAAAATCTTAAAAAAAACAAAAAAACAAACAAAAAAAAACCCCAGGTGCCTGGGTGGCTCAGTTGGTTAAGTGACTGCCTTTGGCTCAGGTCATGATCCCGAGTCCCAGAGTCCCAGGATCGAGTCCCACATCAGGATCCCAGCTTTGTGGGGAGTCTGCTTCTCTCTCTGACCTCTCCTCTAATGCACTCTCTCACTCTCTCTTTCTCTCTCTCTCTCTCTCTCTCAAATAAATAAAAAGTAATAAAAAAACCCAACAATTTATTTTTAGATGTATTTCAGAGTGTTAGAATCAAATATTTTATTAAAATGTTTATCCTCAGATCTAAAATTATTATATGATTTAACTGAAGCCCTATAAGTTTGGAGTTTTATTCAAATCAATTTTTAGTCTATAGGTAATTTGGATTAGGATGACATTATAGAAACAGAAAACTTGGTTTATATTCATTCTTCATCATTATAGTGAATGAGTTAGTCTCTATGGGTTTCCTTTATCATTTCTAAATTCAAAGAGGTTGTCCAGTCTGGCTCTCCTAGTCACATAGTTATGTTTTTAGGGGAAATGGGGGGGGAATCTGACTTCAAATACTTAACAATTTACCTGGTCATATGCTCCAGACAATCCAATAAGTTTGATTTGCTTAAGTATAGACTCTTGAATTGGAAATTTTTAAAGACTTTTTAAAAAGAACTTTCATTGTCCCAGTAAGAGTGATACATGTGCAGTGAAGTAAATCTGAGGCAGATTTAGGAAAAAAAAATAAACAGGATTCAGTCTCTAAGTATTTATAGAGATATAATTGGTAACACGATTCAGTTTTCTACTGTAAAAAAATATTTTACAAAAATAGCATATATATCTGCACTAGAAATACCCACTGTACCCCACTACCCACATCCCATTCTAATGAAAATTACCCATTTCTGTTTCTAGGGAGGTGCATTCTATACCATATAGCTTTGTCTCTGTGTTTTCTCTTTATACAGAAAAGCAGAGATGCCCTGAGAGAGCAATCTTGTATAGTTGGTCCCTAGAGCTGCTTTAGATTTAGTTCCTCAGTGTTGTCTAGTTCCAGGTCTAGTCTACATATATT
Organism: Procyon lotor; assembly: GCA_028646535.1. Taxonomy (NCBI): domain Eukaryota; kingdom Metazoa; phylum Chordata; class Mammalia; order Carnivora; family Procyonidae; genus Procyon; species Procyon lotor. Next base: position 124,114,113 of record CM053606.1, on the reverse strand, counting down.
CCTAAAATAAACTCTCATCTTCTTGAGGGAGATTAAATTATTCTCCATTCCTTGCCACTAAAGGAACAAAACTAAAAATAGTGTTGATCAGTTATGTATGAGAAAATGAAAACCCATTGTAAAAAAAGAATTAGGGAGAAAGAAATCTATTTCTAGGTAGGTTCAAGGATGGCTCTAATTTATTTTTCTTTTATGAGTGGGCCATCTCTAGGGAAAGAAACTTTCTTAGACTCCTATTGCCATTTCCAAGGATTGCATATTGTTCTGGATCTTGCCCTAGATCTCCTGATGTTGAAGCTGGCAGTACATCAGAATCACTCTAAGGAAGCCTGCTGCAAGTATTGATTTCAGGGCCTAGCCCCCAGAGATTCTGCAAGAAGTCTGGGGTACACCTGGCACTAATAATTTTTTAAGAAGCTCAATAGGGGGTTCAGACACACCGCTAGGTTTTAAAACCATGCCTGATGACCTCAAGCAGTTTTGACTCAGAGACGCAGTCATATATCTTGAAATGTTATGCCTCTCTGCTAAAATGTCCCTCTGTTCTCTACTCCTGAATTAAAAACAAAGAAAGATTTATTTTTCTTTCTCTATCTACTCTGTTGGCAATAATGCAATAGTATTTATGTCCTCAAAACTGGTCTCACCTGGATTTGCTTCCTATGGAAGGAAGAAATAAGTAATTTATCATTTTGGAAAACTTAAGTTGAAATTCTAGGGTCTGCATGGTATCAGAGTCCCATCTGAACTCTTCCCTTTAGGAAAGATAGAATATCAGAATTTCTGTATCAACTTTCTTTCCCTGTGACTCTTTCCAAGCTCACCCTACCTCCTCTTAAGGAAGTACAGAAATTATTAACAATAAGGATATCTGGTGCTTGAAGCTCTTATCTTAAAAGCATTTGCCTTTTTATCCCACTATTTTGGAGATATTGAAACAGACCTGAGCACAGAACATTACTAAATCACAGGACTAAATACATTGGAATTATTACATATCCCCTGGTCTCCAAGCTTAGTTAGATTCTAATTATTTCTTTTATCATTATTATTATTTTATCTTCTAATTATTTCTTCATTGTCTTAAACAACTATAAATTGATCCAGACTCATCTGGACCAATGTCCTGGTTTACCCAAGACTAAAGGGTTCTAAGACCTTGACTTTCAGTACTAAAACCGGACAATTCCCAGGTAAACTGGAATGAATTTGTTATCCTTATCGTATTCATTATTTTTGCATTTTCCTTACTTCCAATGAAGGGTTCAATTTATTACTTCATAGAGGAAATAGAGGCTATCAGGTGGAAAATTTTTCAACTTCTTGTCCAATCCACTTAAAAGCTTCTGGCCAGGAACATGGCTCCATCAGTCATCTTTTTCTGCTATGTCTTCTACATTTTCATATCTAGTAAATCTGTCTCTTAAAGCATAATGTTAAAGGAAGAGTTGCCAAGTCCAAGCATGCTCAGAGAGAAGTGTTGCTGCTTGCCTCTGACCTTGATAGACCCTTTCTGTCATGCCCATACTTCTCTAACATATAACAGAGCATGACCAAACCCAAGGGAGGCTTTACAGTGTTCTTATCCTGATACGGGATAAACTCCCCCTTCTACCCCTGCAGGTAGTCCTTCTGCTTTCAGTTAGGGAAGGCTCATTGAAATGCATTTCTTGAGTGAAATTGCTCTCTCTTGACTGGCAAGCAGAGAAATTCAGCTTTGTTTTTTGTATCTGGCAGCCTTTTATTCTGTAACAATAAAAGCATGTTCAAGTATTTCCCATCTTAAACACAAAAACTCACCCTTCCTACACTTCAAATGCCCTTGACCATCTTTTACCCTGTCTCTCTCTTCTTTCCTATTCAGTTTAAAGAATAACTGTGCTTTTGCTCTTCTCACTTTCTCTATGAATTGCCGTGTGTCTTTGTCTCTTCTGCTATTGCATGAACACCAATGATCTTGTTGCTAAATGTTATGAGAAATGTTTCATTCTATCTGTGATTTAAAAATATACTGAAGTAACTTATAAAGAATAATATAAAGTAGCCTATAATTCTTCCATGTAGAACTAAAAAGTTATTTTCTGTGGCTTTTGCCATTATTTACAACTTTATATTTACAACTCCTACTTTTTAAAACTATTCTGGTTATATTCATAAGCCTGTGGAAATTCCTTCTCAGTCTTTGCTAAACTTTCATCTTGTATCCAAAATACATTCAAATATTAAAGTTTCAAGCATTTTATATCCTCATTTCACTATTTCATTTACTCCACAGGTTCTCCCTGAGTTCATTTTTTTCTAGCTCAATGACTGTATCTAAACTTATATTCTGAGGCCTGTCAGATCTCTTTCTAGATACCTACTTCCAGATGAATCTTCTGTAAGCTCTACAATCTCAACACTGATTTTTTTCCATGTCCCATGTCCCCACCTCAGACTGTTTTCATCATCTCCCAATTTTTCCATCCAAACAGTTTATATTGATGACACAACATCAACCCAGTTACTTGGTTATTACATACTCTGATTATTCTTGCTTATCCCCATATCCAGCCAGTTACTAACTCTTGCCTATTAAATCTCCTTCACATTTATTGAAGTCATCCCTTTCTTTCTATCTGTGCCACTACTTTCTGGGAATGGATTTTTAACCTTTTAAAGCTGTATTTGTGCAATAGTCTTCTAAATGGAGTCTTTGCCTCTAGGCTTGGCCTCCTTCAATCAGTTCTCCACACTGCTGCCAAAGTGATCTTTCTAAAACATAAATCTTAACATTGTGGTTAAGATTGTGGGTTCTTGAATGAGACAGATCTGGATTTATAACCAGTTCCAATGCTTACTAACTGTAACTTTGGGCAAGTTATTTAACCTTCCTAAGCCTCAATTTCCTCATTGGTAAATTGGGATTATAATATCTATATCAGAGCATTGTCATGAGAATTAAATAAATTGTCTATTTAGTACAGTGCTTGCAAAAAATAGTGCTCAATATTTGGTTGCAGCTATCTATGGTTATTCTTATTGTTTTTGTTGATATGTATTATAACTCTTTCTGGCTGAATTTCTTCAGTGTTTCTTTACTGAGCTTAAGATAAAGTCTTAATATTTAGGTGACATAGAAGGCCTTTTATGTTGGTGTCTTGTTGGCCTTTCCAATCTCATATCTTGCTGTTTCCCTTTCTCACTCTATCTTCCAGTCATTGTGAATTATTTACAGTTTTTACAATAGTATTTTTTTTCTTTTTTTGTACATTCTTTAAGATTTCTTGATTTTGACTATTTGCCTAGTCGTCATCCACATTAGGCTGAATGTCTTACAGGCACCAAAATGGTCTTTCGTATTTATCTTGTGCTACCAATTTCTGAACTAATACCCAGCAACTAGCAGATAATAAATAGGAAAAAAAAAACACTCAAATGTTGAATGTTATGAAGATTTGGGATAGTCATAATGATAATGACCCAGCATGGAGATGATTTAATGCATAAAATAATTAATTAATAATAATTTAAATATAAAGACATAATGAAATGCCTAATGTACTTATGTGAATTTATATGGTTATCATATATAACTCTAAGTTATAGATAAAGTATTATATAACTTATGTAAGAAGTTATGTAGGGGTTGGAAACTTTAGGTTATTTGGCAAATTTCAAGAAAAGGATAGTATTTGAACTGTATTTTGAGTACAATTTTGATTTAATTAGGTAAAAGTAACAAGATTTTTAATAACGGTGTGCCATGGGAGCAAATGCAGAAGGAGTTAGTGTATATGGAATGTTCCCTGTGTGCTAAGTGGCAAGTTTACTCTGACATTGTGTTTGTTAGGTTGTTTTTCACTTAATTCTGTCACTGACTCTAATAGATGGATAGCTGAGGACACTAATTGTTAAAAATTTTATGAAAATATTAACGTCCACACACCTGCCACAGGGTGAAGATAGTTTTCAATATCCAGGTTTGCCCTATTCTAAAGGATTGCTTTCTCCCAGTGGATTGATGTGCCACAGGTGGAGTAAATATGTGAGACTGGAATAATTAGAGTAAGCCTGGATCTAGATTATGACAAGACTTCAGTAAGGCGGAAGAAGTATTTGCATATTCTCTATTAAGTAACCATAACATTCTTTTTTTTTTTTTAAGATTTTATTTATTTATTTGACAGAGAGGAAAGAGATCAGAAGTAGGCAGAGAGGCAGGCAGAGATAGAGGGGGAAGCAGGTTCCCGCTGAGCAGAGAGCTGGATGTGGGGCTCGATCCCAGGACCCCGAGATCATGACCTGAGCTGAAGGCAGAGGCTTTAATCCACTGAGCCACCCAGGCACCTCAGCCATAACATTCTTTCAGCAGTCTATTTGGTGAACTGAAGAAGCTGTCTCAAAACCAAGTGTTGTGGGCAAAAATATTCTGCCAACTTGCTATTAATATTCTTTCCTGTAACTATGAAAGCCGATGCTGGTAGGTCAAATGCAGTTTTTTTTACTGGTTCTGAGTATTGCCTCAAAATTCTTATTAGGGGTATTCATTAGAAGCTTTGTTTGATCTATAACCATTCTTTCTTCCTAGCACCAGTCATATTTCTTTATGGGGAATTACCTTGCAACCATTTTGAGCAAGGTGGGTGAAACCATAAATTATAAAACAAGGTAAACCACCCTTTTATTATGAAGCATGAAGAGCCTCCTGAAGCCAGGATCTTACTATCTCAATAGTACCAAGAAGTAAGCATGTGATCTAAACCTAGTTAGACAAAAATATTCTTTCTAAGCAGTTAGAATCTTGAGCAGAGCTATTCAAGATTTAAAAAACAAAAAACAATAGCAACAAAAATGTCCCCAGAACAAAAAGCAAAACTGTACATTCCTCCCAGAAAAGAAAGCTTCATGAGTCAGTAGAGAGTTACCTGACGTTTTTCTGGTTTCTTTTTAATTTCATTGCTTTGCCATGAGAATAGTGAGTTTCCTAATAATATTATTCCAATAAAGTTTTTTTTCTTTTTAGCCAGAGTCAATATCCATGGCTTGCAACCAAAAAAATCATAATTTGTACCATTTTTATTTAGTCAGAGTTGGCACATTATTTAAGAACCAACAGGCCCATGATTTAATACCAATGGCACATGATTTAAGTCTAATAGGATTTAAATATGGAAAATATGCTGTGGTATTTTTATACTGTGTCAACTTGGCTAAGCTGAAACTATATTTCCCAGAATTCCTTTTCCCATATGGTTCTAAGTTAAAGTTGGCCAAAAGAGGAATTTTTGTGATATTTGGAAGGTGGAAATGAAGCAGGAGTCATTATGAGCTAGAAGTCTTTAGGGACACTAATGGTGACAGAGTGTTGTAAATGTGACCTCAGCCTCTTGTACACATATTCATTACTTCATTACAAATGCCATTCCTGAATAATAGAGATTCCAGACCAAAAAAAAAATGCAAAGTCAAGAGCCTTCTATCCTATATTCTACCATCTATCCTTGTGGTCACATTTTAGCAGCTGGATATACCTGGTCTTCTGGATTTCTTAGAGAACTCCAATGTATCCACTTATTTCAGTGTTTCAGAAAGTCTCTTTTCACTAATCTTTCAACTTTTTGGTCTGTTATTTCTTCAACTTCAACAGTTTCAGAGGGGCTTATTCCTATAATAAATCTCTCCCTTTATAGTCATGTATGTTCTACTTTCATGATTGAACACTGATTGCTATAGCTATTGGTATCAGAATTGGTTCAAGGAGAACAGAACATTAAAAATAGTAATTTATAATTGATTCTCTGGTCTTATTAGATTGAAAGAACTTAATGTCCTTGCTGCCAGTAGCAAAGGAGACACCTGCAATCCATGGCATGTAGTGGCCAAATGGTTTCTTAAATCTCCATCTGTGGTTTCATTTATAATCAAATGAACCATAGAAGGCTTTGGGTCACCAAGTAGTTGCTGCTGTAGAACACTTTAATAAAAATAAATAAAATAGTTGGGTGGTGGCTTCTAAGTGCATTAGGAACTGTGGTGAATAAAAAAAAAAAAATGAGCTCAGGGTTTTAAATTCCCAAATCAAGGCAGGGTAATGGATTAGAGGGCTTCTATGACTGCTCTGAAAAAAACCCTATTTCCTACAAAATTTCTTAAGACCAAACCCAAAGTCTAATCTACAGAGTAACTGAATTACAATTAAACCCACTGTTCAGGGTTTCTTTACTTTCTTTCTTTTTTTAAGATTTATTCATTTACTTTAGAGAGAGAGAGAGATTATGTGAGCTGGGGGAGGAGAAGAGGGAGAGGGACAAGCAGATTCTGTGCTGAGTGCAGAGTCCAACATAGGGCTTAATCTCATAACCCTGAGATCACAATCTGAGCCAAAATCAAGAGTCAGAAGCTCAATAGATTGAGCACTCAGGCGCCCCCAGGGTTTCTTACTTAGAATTAAGGCATTCATTGGGAAGGAGTAGGTCCATGAAAATGGGTTGGAGAAACATATGCTGATTTTGATGTTGCAGAAGAACCTAAATCGTTACATTTTACTTAGCCTCATCTGCCAGCAGAAGCACTTTTCCCCCAAAGTCTGAGAAAATTAATCTCCCCTTCCCTGAAGAACTTAACTGTCCTAGCCTGAAGAATTTGATTTCCAGGATAATATTCACCTCCTCCTTAGACATACCTCACCACCTCTGCTTCCTTCTTTCTGGATATATGACAAGACTCAGATTGTGGCATGCTTCTGGGGATCAGGAAAATTATGACCTAAAAAAGATCTACTGTACACAGCAAAACTATTTACATAATTTGTATTCATATTAATAGAAATCTGGTACTATTGTATGCGCATGAATTGAGAAGGTGTTGGATCAGGGTAGGAGAAAGTAACATTGGGTCAATTTGAATGTATTAAAATTTGTTCACTAAGCAAAGATTCTCATTTAGTGTACTTTGAGCCGCTGGCAAGTAGTTCTAACTTTGGGCTTGGTTGGTTGACTACAGTGGAGTTGAGTTGTGAGAATTCCTTTGATATACTGTAGAGAACACTATAGAGAACACAATTGAAAGTCTTATAGATATTTGAATGAGGGGTTAGATTTAGCTTGTAAGACCTTCTCACCTACCTACATATGTCTGGAGGACATTTCTTTTATAAAGGCTTTGAGAAATATGTTGATGAGAGGAGAACTGTCATCTTTGAAAATCTCTATAGTAGCTGTTCCCTGCAAGAATGATAGGAAGATGTGCTGCCATCAAAACAGGCTCTCTGAATTCAGTAGGGATGATGGGATCTTAAGGTTGCAGTGGCCAAGTGGCAGCACTTAACTGATTGAGCCAATGTAGGTAGAATTACTATGAGTAGCACATTTGAAGCAGTAATCAGAATGATTTCAACCACAGAAACCTTCGTCTTTACCTAGTTGATCATGAAACCCAAAGACTGCAATATAAAGTTAATTTACTTAAGTTTCACTTGATCTGTAAAAGATGGAAAAACTCTGTGTCTGGTGAATAAAAGTTTGACTTGGATCATCAAAATGGAGATTCAATTCCTATTTCTGGGTCAGTTCACACTTCCAGTGTATTTTGTGCCCAGCTCTTAATTTATGAAGGGGAGTGTGTGAAGACACAAGGAGGAGGGCAATGCCATTAAAAGCTTAATGTTACAGTTCCCCTTAGAAACAAGAATCACAGCTTGCCACACAGAGCCACAGGAGGAACACCAGGTTTTGATCAGGAAGCAGAAGCCAGTTATAGGTTTAGGCCAGAGCCTTTATTGAGGTTTCTGTGGGAAAGGTAAGACATGGTAGGGTAAAACAATTGAGGATTGGGTAGTCGGAATAATTTTAGTGGGCTCAAAACTATAAGAGTGATCTGTAATTGCTGGGTATCTGGCCCTAGGATGATTAAGGCAAAGGAATATTGCCTCTGGAGTGGTGTAGGTCAGATAAAGCAGGTGTGGCTCTAGCTGTTTGGTTTATATATCAAAAGCTTTCTCCCGGGGTGCCTGGGTGACATAGTCCTAAGCATCCCACTCTTGATTTTGGCTCAGGCCATGATCTCAGCATCATGGGATTGAACTCTGTACTGGGTTCAGCACAGAGTCTGCTTGAGATTCTCTTTCCCTCTTCCTCTGCCCTTCCCCTCCTCTCTCTTTCTCTTTCAAATAAATAAATAAATCTTAAAAAAAATCTTGCTCCTAGCTGAACCCTTTGCTATCTGTAAAACTTGGCTACCCCTGGAAGGGGCAGTTACTCCCCAGTCAGAGAAGTTTTTTAAGATATCAAAGCATCATAATATATAAAAAATTAAATACATATATGTATATAGTATATGTGTAAATATAAATAAATAAATATATATGTGTGTGTGTGTGTGTGTGTGTGTAGATAGATAGATAATGCACAGAGCACTTTGGATAAGGGCTGTCAGGTTCTTTTAGGGAAGGACACTGCACTGCCAAAACCTCATCCAGTATATCTTCTTCTAGATTTTCTCAGAAGGATCTGGGCTATTTTTAAGGGTGACAGTGCATTAAGAAAGGGAAAGTTACCATCCAATTCACGTATTATTTGAAACTGGCTCTGAACTGCTACTAATTCTAAGAGACACAAAATGCCACTGTGACCCTTCAATCAGATGGGAGAGTTTTGGAGATCAGAATACTGATCATGTTCGGGTTTGTCTCATAGGGGGTTGTCCCCAAATCCACTGTGTAGTTATTTTCCAGTTATAGAATGTTTAATGGGGATAGACATACTAAAACATTGACAGAATACCTATATTCGTTCCTTGACTTATGAATTAAGGATCTTTACAGTGAAGGGTCCAAGGGAAAAACTTCTAGAATGGTCTTTATCTACAAACATAGTAAATCAATGGCAATACTTCATTCTCAGAAGGGTTTCATAATTACTGCTACCATCAGAAACTTAAGATTGTAGAAATAATAGTTTCTAATAAATTCCCAAATCAACTCTCCTATCTATCCTGTGCAGAAGACAGATGTTGGAGAATTACTTAATCAGTGGTTAAACAAATTGTAGCCGATGTTTAAGGCATGGTTTCTTCCCTGGAGCAGATCAAAACATCCTCTACTGCACAGTTACTGATTTAGTGAATGTTTCTGCCTTCCTACCTGTTACTAAAGACCCACCAAAACAGTGAATTTTCATTTGGCAGATCCAGCAAAACACCTTTCCTGTCCTATTTCCAGGGCTATAGCAACTGTCCAGCTGTCTGCTATAACTAGTCTGAGGGACTCTGATTGTCTCTGTATTTCATCAAACATTCCATTTCTCCATTACATCAATGATATGTAATGCTTGTACCTGATGAGCAGAAAGTAGTCACTACTTTAGACACTTTGGTAGGATACATGTGTTATCAGAGGGTAATTGTATTTCCGCAAAATTTTAAAGGCCCATATCTCAGGAAAATGGTCTGGGGTATGTTAAGATATGTCCTTCAAAGATAAAGGACACATTGTTATATCTGGAACATTTTCCTGTGGAAAAAGAAGCTCAATGTTTCTATTTCATGGGCTCCTTATGATAACATAGATGACATATAGCTCATTTATTGAGTAACTTGAAAGTCTGCAATTTCTGGTGAGGCCCAGAGAAAGATTCAATCCTGGGCCATATGAGCTGGAAGAAAATAATGGTACTTAAAATGTCTATGGCAGACAGAAAAGTTTTACAGAATTTTTATCACGACCCTATAGGTAAATCATAGTGCAAACATTTAGGATTTTGGAGTATGCCATGCCATCCTTTTCAGATAACAATTCCCTTTTTGAGAAACTTCTAACTTGCTACTGTGTCCTAGAAGAGCCTGGACTACTGTCGTGGGTTATCAAGTTATAATGTAACCTGATCTGCCTACCAGAAGTCAGGTGTTGTCTGACTTATTAAGCCATAAGTTTGGGTATGCACAGCTTTGTTCCACAATTAAGTGGAAGTGGTTTATAGAAGATCAGGTTTGAGCAAGTCCTAAAGGCATAAGTGAGTTACATCTACAGGTGACACAGATTCTCATGGTGTCTATTCCTTGTATATTTAAATTTTTTTTTCTTCCCACACTTATGGCTCAATGGCAGATTCCTTCTGACCAATCCATGGAGGAAGAATATTTCTGGGTTTGGATTTCATATAGTTCTGTATGACATGCTGACACTATCCAAAATAACTAATATCTTCGTTCAGAGGCAATGTGATTAGAAAATTGGTGATAAGGTGGTCTACATAAGTGGTATATGGATCAATGTCTCTATATGGGCACAGAGTATGAAGATATTTGTGTCCTGTGAGAATGCTCAGTAAAAATCACTCTTAAGAAAGGAGAATATTAACAACTAGGTGGTTGAGATCACTTGTTCTGTGAATGTCAATCAGCCTCTTTCACCCATTACCTTGTTCTTGTTCAGTAGGTTCATGAATAAAATGTTTATGGGTTTAACAAACTAGATTTTTACTCGCTAAAACCAATCTGGTTAGAGCTGTTGCTGAATGCCCAACCTGCCAATAGCAGGATCAACATTTAGCTCCAACAAAGCATTATTCCTCAGGAGGATTAGTCCTATGGAAAATTGGATTACATTGGATCACTTCCACTGTGAGAAGGGCAGTACTTTGTTCTTTTTTTATTGGAATAGAGATTTTCAATATGAATTTGTTTCCCCTGTCCAAAATGCTTCTACAAAGTCTACCATCCATGAACTTTCAGATGCCTTTAATCACTGTCATGGCAACTCACACAGCATTGCTTTTGACATGGGAACTAAATTTACAAGAAGTAAAATACAAGATTGGCTCATGCTTGTGGAATTTCTGATCTTATCCTGTTCTCCATCACTGGGACACAGATGACCTGATATGGTCATTTTTTGAATGGCTTTTTTTCAGTAATAGCACCAGCTGGTTGGAAGCACTTTGTAGGTTCAAGTTATATCCTGTAGGCTATGGTATATGCTCTGAATCAGTGATTAATTCACTGATAGAATATGGTATTGTTTCTTCCAGTGTTAGGATTCCCAGATCCATGGATGAAATATGGGAAATGGGAATGGTTTTTCTCAGTGTTATATTTAGCAATCTACTAGCTTTTTTTTTTTTTTGCCTGTCCCTGTAACTTGGGGTTCTCGTGGTTTAGAGCTCTCCCCTTCTCCATATCCAGTACCTCTCCTTAATGCCAGCTATATTTGGCTTTTCATGTGATGGGTTACCTAAGTTTTATATGCATCTACTTGGGCATTATGTTTAAGAGATACAAAAACCAAAGAGAGAATGATCCTGTATTTTGAACATTTCTCCTTCACATTCTGCACCTTACTCTGCTCAATGACCAAGAAACCTAGGTTTAAAAAATTGGCAATATCCACGACAAGGCATAGACTATATCATCAAGTGCTCTCCAGCACTGGCCATAACTTAAGCAAAGGGCTCTCCTTTTCCTCCTCCCACAAAGCCACAGATACTTTAGTACTTTGGGTTTGAGATACTAAGTGACCCCATTTAGTTTGAACTTGTGTTTTCCCTTCCCAGGTTGAGAGATAGAAAAAAAAAAAAACTTTCTTCTTTTCCTTTTCTTGATTTTCAAGACAGCTGGACTAGTGCCCAGTTATATTGGCAAATCACACCCCTAATTTATGCAGAAGATGATAAAGCCTCATCCTTGCTGATTTTTAGTGCATAGAAGCATATGGAATCAGAAAGTGCCAGACCCAGCTTTGCACTCCAGGAATGTGTGGGAAGGCTTACCAGCACTTACAGGGTGAAGAAAAAGGAGATATGAGTGAAACTCATAAAACAGTCTAAGTTTTCTTTCATTACTCTCACTTTTGGGTATTTTAGGATATATTTCTGAAAGGAATATATATACGAAAAATAAGAATAATACATTGCTTAAAACACACTAGGCATCTTGCTATTTAAAGGAATTTCTCTATTATTTGGGATTGTCTTATAAGTCTTTCTTTAAAAAATCCAATGTATATTCCCCCAAATGCTTCTCTATTGCCATTTTTCTTTCTATATCCACAAGAATCTCATGAGATCAGAGTGCAGTTGAGTGCTATTTTATTCAATAAGAATTTTAAATTTAATTTTTAAAACTAAAAAATGACTATAAGGTGAGATTTTATTTTCTACTTTAAATACAATGCTAATTTCTTTAATGCTCTAACTGATGAAATACACTCCACAGAGGAAGTCTTTGATTTCCCTGCATACATTTTCACATTATACTATCTTGTATTTGTTATAAACATTAAACTGGGCCCATTCTTTCAGCACCTATTAACACTCATTCTCAGAACATCAACTCTCTCCATATTTGAAGTCAATGAGAGCTCTGGTTAATGGGGCAAATCTATTCCCTGGAGGTTACACCTAGTCTTGTCCTAGAAATAAATTTAAATATGTTGCTATAGTTCCAAGTATTAAGCAAGTTTTTATTAAAACAAATGTTCCTATCCACTTAAGCAGACAATAGTACTGAGCTTGAGTAAGGAAACAAAGAAAGCTCTAATCAATCAAGACAGAACTTTCCAGATTAAAATGATTCTTTCAGTCTACCTATTTATGCACCTTCTTATGTAAAGTTATACACACACACATATACACACATGTACACAAATATGGTATATACTTGCAAAAATCATAGTGAAATTCTGTGGTATTAAAATATATTGCCATTCATCATTGTTTATTCATTTTAGTTAAACATCTGTTATTTTCTTTCTAGCATACATTTTCCTCTTTTCTGCTAACAATTTTCTGATCTTCCTCCAGGAAATACCCCCATTACCTTTTCAATCTTTTGCTTTATGTGGAGCTCCTCCTCCAGTTGAAGAATGAAGCAAGTGACCCAGATCTCAGCCAATTAGCACATGGCATTCCTATGGTTGCAGTGACTGGCCAGGGATGGTCATGTGATCCCCAAAGTCAATAACATGCAATGATGCTTTTTTTGGGTGTGCTGATAAAGAGTCTGTTTTTTTCTTTTGGTTATGTACCTTAGAGGATTAGTAACAACTGTTGTTGCAGTCATTTTGAAATAATGTAGAAAATGGGGCCAACTTCAAGGTAGCATCTCCAAAAAATACAGGTAAAAAAGTGACTTTTGGTACCACCATTTGAGTCATTTGAGCCTTGAATGAAAATAAGCCTGAATATCTATGACTGGACTCCTTCGTTATTTAATACTATAAATCCTCCCCCCACTCCTTTGTGGCTTAGGTCATAATTAACAGCAGAAATAATTCTAACTGGTACATTCATCAAAATTCATGTCACAGCTCTTGGCTCTAGGGATTTAGATGGATATAAAGCACTGTTGCTGATTTCAAGGAACACACAGCCCTTGAAGGAACACACACACACACACACACACATACACACACACACACACACACACACACACACACACACACCACAGACGTTATTCCAGCTTATTAGAATTACTCATGGAGTAATGAGGAAACACAGGTTGGGAAGAGAGTAGGACAGAGAAGGCTTTCTAGCAAAGTGATATATGAATTAATTCTTCAAGAAAATGTGCATTTAGTTAATTAATTAATCTTTATTTTAAAATTAAGATTTATTATTTTTTGAGAGAGAGTGTGTGCGAGCATCAGGGAAAGAGGCAGAGGGAGAGGGAGAGGGAGACTCTTAAGAAGATGCCCTGTTCAGTGTGGAGCCCCACTTGAGGCTCCATCTCACAACCCTGAGATCATGACCTGAGCTGAAATCAAGAGTTTGAAGCTTAACTGACTGAGCCACCTAGGTGCCCCAGGAAATACACATTTAAATAAAATTGGCCTGATTTCTACCTAAATTTTATTTTCTCTCAAAACAGACTCTGACACAAGGATTTGGGTACAATAATTTATTTGGAAGGTGATTCCAAGCACAAGTGAGGGAGTGGGGGAAATTAGATAAGAATGGAGGGAAAGCCAATGAAGCATGCATTAATAAGTTAATTGGTATGGGTACCTGAGACTCAGTCCTATTGGTGATGCCTTTGAGCATCAATCAGGGAGGTCAGGGCATATATCCGTGACTGCTGTCCTCTTCCTGATCAAGTATGACCTCTTGGGAATTTATCTCCCCTGCATGTCTTGGTTTCACCTGTGCGTGGTGAAACACACTCCTGTGATACTAGAGAAAGTCCTCAGAGAGAAAAAAAGAGGCATGTAGTTTCAGTATGCTTTGAACAACAGCAGGTAAACTAAGGTGAGCCTCTGGGATGTGGGGCCAGGTGTCAATCTGCATGTGCTACAATTCCCATTTTCTGTGTGAAGTCTTCCCCTGCCTATAATTTCCCCCAATTCCCAGAGATTTATATTCTTGTGTTTTTAGTTGGTTCTGAGTTCTCAACTCCAGTGAACTATTTCTTTGTAGCTATTTTCTTCCTCCTGTTTTGTGCCAATCCTATGTGGAACTCAGCCATTTATCAAGTTCCTCTGAAAACTTATAGAAGGCATTTTTGCAGGGTGTGTTTTGATGGGTATGTGTGTATAGCACAATCTTCAGAAGATGAGGTCAATGGGATAGTTTTCATCTCTGCAATAAAAATAACTTAAAATGTAGTATTTCACATTCTTAGCCTTGAAAAAGTCATAGGTCTCTATATCCTGAGCTGGGTTCCTTAGGAGTAGAGCCTGAGAGTATGTTTCTTGGGCAATGATTTGTTAGGGAATGGCTCCAGTGTAATCTATAAGGGAATGAAGAAAGCAGGAAGGGATAAGGGGAAAAGTTAGACAAAAACATGGATTCAACTGATCCCATAGTGAGCTCTAGAATGAAAATGGCCCTACAGTATTATCCTTGCTAAGGATAAGGGACTAGGCTTTTTGTACCTCTCTGTTAGCTGCAGGATACTTCTGGAAGGAGGGTATAACTTCTCAGGCATTTCTGTATTGGTGTCACTATGATTAATAGGCAATTTTCAGAAAGGTGCAGCTGTGAGCTGATAGCAGCCAATGCTTGTAGAAGCTGGGGGAGAGGTGCACCTGCATTTGCACATGGGATATGGTGGGACACCAACAACTACTATGGCCACTCTTCCATTGATGCTAGCCTTCTGTAATAGTGCTTATCTCCATTTCTCTCTCAAGATTCCCTTGGTTCTCCACTTTCTGGCCAGTCTGATTGCTTCTAAATACAAATCAATATTTGATAGTATACAAAACAATTCACTCTCAATATCCTTCTAAAATAAGGACTCTCTCTGCCTACCCAAAGTATCAGAAATGTGCTACGTTCAACAAAGGGCTATTTGCTTGACTAATTCTGATTCTTGTTTAGCTTCATGGAAGCTCACAGAGACCTTGAAGTTCTAGTCTTCATGTCCCTTTTCCATTTCTGAATGTGGAATTATAGTTTATTACTGAAATGAATGCCTGTATTAACAAAATAACCTATAGTCAGTTTGATTTTAAACAGCAATGATTTTATCTATCAAAGATGAATAGCAACTAGATAGGGAGACAACTTGCTTTTGTTGGATAAAGCATCTTGCATAAACGTGCATAGAAGTGACCATGGTAAACTTAGGTAACATGCAAATGCTTCAGTTTGGTCTGAACTCAAATGGTAAAGGGACACAGCAACCATGTGAAATGAGTTGCGGAGGTAAGTAAGTAAGGGTCAAAGCTTTAATTGTGGAATATACGGCACCGAAGAGCTTAGACCTTGCCCTGAAAACATGATGCAACAGTCAGGTTGGCACTGAAGAAAGACCATTCTCTTAACTTCCCTGTGGAGTGTGGGCTTGAGAAGGGCAACACTGAAGAAAGGGTCTTCACTTACTAGTTTTTCCATGAAAACATGAAAAATAATGCCATTTCTAAATGAAGATTATGATACTAATAATGAAGAGAATGGTAAGTGGAGAGAATATTTAAAAAGTAAAAAGGACAGGGTCAGTTAATGGATAGAATGCAAATAAGAGAAGTAAGTACTCAAAAAAGATATCAGCTTCTGGGTTTGCATGCCATCATTTTGTTAATTATCTCTCTTTCTCTGTTGTTATTTCTACTCTCTCAATAAGCAAAAATGGTATTATGCTTTACATATTGTTTTGTAGACTATCATAACATGAACGTCTTTCACTATAAGAAACATGGTATAAAAATATCAATTTACATAATTGCTCGGTGTTTCATAATACAAATGTAGAATAATACATTTAATCTCATTGACATTGGATTCTTTTTTTCTTTAAATGTTAAAAACCTTGTTACAATTATCTTTAAAAAGAAACATTTATTCATGTTCTTATTATTTTTGAGGATATTTCTAGAAAAGAAATTGCCTCATTTTTAAGGCTTCTGATAAACATTGCCAAGTTGTTCTTCAGAAGGTTTATGTCTTAAGATATTCACAAAATCACCTACTTTTTGATTTGAAGTGTTTTAGAAATTCCACTCTGTGAAAGAAGCTTTCTCATAATAAGGTAAACTCTAGTGGCATAAATTTAAATGTTTTTATGGCTACTTCTACTTTTGCCTAATTTTTACATACGTATTGGAAGCACTAAGAGATTTTTAAAGTTCTAGTGAGAAATATGTCCTTTGCAATGCTATATGTCACTACTGGTTTTCCTTTGAGGAAAATAGAAAATAATCTCAAAAGTCAAATTCGAAATTTACTTGTATCGTATTTATTAATTAATTGATAATTAGTAAATTTGTTTGTCCACTATTCAACAACTCAACAAATACTTACTGAGAACTCATACTTATTCTAGGTAATGTGGATAAAACTACCCCCTCATTCAGGTAGTTTAGATTCAGCCAGTAATCATGACAATAATGATGATAATAACAGGCCCTGCTATTACGTGGTGCTTCCTATGGGTCAAAATTGTTCTTCAAGCAATTCTATGAAGTAATTAATATGATTATCCTCACAAAGCAGACAAAAAAATAAGGTATTTCAATGAAACATAGTATGTATTAAACTTCTGTAAGTCACAGGGTGCATTGGAGGGGCTCCCAACAGTGTTGCAAGGGTGGGTCTTAGCACAGTCTTCTTGGATGAGTCAATATCTAAACTGAGACATCAAATTTGTAGCAAGTTTAGTGTATGTGCTCTGTAAGCTTTGATTTTTTTGGTCTGAGAAGTGGCTAGCTTGAGGAAATTTTACTTCTCCACTTAGAAGAAATGTGGCATAGAGTGTGATTCTGGACTTCTTTCTGAGAATTTATTCATATTTCCACTCCCGTTTTACATTCAATCCCCTCTGCATTCTCGCCCCATTATTCCACTAAAAGAGCATAAATCAAGATCACCAATGGCTTTCTAATTGTAAAAATTCAATGTTAATGTTAATTTTTTGACCCTCTTGACTCATTTTACCCATGCCACATCCTCCACTTTTGATAACTACTATGAGTTTTGTTTGCTTTTAGATTCCACATATAAATGAGATCATGAAGTCTTTGTCATTCTCTGACTTATTTCACTTAGCTTAAGGCTCTCAAGCTCTATACATGTTGTCACAAATAGCATGATTTGTTTTCTTTTTTTTTTATAGCTGAATAATATTCCATTGTGTATGTATATTTATATATTATATTTTTAATGCTTTCATTCATCAATGAATACTCAGGTTACTTCCATATTTCGGCAATTATTCATAATGCTGCAATAAACAGGGGCTGCAGATATCTTTTTGAGATAGTGTTTTCATTTGTGTATTGATGGATAAATACCCAGAAGTGGAATTGCTATCAATGTTAATTTTTCAGTTCTTACATTATTTAGCATCTTTCAAAAATATAAGACCTTTCCCTATTCCTTCCCATTTAAAAGTCTCTGCTAGGGGCACCTGGATGGTACAGTCGGTTAAGCATCTGAATCTTGATTTTATGTCATGTTCTGATCTCAGTTTTGTAAGACTGAGCCCTGTATCATGCTCTATGTTCAGCGTGGAGTCTACTCGAGATTCTCTCTCCCTCTCTTTCTGCCCCTCCTGCTCATGCTTTCTCTCTCGCTTCAAAATAAATAAGTAAACTTTAAAATAAATAAATGAATGGGAGCACCTGAGTGGCTCAGGCGTTAAGCATCTGCCTTCGGCTCGGGTCATGATCCCAGTGTCCTGGGATCGAGCCCTGCATCGGGCTCCCTGCTCGGCAGGAAGCCTGCTTCTCCCGCTACCATTCCCTCTGCTTGTGTTCCCTCTCTCACTATGTTTCTCTCTGTCAAATAAATAAAATCTTTAAAAAAAAATAAATGAATGAATGAATAAATAAATGAAAGTTTCTGCTATTTGTCTAATCATCTAAGCCAGAAATCTGCAAACCATTCCGTAATAGTTACTTTCCCCACCCATCTCACCTATCAACTCTTGTTTTATTCTTTCTTTTTTTTAAGTTGTTATTTTAATTCAGTAAAAATTGTTCCCTTTCATTTGTGTATCTATCTTTCCCACTGGACAAACCAATGGGCCCTATTTGGTGTAATTTCTAGGCCAATCTTAATTGGCTATCACAATTTCCAGACTTTCTCACCCATAGGGGTTAGAGATAAGATTCATAGCCACAATTGGAGCAAATCACACAATTGAGGTACTTCCATTGTTTTAAAAAGCTTCATTTTCACTGCATATGAAAACTGTTGAACTAGAGATAAACCACATATTCAGTTCTCATTAACTCCTCCTGTGCTGATATATCTGGTGAATTCTACTGGCTTATAGAAAAGCTTGGGCTGGGGTCTTTTCTCCAGCACATCAACACTATTTAGCTTTGGGAGAAACACTCAAGCTCTAGGGTTAGTTTCTTAAGTGTAAATTTGAGCTAGTAATAGTCCCTACCTTATTAGATTATTTTGAGGATTGACCTTGAGGAGAACACAGGCAGCAATCTCTTCGACCTTAGCCGCAGCAACTTCTTCCTAGAAACATCTCCAAAGGCAAGGGAAATAAGGGCAAAAATGAACTATTGGGACTTCGTCAAGATCAAAAGCTTTTGCACAGCAAAGGAAACAGTCAACAAGACCAAAAGACAACTGACAGTATGGGAGAAGATATTCGCAAATGACATATCAGATAAAGGGCTAGTATCCAAAATCTGTAAAGAAGTTCTCAAACTCGGGGCACCTGGGTGGCTCAGTCGTTAAGCGTCTGCCTTCGGCTCAGGTCATGATCCCAGGGTCCTGGGGTCGAGCCTCACATCCGGCTCCTTGCTCGGCAGGAAGCCTGCTTCTCCCCGCTACTAACCCCTCTGCTTGTGTTCCCTCTCTCGCTGTGTTTCTCTCTGTCGAATAAATAAAATCTTTAAAAAAAAAAAAAAAAAGAAGTTCTCAAACTCAACACCCAAAGAACAAATAATCGGATCAAGAAATGGGCAGAAGATATGAACAGACATTTCTGCAGAGGACATCCAAATGGCCAACAGACACATGAAAAAGTGCTCCACATCACTCAGCATCAGAGAAATGCAAAT
>CM053606.1:124083198-124094175 GCA_028646535.1 Procyon lotor | reverse complement strand
TGTGGAGAAAGGAGAACCCTCCTACACTGTTGGTGGGAATGCAAGCTGGCACAGCCACTCTGGAAAACAGTATGGAGGTTCCTCAAAAAGTTGAAAATAGAGCTACTCTATGACCCAATCGCACTACTGGGTATTTACCCTAAAGATACAAGTGTGATCCGAAGGGGCACGTGCACCCGAATGTTTATAGCAGCAATGTCCACAATAGCCAAACTATGGAAAGACCCTAGATGCCCATCAACAGATGAATGGATAAAGAAGATGTGGTATATATATACCATGGAATACTATGCAGCCATCAAGAGAAACGAAATCTGGCCATTTGCAACAACGTGGACGGAACTGGAGGGTATTATGCTAAGTGAAATAAGTCAGTCAGAGAAAGACAAGTATCACATGATCTTTCTGATGTGAAGAATTTGAGAGGCAAGGCAGGAGTTTGGGGTGGGTGGGGAAAGAAATGAAACAGGAAGGGATGGGGAGGGAGACAAACCATAAGAGACTCGTAGACTCACGAAACGAACTAAGGGTGGCTGGGAGGCGGGGGTAGGGATAGGGTGGGTTGTGGACATTGGGGAGGGTATGTGCTATGTTAAGTGCTGTGAAATGTGTAAGCCTAACGATTCATAGACGTGTACCCTGGGGCAAATAATACATTATATGTTAATAAAAATTAAAAAATAAAAAAATTTAAAAAATTTAAAAAAAGATTATTTTGAGGATTGAATGAACTAATGCATATAAAAAATTTGTACAATTAAATTTCAGCACACCCAAAAAGAGCATCAGTGCATGTTATTGACTTTGGGGATCATGTGACCTTCCCTTGCCAATCACTGCAACCATAGGAATGCCATGTGCTAATTGGCTGAGATCTGGGTCACCTGCTTCATTCTTGAACTGGAGGAGGAGCCCCACATAAAGCAAAAGATTGAAAAGGTAATGGGGGGTATTTCCTGGAAGAAAATCAGAAAGTTCTTAGCAGAAGAGGGAAAAATGTATGCTAGAAAGAAAATAATAGATGCTAACTAGAATGAATAAACAATGATGAATGGCAATATATTTTAATACCACAGAACTTCACTATAATTTTTGCAAATATATACTGTGTTTGTCTACATGTGTATATATGTATGTGTGTGTATAAATTAAATGATAAATTAATTATAAATTATATATAAATTATAAATTAAATTATAAATATTTATTTAATTTAGTGTCAGGCATTGACACTAGGCATAAATTATTTAATTTAGTGTCAGGCAGGTATAATTCCATAAGACTTGTTAATAGTAGTAATAACAATACTTTTATTATTATAAGTACTGCTACCTTATTTTTGGAGAAGCCTGTTCTGAACCTCAGTTTTCATGACTTTGGTTCTCCTAGGACTATAGTCTCTGCATAGCCTCTGTTCACTATCCAGTAAGAACAGAATCTCTGGATCTATGACTGTAGTCTGGTTGAGTCTGGAGTTGTCGCTTTGGCTTAGATTTAATACTGCATTGTCATACCTGCAGACTAAACATCCAGATTTATTGAAATATTCCTGAACCTATAACTCCCTTGGGATATCTTGGCTTCTGTTCAGTTTCTACAGCTTTGTTAGTACTCAACTAGAGCTCATGTTCTGAGCCCGCATTTCTCACTTTGGTGAACTGATTCTCCCTGGTCTCCACTTGGACTTTCTTTCTCAAGGGATGAATTGCTACCTGGCTTTTGATATCTCAAACATTAATATGTCTCCACTACAGTATAAGATGATTTTGGAGGACAGAGGAGAACTATTTCTTCTATATGAGGGAAACAGAAGGTTCATAGAAAGGTCGCATTTAATATGGCTCTTAAAAAACCAGATGGAATCTGAGTTTGAGATGATAGAAATGTAGAGAACTTTCCAAGGATGGGTAGCAGCATGAGTGAAATGTTTGTGGCACAAAAATGAGGTGACACTTGATGGCCCTGGTTCCTGAATTTCTAGTTTAACTGACTTATCTGTAGCCATTCCTGCTGAAATCCATGCTATTGGATCTGGACACGTCTCCTGTCTATTCTCCACCTGATTCCAAACTAAACTGATTTGAAAGATAAGATTTAAACCTGTCCAATTTTTCTCAGCTCTCATGACTACATATCTATCCAATCAAAGAGGTATTGAAACTTGGAAATGTGCCCTTTGTTCTTATGGTCTTTCTTGCAGTTTTTCCTATTTTCTCATAATTTTGTTCTCCCAACACTGTCTATATCTCTTATTTAGAGGGCTATCAAGTGGAATAGATATAGTGAAGAGACAGTTGAACTGTAATTGAAAAGGGATATCATTCTTTTTTTATTTTTTTTAAATTTTTATTAACATATCATGTATTATTTGCCCCAGGGTACATGTCTGTGAATCGTCAGGCTTACACATTTCACAGCACTTAACAAGGGATATCATTCTGATTCAGATCGGGCAAATTCTTTATATCACAGGTCAAGAGCTGGCAAACTACAACCTGTGGCCAAATCTGGCCTACCTCTTGTTCTTATTTTACCTTGAAGATAAGAATAGTTTGTACGTTTTAAGTTGGTTAAAAAAAGATCAAGAAAAGAATAATATTGCAAGATACGTAAAAACTATATGAAATTCCATTTCCAGGGTTCATCAATAAAGTTTTATTGGACAACAGCATAATCATTTGCTTATATATTATCTATGGTTGTTTTTATGCTCCAATGGCAAAATTGAATACTTGTAACAGAGACAGCCCACCAAACCTAAAATATTTACTATCTGGCTCTAAATTTAACAGAACAAGTTTGCTGACCTTTGTCTTAGATCTTCACTTTTTCTTATAAGATACATTACATCTGGACAGGCATTTCGTGAATGCTATCTTCCTTCTCCTTTCTCTTATAAAAAGGAATTGACTTTTAAAGGGATGAAGCCTGTTTTAAACACTGCTGATTATGTAGCCAAGCTGTAAAAATGTTCAGTTGTACAATTTTTTTTAAAGTCTCCTCAACATCTACTAGTGGGTATGTGGGCATAGAAACTTGCTGTAATGCAAGAAATAACAATAACAAGAAATAAAAATGGAATAAGAATCCTCATACATTGGCTGCATGGGAGTCCCACTGAGGTGTGGGATGACTGTTGAGGGTGGAAATGGTGTCCTCAACAACTTAATTGTTCCTCAGCATCTGAAAAAGAATCCTTGGAAGTTTATTTTTTGGAGCAGGAGTTGTCCTGACAGCCTCTATCAATTTTAATCTTTGACTAAGCACCAGGATAGTAATCTCTGACGGACTGAAGAAGTGACCCTGGGTTTATTCTCTGATTTAAACACAATTGAATCAGATTTGTTTTTTTAAAACTGAGACTTTAGAAACAAAGCAAAATCATTAGAAACAAAAACCATGGCAAAAAGTAGGACACAGAGTATACGTCCTCACAAAGGAAGTGGGTTTATATATCATCCTTCCTCATTGGATTAAGGTTCCTTCTAAAAACCTTCATAATTCAGTTCTGATTCTCCAGGGTTGTAATCAGCACCTGGTGACCAAATAAAAGAAGAAAATGAAAAAGAGGAAGAAAAATTCTTTAGTGATAAAGCAAAACACTTTTTTTTAAAAGTGGAGAAATGTCAAATATATGATTCAACATACAAGGAATTGTATTGACATGTTTCTAGATTAAAAAACTGAAAATTTATTTCTCTTTTGACATGGCTGATCACATGAACAATGTTGGTTCAAACACAGTTTACAATTTCTTTTCTGCTACATTCAGTTCTTTTTAATGTGTAGTGTTCTTGAGTCTAATCCTCTAAATTCAGATATTCTCTGTTGTCTGTGTATGTTGAGATGACTGTCATATTAAATAAATATCTAATTACCCTAAACTAAGGGCTTTCTGGAAAACAAGTGGGTGCTGTGGCAATAGTTGTTGTTTGGGTTGTTGTACATTAAAAAATATAAAAATGATTTACCTCCAAATACTCTATGCAAGGATACATGACAAAGTTATTGTAGAAATGAGGGGTTTTTTTTGAGCTACTGTATGTGAGGTATTTCCAAAGTTTCATTGTACTTCATCCTCACAGCAGTCCTGAAAGATGCTATACAGATTAGGACACTGAGATAGAAAGAAAATAAGAATTTCCCAAAGAAGAAAAAAAGTGGGATGTGTCTAATTCTACAGCCCAGGTACCCAGGTGAAAGACATGTTAATGGGTGTAATTCTTGACCTGATTGTTTTTTGTGATGTGATAGAGCTTCAGGAGAATATTTGAAGACTAAGACCTCAGGCATTAAGAAGAAAACATCTCTGAATATGTCCTATATTCTCCTATAGTCTCAGTTTGCAGTTATGATTAGTCAGATCAGAGAAAATACCTGCCACTCTGACTGGTGTTCCACATAAAGGCACATTTGCTTCTGTCCTGAAACTGAAGGAAAGTCTCTAGAGTAATCAGATCTGCCTTGACAATCAGTGAAGAAAGGCTTCAGGACTGGTTTACTATGATTTCCTGGCTAGAGGTACTGGGGAACTATTGTATCAATATTTTAAAGGAAACTTGTTGACATGAAACCAAAGAAATTAATATTTTAAAAAGGGAGGAAACTCATTAGATATCAACCAGACAAGTTAACTTTTTTTTGATGCATTATACCACTATAATAAGCAATACTTACAATATACTAAATTTGCTACTTGCACTTTAAAGATTAGTGAAACCTCTAATATGTTTTAAAATAAGCCAGGTTGGGTGTGTGAAAGTAACTGGGCCAATTTAATTTTTTTTTCCTGTCCTTTCCCATGGAGATAATCTAAGGGCAACATTGCAACATTTCTGCTAAAGACAAAATCTTATTGACTTCAATGGGCTTTTGAATCAATGGAGCCATCAAGAAAAATAGCACTGATTTAAGTACCCCTTTTTAGTCTCACATGAATACCAACAGACTGTGGAAAAACACAAAGAAATATTAATTGACATGCTGCTATGTAATAGCTTGTTTCTAGACGAAGAAAAAAGCAATTCTACTTAATTACAATAATATATTTTACTATCAATAAAATTATGATGTGACTTACTAATTTTCTAGTAAGAGCAACTTACTTGGTGGAACTTTTTTTGCAAAGTGTTATCAGATATGGAAATGGTACAGTTAGTAAAAACAAACAGCAAACATAAAGTATTTCATATTAAAAATTAGATAACTTTTATAAGGTTACTACAGATAAATGTAACATCTCTATTTTTCTTTATAAGATTATAATCATTGTATAAGCTGCATATTTATCCTCCCTAAGTGTATATATTTCTTTTTCCTCTGTGTATGTGTGTGTGTGGGGGGGGTGGTGTGGGGGCACAATCTATCTGATTTCTTGTTGGAGAAAGTATACATTACTTCTTTTACTACAGAGAAAGCAAGGTTTATCATTTAGGAGAGCAGGAAACTTCCAAACCAATCCAATAGGATAAAGGTAAGGAGAAAGGTATAATTTAACAAAGAGATACTGTAGTTGGGAAGATAGTGACCTATGTGACAAATGCTTAGGGGCATTTGTGTTCAACTCTACTTTCACTCAATATCAGTGTGTGCCTCAGTGTACTGCCTTCTAGAAGAAAGCTGTTTGGGTGTCATCTTCCTGTTATGGATGGCTGGTGGGGGGATGGGCAGTTTCTTGACCATGCTCCAACACCATTGAAATAATTGGTGGTTGAGTTGAGAAATAAACTCCCATATATTTGAATTCCAAATTTTAAATAAACCACTGGATTAAAGAGGTAACAAATTAAAAATAAAAAATAGAATAAATCACTATTTTGAAATTTGATACATGCATTAAAATTCTATTCAACTGCTAAAAGTACATGGCACCCTCCTACTTTCACCAGGGTCTCAATTAAATTCTTTTTATCATTTTATGAAGGCTGCTGGGTTTCCATAAAATCATACTTAGGAAAACTCGGATTTCTTCTGGAAGCAAATATATGTAGACTTCCATCCCAAAGAGTCATATGAAACATAATTGTACACTTTAAAAGGGTGAATTTTATAGTATGTGAATTATGCCTCAATGAAAAAAATAGGAATTAGAACAAAAATAGGAGGGCCTTTTTTTTTTTTTTTTAAAGATATGCTATTATGGGCTGAATTGTGTCCCTTCAAAATTCATACATTGAAATCCTAACCCATAGTACCTGAGATGTGACTGTATTTGGAGGTAAGGATTCTGAAGAGGTAGTTTAGGTAAAATGAAGTCATATGGTGGGCCCTAACCCAATATGACTACTTTTCTTACAAGAAGAGATTAGGGCACAGACAGACACAGAAGGATGAGACAATGGAAGAAGATGGCCACCGGCAAGCCAAGAAGAGAGAGGCCTCAGAGGAAACCAGTCTTGCCCACATCTTAATCTCAGACTTCTAACCTCCAGAACTGTGAGGAGATGAATTTTCATTAAGTTTTCCAGTCTGTGTCATTTTGTTATGGTGACCCTGGAAGATGAATATACTTGCTACCTTAATTCAGTAGTTTAAGGTGAATTTCTTTTAGACCTGTTTCTATAAGGCAGCATAAAAATGCTGGATAGCTGGAGGCGTCAGAAATTACTGCCCTCCTCTTTTTCAGGTGTTTTATTTATTTAAATCTGTCCAAATAGTGCCAGTAAAGTGGCAGCCACTTGTTTAACTTTTAATATCTTTATTGTACTAGTCTTAATATACTCAAAATAATTTTTTCGTGACTTCCTTCTCTTTGTAATTAGATGTAGTGATTAGATTTTATTGTAAGCTTGAATGATCTACTTAACTGGTGCCTTGTTGCTTACTCATTCTCATCCTTTAAATTGCCCTGATGAGCAATAAAACCAAAGAAACTGGGAGTATAATATCAACACTTGAAAATAGCATATTTTCACCCACCTCTTCCCTTGTACACAAACTCCACTTTTTGGAATCGTTGTCAGGGTCCACCAAGCTTGAATGGCTTTCAACAGCCTCAATTTGGGCTTGCTTAATGAACAGTGGGAATGGAACTGAGGTTCCCTCACAGCCTGTAACCTTTACCTAAGGAGATTTTTCTAGAATTTGTTATGTACTGGTTTCTTTAAAGCAAACTCAACTGAAAGGATTATATTCAGGTTCTCTTCTTTGAAAAGACAATACACAGACCTGATCTTCATGACTTTCTCTTTACTTATTTTCTATATAAGTTTAGAAAAATCAAGAAATATGCTAACCAGCTGTTCTCAGAATTTTCTGAAATTTTTTTTCTCAGTGTGTGATTTTGAGACATGTTGGCAGGAGAAGAAGGTGTGAATATTCAAATGAATTTTCCTAGAAAGGATATAAAAATCCACTTTAAAATTTTAAAAAATCTCTTTAATACAACTTCTTCCCCGCTGGAAAGCACAAATGTATTAGGTGAGAACAAATCCCCATTGTAAGAGCTACTTAAGCAGGTTCTACAAATATTCATACATTTTCTTTCTTTTATTTACATAGTAAATATTTTTCTTTGGCCTCCTAAATATAGGCATTGCCTAGGAACGGGAAATGTAGTGAGGGAGAAATACACATAGCAACTAGGTTTATGAGCAGCTTATAATTTAGTAGGGAAGACAGACATCAAACAATAGTGACACAAATAATCACCTATATTATGACATAAATTATTAGTTGTTGGTTTGATGTTACCCTAAGGGAGAGAAACAGGTACTGAGAGAGTGTGAAATAATGGGATTTGTCCTTGTCTGTGTGACTAGTAAGGCTAATAGGACTTCTCCAAAGTTGGCAAGGAAGGAATAGCCTCAATCATGTAGTGCTAGGTTAAAGATTTCGACCTATATCATAAGAAGAATGAGAACACATAAAAGGGCTTCAAACAAGAGAGGGTCACCATCAGATTTACATTTTTAAAAGACTACTACAACAGCACTGTAGAAAACAGATGGAGAGCAAGGGGAGATGGAGAGAGGGAAATGACCTGGCTGTCATCAGTCGATTGTGCTAGAGAGCATGGCAACCTCACTGTGAGTGTTGACAGTGGGGAATGCACAAAGAAAACAGGTTCTGAGATAATTAAGTAGAACTGATAGGACTTAGCATGATGTGAGGGGTGAGGAATAGAGAAAAATCAGGGATATATCTACAATTTCTAGCTTGAATAATTGGATGGGTGGGGTGTTATTTATTAAAAGGGGGTGGTGTCTATTGGTTGTGCTTTGCAGACATTAAAGATTATATATATGTATCTTGAAAGTTATAGGCCCCATCAGTCTAAGGGTATAAATAGAAGTTATGTAAATACTAATATTTAAAATATCTCTAGTTTAAAGTCTACTTGCCCAGTTAGAAATCCCAGTCTCTGGTAGTGTTTCCTAGAAATTCTGAAGTGTGTGTGTATATGTGTGCGTGTGGTTGTGTGTATCTATATCCATGAAACAATCCAGAACACTGGTCCTTGTTATCTTCTGCTATTCCAGGATGTCATTTTGATGATTCCACCCCCAAAGATTGGAGTCTCATCTGCCATACCTTGTTGGGTAAGTTAGAATTAAAATATTAATGTAAAATTTATATTTTGACTGAATATATCTTAATACTGTTAGAACTAGGATCACCAGATTTAAAAAAAAAAAGAGAGAGAGGACATTCATTAAATTTGAGTTTTAGATAAGAACAAATGCTTTTTTTAGTAAAAAGATGTCCTAAACATTGTGTGAAACACACTAAAAATGATTTGTTGTTTATTGGAAATTTGAATTTAACTTGGCATCCTGTGATTTTATTAGCTGGATCAGGTAACCTACTTAGAACACATACTTAGCATTCTGACAGTGCTTTCTAATGGTTACATTTATTAAAAAGAAGATACTCTTTTCATCCAGAAAATTCCTCAGTTGCCTGTGTTTTCCAAGTGGCAGAATATCCTTATTAAATACAAATATATTTGCTGATGAAGAACACTGGGCAGCCCTCTGAGTCAAATAGCAGGGTGGTAAAGAGGCCTTTGCTTGTAACAGAGTTCTAAATTTAAAAAGAGGGATCTAGAGGATCTGTAGCTACTTTGAAACATTTCCTATGATCATGTGGAGCAAAAATAACCCTATATGATTCATGGTCTAGATTCTGAGTTGTCCTGAAGACTAAGGGCATTAGTTCTTTCTTTGAATGTAGTATTTGGACTATTTAAATCTATGAATTTACTTCTAAAAACAACACTGGGTATATCTTTGTATGTATTATTTTCACTGCTTGTGAAACTATTTTTTGTGTGTATTTCCTATGTAAACCAATAGGTATATGAAGGATTAAAAAATTCTTGTGCTTTGTAGACATTAAAAGTTTAGTCTGTGGGGTTTCCTTGAGTAAATTTTATATGATGATAAATTGCTGGAAACTCAAGCCATACTGCTCAGGTATACATTCAGAGTCTACAGTTTGTGACTCTGTGAACCTAAACAAATTACTTATACTTGCTGTTTCATAGTTCTTCTTCTACTCCAAATGATCAATATAAAAATTAAAAAATATGTATGTATATATGTGTGTAAATGTGTGTTTGTGTTTGCACCTCAAACTAGCAAATGCTAAACACAATTGGTTTAATTTTACTTGATATTTATTTTATTGTAAGAAAATGTGGCCTATATAGTTTCTCCCTTTTTATTTATGGACTATGATTATGTATAGTACAAATCTATAAGCCAAATGATTATGATAGTTACTCTATAGGTCAAAGCCCTTCTGGCTTTGTCAAAGATGAAGGGAAGCAGATTATGATAGGTTAAAAGATAGTTGAGAGCTTATATATTTTATAGCTTTTATTCTCCCTGTGAAGTGGGAAGCAATTAAGCCTTAAACTGGTAAGAATGGAGAGAAACTTGATGAGTGACGGCAATCATGCAAATGCCTCCATTGTGGGGAAAAGAATGTGCCTAGGGGTAGTTGATGAATTATGGAACAGCACTGAGAGTGTCTCTTATGCTGGACGCCATTAATTTGTAGTACAAATAGGATGCATCGTGTTACAATCTGGTCCAACACTGCTCAGTGATTCTGTAAAAAATATGAGTTGTTGAGGGAAGCTGAGTGAAAAACCAGAGGGCAATAAGTTTATGGCATGGGATAGGGCAGTTAAAGTGATGAGTAGGCAAGAAATGAATCCAACTCTGGAAAGATCGGACGTTACCTTGGAATTGCATAGTGGCTGTAGGGTACTAAAAGGGCATAGGAAACCGGAAGCAAAGAAGCTGTGGTCAGAAACTGTGCTATTGACATGTAGAAGTGCAGAAGTGATGTAGTTCTATGTGAAGACATGATCGAGGAGCAGCCATAAAAGTGAGTTCTGGGATTGCAGTAGAAATAGAATCATGGAAAAACTTGAGGGATTCTGAATTTAGGCTTTCACCATCCTAGAGATGAAATCGGAGCCAGGGAACTATGCAGTTTCATCCAGTTTTGACACTACTGAGGCATCCCTTCTTCTGACTTCTGACAAACCACCTCTCTCAGTTCTCATTTTACCTCTTCGACTTCTATCCTATCTCTTTGGCACCTTCTCTGTTTTGGCTCAGCCCTTAAAGATTCCCCAAGGCCAAATTCTTGGCCTTTTTTTCACTACAAATCTTAATAAATCCTGTGAAGATAAAAAGTGGTGCAAGAGTGCAAAATGGTGAAGTAGAGACAGAGAAGTCACAGGCATGAATGCCTGCAAAGAAAGGAGAGTGAATAAAAAATCATCAAAACCCAAAACCAACATCAAAAAAAGTCACCTGCAAAAGAGCGGTTATTAAATGATGATAGACTTCTCATTAGTCACAACCTGCATATTGGTGAATACAGGAGAGGAAAGCTTTCAGAGCGCTGAGTGAATATGATTTTGAGATTAGGATTATGGTCTCAGTCAAATTTTCACTCAGTTTAAGTGAAGTCATTTTTCTATATGTTGTAACTGGGAAAGTTAATTATGCATTTTTT
>CM053606.1:124063968-124083098 GCA_028646535.1 Procyon lotor | reverse complement strand
GCTAGACCTTTTGCTCTTGATGCCAGGAACATTCTTCTTTGAATAACCATAAGAAGAAAGATATGTATTATCATTATATTACTTGGTAACGAAGAATATCTGCATATTCATAACAATGTAAACTGTTTTATTGACTTATAATTTTAATCAACCTACAGACAATATATGGGAGAGATTCTGACTGAAAAACAGTATATGAATTCTATTAGTCTTGACAATGTAAAAAAGTGAAGTCCTATTGATAATGTACTGGAAGAGAGAGAAGGAAAAGTACAAGTCTTTAACTGTTGGAAATATAAAATAATTATGACAGGGGCACCTGGGTGGCTCAGTGGGTTGGAGGCTCTGCCTTTGGCTCAGGTCATGATCTCAGGGTCCTGGGATCGAGCCCCGCATTGGGCTCTCTGCTCAGCAGGGAGCCTGCTTTCCCCTCTCTCTCTGCCTGCCTCTCTGGCTACTTGTGATCTCTCTCTCTCTCTGTCAAATAAATAAATAAAAATATTAAAAAAAATAATTATGACAACACAAGACACCTCCAGCCCCTCATACCAATGTAGGAGAAAGAAAGAACGCATTTATCAATGAGTAAACATTAGAGACTGCTGTGTACATAAAGGTCATATGGAAATGTCTACAAAGTCTGGACAGACTTTTACACAGATTTATACAGAAAAGTCAAAGAGAGAATAAGGAAAACTTCTCTTATCTCTTATCTCCTTCAGAGATAAGAGGAATTACCTTATGACTATCTCCTGAACAACTTGTTAGAGACCTCATTTAATCTTGGATATGTATGTTCCCAGTTTCAAGGATCATGCAGTCCACAACCCAACCTTGCATTGTTGGACAAAAAGATCTGACTTCTTATCAGGCTTATTAGGTCTTCAAGGTGACATCCTAAAGAACAGAGAGTTGGGAAACAGTATCCTTCTTTCTCTTTATTAAACAAAGGAGGCTTCATCTTCTTACTCTTGTGATTTGAAAACTTGATGATGTTACCTTATGAAACATCATCTTACAAAGTAAGCAGTCCAAGGATGCCGTCCATGGTTAATGGAACAAAAAATTAAAACTTAAGTATAATGTATGTTATGAAGGCATAGGTACTAAAATAACAATCTAACTACAAAAATTGAGGAAGAGTGGTGAGAATCTTGTGAAATAAATCCTCATCTATCATGACTGAAAAATCAATAGGAATTATCTAATGGTTATAAGTTAAGAAATAGCCATGTAAGCATATTACTTAGCAGTATGAAGGTAACCTATAGGGCAGCTTAACACAGAAATATTAAAAGGCAATGGCTTTTAAGAGCATAATTAGTGTGAAGGAAGATGGAGCTGTAAATTGTTATCACTTCTATTAATTTAGAATGGTAACAAATGAATATTAAAATTTGGTCATTTAAAAAATGTTTGAAAATTTAGAATTGAATGCTTCTGGTACAACAAGTAAAAATGAAAATGCAATGTGCTTTGACACTTTCATTTCCAATTAATTAAAATTTTCTATAGTCTTAAGAGAAGTCTTAATGAGTCAGATTCTATGTATTTTGTCCTATATATTGATCACACAGTTGGCATAAAAATAAAACCATATTTTCTTGAAAGATAAGACTTGAAATTCTATTTTATTTTAAAAGAACTTTGACACAAAGGAAGACATAGGAAGAATTATAATGGCTTCATGGCACTAATTAAAATATCTCTAATAAAGACCACAAGTTGAGCACCATAGTTTAAGGATTGGCCTTTTTAAAATGAAAAAGAGGATATTTCCATGTTGCTATAAAGTTTTGAGATTATATATATAAAAAGAGGATGAGAAAAGGAAAATTGCAGTTGACATATTTTCTAGCCAATGAAAAATGAAAGGTTATTACTGTGCTTGAAGCAAGTACAAGTAAGTCATTCTGTCAACAGTGACTATATATAATCCCTTTCTCCCTTCTGTGTTTTTTTCTCTCTCTCTCCCTCCATTTCTCTTTTCATCCATCTACTCTAGGTGCACACACCTTTATCTGGTAGTTGCCATAAAAAAGTCCTTAAATAATCAATGTCAAGCAACATTTTAAAAAGTAATAATAATGCATTCTGCTATTTCTTCCTGTTTTTAATAAAAGTTTCAAGCAGTTAATGTCAGACTGTGTTGTGAGATACACTGTTTTACAAATGTACCATAGAGAAAAGTTGTCTGGCTCAGTCCTCTAAGAAACCAAGGAGGAAAGAGTTAATAATTTCCTGGAAATTGTAGTTGGTTTTAATAAGCAGCTGTACTTTTCTCCTCATCTCAAAATTTATCACACATCTTTGTTCCTAGTATTTCCTTTAGTTGTCCACTGACTATATTTTTCAGAGGTGATAACTTTGAACAGGATTTAATTAAGGCAACGGACATGAGAACTTACCAAGAGAAGATAACACTTGCTTAATCCCCATGGTGAACTGAAGTGTGTACATTTGATTTCTGCTCTCTAGTAGCTTGTACTACTTTGGTTGTAAGGCATATAAGTAACTGTGGGGAAGTGCAAAATGCTATCTCTTTTAGAATAAAAGGAATAATGTAGTATATGGGTGCAAGGAGTAAGGAGAAGTGAATTAGGGCTGAGATAAGAAATTTCAGGAGGCTTCCTGGAAGGGTGTCGTATTTGACAGAGCCTTTGTGAACACAGATGGAAGTTGGTGAGGGAGATTTTCCAGGTAGAAAAATAGTGTGAATAAAGGTATAGAGATGAGGAAACAAATAAATTTGGAGAAGTGAGCCTGCAACCTAAAGTTTTAGGTCTAGTTTGTCGAAGTTTTAGAGGTAAGACTAAATATCACTCATTTAGGAAGCATGAGATAATGAGAGCTAAGATGAGATCAGCAGGTAGAAGGTTATGGAGAGTCTGCAAGTCAAGCGTCTTGGACTTGATGAACCAGGCAGCTTAAAGGTTTTGAAGAGGAAAATGATGTGAAGGAGAAAGAAAAGGCAGCAGTGAAGATCAGTGGAAAAGTCGACATCTTAAATTAATAAATATTTGACATTTTTCCTAATTTTACTTGTTGCTCTTTGTTCTCCTCCTAAATCCATGTCAGGAATGCAGATTTAGAAGGGGTCGTGTCCTGCCCACACCCATGCAAATTTACTCTGTGCATCTTTTATTTTTATTTTTTTTAAAGATTCTATTTATTTACTTGACAGAGAGAGACATCACAAGTGGGCAGAGAGGCAGGCAGAGTGGGGAAGCAGGCTCCCCACTGAGCAGAGAGCCTGATACCAGGCTCGATCCCAGGACCCTGAGTCCATGACCTGAGCTGAAGGCAGAGGATTTAACCCACTGAGCCACCCAGGCACCCCTCTGTGCATCTTTTAAATGGAGTTCACAGTAACCAATGAAAAGTGTAACCAATTTTGCTCTTTGCATACACTCTGTGTACTCTGATTTTCCTTCCGCTGTTCCCGTTCTTTTTTAAGCATCCTGACAAAAACCAGCCCAGCTAGCACGTGATATTCTTCCCTGCCTGATTATTTAGTTGTTGCAGCAAATCCAGTTTCTTCTTAGCTTACTAGAATTACTGCCCTATCATGTTCCCTGGTCAGGCCCTGAAAGAATCCCGAGTAAAACACAACCTAGTCTGTAGTTGATGGAACAAAAGAGTTAAGAATTAATCTGTTTTATATAGCTAGAAAGTCATGCCGTCAGGTTCAATTTCAGAAAAATACTTAAAAAAAGGCAGATTGATAGGTTTTTATTTCCCTAATTCACACACTAATCTTGAGGGACAATTGGTATGATAATCCATTATTTACTATTTCTGTGTGGGAAGAATATTCTTGGCAAAGATGAGAAAGAGAAGAAAAAATTGCATTTTATTAAAACTGCTCACAGTTGCAGTAGTGACTAGCTGATATTTAATTAAAGATCAGTCAGTATTCTATTATCAAGCATTAGGATTGGCCCTTAAAATCATACTAGATAAAAACTGGAGAAATAAGGTTTCAGACCAGAAGTGCTTTCTGAGAAAAATCATTTACTTTAAACTGATTATTTTGGTATAAATTTTCAAAGTGGTGGCTCTAATAGGATTATTGAGCAGAGAATTGAATGCTTTTTCATTATTAAAGAAGTGCCATTAAAAGTTGTGGTTTTTTAGGTGGCTTTTTATTTCCTTTGCCTCTCAGTTGATGCTTTCTGTGAAAATGCTTTGTGGTTCAGCATTTCCTTTGTAGATTATTAATAAGCTCTGAAAAGTTTTGGCATAAAAATAAAACCGTATTTCCTTGAAACATAGAATTGAATCTCTATTTTCTTTTAAAAAGAACTTTGACATGAGGGAAGACATAGGAAGAATTATAATGACTTCGTGGTGCTAATTAAAATATTTCTAATAAAAGACCACAAGTTGAGCCCTGTAGTTTAAAAGTCACTTCTGTTACACATTATCTTTGCTTCTCCGTTTTAAAGGAGATCTTAACATTTATTTGGGCGTATTTAATGTGATTTATTGTTTTGATTTGTGATGTATTGTTTGATTTATTTATTTAATGTAATTTTGAGACCTCTTTCTCCACTCAGATTTATTTATCTAATTTTGCTTAACCCAATATTGACATAAGCAGGTCTTTCATATACTAACAAAATTCATAAAAGAAATTTTTACATGTTAACGTGAAAATTAAGAATATTTGCTAATTTACCTTGTTATTGGTTAATAAACATTTTTGACTATGTCCAGTTTCAGTTTTGGTTAGCAGGGCAACTATTATTTTTCTACTAGACAGATGAGGAGGCCACAGAAAATTAGGTGATTGTGTCAATATCACATCAAGAATAAATCATTGAGGCCAGGAGTCAAATCTTCAGATTCTTGGTTCAATACCCTGTGAAGAATGCTGCCTCTTGCCACTAAATCAAATTTACAGTGTAATTTGGCATAATAGTATGGACACTATTTTGGGAAAAAAGCAGAATGATGTTATTATAGCAAGTTCTGAACTATGGCATGTTCTGATCACATGACCTATCATACAAGACTGTAATGTATTGATGACAAAAGCAAATCATATTGGTGAACATGGAGTTAGGCCAAATTGCTTGAGTTCTGAGGTCTAGTTGGAACCAAAATGTGTGTGTGTGTGTGTGTGTGTGGTGCATATGTGTGTGTGCATAGATGTTTGAATGAATTTAATAACATAGCATAAATTTTACCATTTATTCACTTATTTATTTATTTACTTTTATATGTCTTGCCGCAGGTAGACTGTGAACTCTTTTGTGGATGACAGGACCATTGATTCTCTATCATTTATTCCTGCTATCTATTGCTCTGCCTCCCTCAGTAGTTCTTTAGTCCAAATCTGTTGAATTAATTACATTAATAAGTCATTATCCAGAATGAAGGGAGCTGTTTGATTTCCTTTTCTTCCCTAAAACACTTATGTACATGCTTTCGATATCTATATGTAATAGTGTGGCTGGAAGTGGGCTTATATAGGTTATGCCTTAGAAAAGGCCTTTGAAGTTGCATGCCCTCCAATTTCCTAACAGGAAAGGTAAATTGGACAGAGGGCATTTCCTTCCACAGTCTAAGTCGTTAAGCCAAATCTTGCTGTTTTCCCCAATGCATGTTAAGTAGCTTTAAGATCCATTTTTACAATAGATTAAATATTTGACATTTTTCACTAGTTCCTATTCATATTCTGAAAGATTTCCAGTGCCGCCCAGACATGCACGTAAAAGTGTTTCAGTCCCATATGTTCATTCTTCACGGGATATGTATTCCATTACTTGCAATAAAAAAAGTAGAAAATGTGTAAATCCCTTATATAAAGCCCTTAGCCAGAATCAATTCTATCTCCATGGAATTTCATAAATCTTTTCTGATTTTTAAGGAAGAACTATGCAGCACTCCGGTGATATTTCCAAGGCAATTCCTTATCTTTTCCCTGAGATTTCTTTCTCCATTTTTTTAATATTTCCAAAAACTCAATGTTCCCAATCACTAGGCCTTAGAGAAATTACAAGTGAATTTAAAAATATAATAAATGCTCTATTATTTAGAGTGTGTAAAGTATTATTACCACCACAGAGGAAAAATAAAAGCATGTACAGCCTGATTTTTCTCCTTCAAGCTTGGACAGTTTTTAAGTGCCCTACTTGGCTGCCATGAGGAGAAGAGAATCTTTGAGTCTAGTGCAGGAGATACCTGTTGTAGAGAAGACAAACTTCTGATTTTGGCTGAGAGCTAGTCCTGACAAATATTCTTATAAAAGGTAAAGTCAGAAAGACTGAACTGGATAGAACATAAGCTTGCAAGGGGCCTAATAAACATTCAATAAGTGAGTAAAATAAGAAGGAAGAGGAGAAAGGAAAGAAAAGAAGAAAGGCAAGAAAAAAGAAAGAAGGGAAGAAAAAGCACTAATTAGAAGTATGAATGTTTCATCTCACTGGGAGGGCTTTGTTTTGATGTTTCTTCTTTGCCACCTCCTCAAACATTATTTCAATTTAATTGTAATTGATTTTCTGAGAACACTTTAAAGATCCTTTAAAAAACAACAACAACAAAACCTCAGTAGCTTTAAAGGTTGTTGAAATTTCTATCAGAAAGGTGTTTGTCTCTTTAACTAAAGAAACCTGTGCGTTTGGAGCATAAGGAAAAACATGGAACGCATTGTGAGAAGGAAAGAAAGGGTGAATGGGGGGGAATCAGAGGGGGAGATAAACCGTGAGAGACTGTGGACTCTGAGCAACAAACTGAGGGTTTTGGAGGGGTGGGGCTGGTGGGTTGAGGAGGGCATGTATTGCATGGAGCACTGGGTGTGGTGCATGAACAATTAATCTTGTAGCACTGAAAAAATAAAATAAAACTATTTGGGGAAAAAAAAAAGAAGCCTGTAAGTGTTTACTGGTGTTAAATGCAACTTTTAAGAGAAGTGGGACCTTGTTCCAAATAACCCCTGTAGAGCACTGTTAAATTCCAGAGCTTTCATTTATAAGAGTAAATTATTTAAAAAAAAAAGAGGGATAAATAATTCTTTTATAATTAAAGAATAAATGATAATAGCCATGATCTTAAAATTTAGGTTTTTATATTATATTATGTGTCACATTATATGGTTTTGTTTGTTGATTGAAATTGAAAGTTAAAAGCAGAGACTAGATAGAAGGAAATAGGCATCTTTTTCTCTCATATCGTTCATTCTTTCTGTTGGCTGAGAGAGGGGGAGATTAGATTCAGGTTTCTGATAAAATGTAAATTGAACAAAATGTCCATTGCAATCACGTTAGCAGGGAATTAAGCTGTACCCTTTCCGCTGAAAATCACTGAACGACTTAAAAATTGAGGAGGACCACAGAAAAGAGACTGGTGATGCCAAACTTTATTATATAAATTCTTTGAACTGAGAATAAGCTCCAGAAGGGATATGATTGCAAAAATGATTCCAGCATTGTACAAATTGTACAAGATTATACAAGTATGGAAACTAGGAGTTTAAAAAATGGTTACTTATAAACTTTTTTAATATTTAGAATTAAATATAATACCCTTTCAAATATATAGTTATGTAATATATGTATAATTGTATATGTACATCAATCTATATAATATACTTGACTCGTATTAGCCACAGTAGTTTTGTTCTGTGTCACTGTGAACACTGAGGTAGTGAATATTGAACTCTTTCTCCTAGGGGACTCCTCAGAGCCTCTGATCACAACATTTCATTAAGTGATCAGTGCATAATCTTGTTTTATGTGTGTTTCTGTTTAAACATACCTTATATAATAGATATTGTTGGTCCATGAGCATTGAACTCATGGCCAATGGATCTATAACTCACACTTCAATGAAGCTTATCTCATGTACACATTTTCTCCCTAAGGCACATCATAACCTTCTCATGCTTAGTAGCAGAGGTAGCATGGAAGCACTGTTCTTGGGGGTCATTGTCAACAATGAAATCACCAATGAAAAGCACAAAAATGTGAAAAATGTGGCACTAGATATACCCTAAAAAGAACACTCAGAGTATGAGAGTTGAAATCAGAAGGCAAAGTGTTACCTTGTTTCATCTCAGCTGGGAACATACATGTCAGGTGACTCAAGTTTTTCACAATTGTGCATATGCCCCTGCCCACAAATGACTATGAAGGATCTCAAGTACAGATTTTGAGGTTACATGTGAATTTTAGCTAGCAGGCAAATTCTTAGATGTGGAATCCATGAATAATGAGGAACGACTCTGTGTGTGTGTGTGTGTGTGTGTGTGTGTGTGTGTGTGTATACATCTGCTTAAAGACTTATTTACTCTTCAATGGTAACTGTTCTGTGAAAATAAAACATTTTGCTAAAGAGGAAAGGAAAGCTGATTTTAAACATAGATTTTTCTATGGATTTTGAAAAATTCATAGTGTCAAATATCCACCACTTCAGTTCCACCAAACCAAAGTTCCGTGGGAGTACTCCTGTGTAGACGACCTCTCTTCCTATCTCACAACCCCTAGAAATTGCTGATCTCTTTTCTGTACTGATAGTCTTGACTTTCTAGAAAGTCTTCTAAAATTGGGGTGCCTGAGTGGCTCGTCGGTTAATCGTCTGCCTTCAGCTCAGGTCATGATCTCAGGGTCCTGGGATTGAGCCCTGCATTGGGCTCCTTGCTCAGTGGGAAGCCTGCTTCTCTCTCTGCAGCTCCCTACCCCGGATCATGCCCTCTCTCTCTCTCTGAAATAAATAAATAAAATCTTAAAAAAAAGAACCTCCCACTATTATTAAAAAAATCTTCAAAATGGAATCATGTCTTAGGTAACATTTGCGTCTGGCTTCTTTTACTTTGCATATTTATCCATATTGTTGTGTGCTTCAATTTTTCCTTACTATTACTGAGTATCATATGGATGTACACATTCATGTGTTTGTTGAAGAATATATAGGTTACTTCAAGTTTTTGCAGATTATGAATGAAGCTACTTTAAACAGTCATATACAGGTTTCTGTATGAACTAAAATTAATTTATCTTGGATGAATACCTAAGAGTAAAATTGCTGTCCTATTTTGCATTTCCACCCAGCAACTATGAGAGTTCAGTTGCTACATATCCTCACTAGTGCTTGTTAGTTTCATTTTATTTTCTTTAAATTTCAGCCATTTTAGTGAGCCTTTAATGATATCTTACTGTGATTTTATTTTATATTTTCTGAATAGTGATGTTGAGCATCTTTTCATAGACTTATTTGCTATTCATATATCTTTTTTAGTGAAGTGTTTATTCAAATGTTTTGCCTATTTTTAAAACAGTATTGTTTGTCACCATAGTGTTGGGTTTGAAAGTACTTTAAAGATTTTACTTATTTGTCAGAGAGAGCAGCAGGAGAGGAAGAAGCAGGCTGCCTGCCAAGCAGGGAGTCCGATGTAGGGGTGGATCCTAGGACCTTGGGATCATGACCTGAGCCAAAGGCAGACGCTTAACTGACTGAGCCACCTAGGCACCCCAAAAGTGCTTTAGATATTCTGTATGCTAGTGTTTGTTAGACATGGGGCTTCTCTTTGCATTCCTTCCGGAGAACAAAAGCTTCTAATTTTGGTGAAATTTAATTATCAGTTTTTCTTTTATACACTGTGCATTTTTTGGCCATATCAAATATATATGGCCTAATCTAAGGTCACAAAGATGTTCTCCAATGCTTTCTTCAAGAAGTTTTATAAGTCTACATTTTACATTTAGTTATGATTTATTTTTAGCTAATTTTTGTGTAAGGAGTTAGGTATGTGTAAAGTTTTATTGTTGTTTTTTGTGATGAATTTAAGTCCAACTGTGCTAACACTACTTGTTAAAAAGGCTGTCTTTTTTCTACCTAGTTGTCTTTGTGTCTTTTTCACAATTGTTATTTGTATACATCTGTGGGTCTAATTCCAGACTCTCTGTTTTGGACCTTTGTTCTGATTATCTAACATGACACAGAAACCACCCTGTCTTAATTACTGTGGCTTTGTAATACATCATGAAACTGAGTAGCATTCAATCTGTCCTCAAATAAGGAGCATCACCTCTTGAAAGGGAGGAGAATCAAAGAATTTGACAACATATTTTAAACTATCACAGGGATTTTTTTTTACCAATAAAAATATTTTAATGCTGCAAATTTCCCCCAAACAATGCTTTAGCTTCACAAATTTTGACATTTTATTTTTATTTCCACTCATTTAAGAATGTTTTTTTAATTCCTTTGAGTCTTTCTCTTTGTTCCATGAATTATTTAGGTGTATGTAGTTTAATTACCAAATATTTGGGGATTTTCAAGTTACCTTTCTATTGCTGATTTTCAGTTTAATTATGTATGGTTTGAGAATACTTTGTATGACTTCTATCCTTTTAAATACTTAGTGAAGGTTTGTTTTGTGCCTAGGAGTATGGCCTATGTTTGTGAATTCTGTGTGTACTTGAAAAAATATCTATTCTGCTATTGTTTGGTAGGGATCTTTACATACCTATTAGATCAAGCTAGTTGATAGGATATTCTCTATCTTTGCTTATTTTCCATCCATTTGTTCTATCTGTGATCAAGAGAGAAGTATTGAAGTCTTTGGGTGTAACTGTCTATTTTTATTTCTTCTTGCTGAATTGACCTTTAGTAATCATATATTTGCCCTCTTTCTCAATAATTTCCTGATCTGAAATCTACTTCTGACATTAACATAGCTATTCTAGCTTTGTTTTGATTTGTGTTTATTCACTAAATTTGTTGCCATCCTTTTGCTTTTTACTTATATGTCATTATATTTAAATTGGTTTTCTTGGAGACACAATATTCTTGGATCTTGATTTCTTTTTATTCAATTTGACAGTCTGAATTTTAATTGTTCTAGCCATTTTTATTAAATGTAATTATAATGTGGTTGAATTTATGTCTACCAATTTATTATATTTTCAATTTCTCCCATTGTTTTTGTTTGTTTGTTTGTTTGTTTGTCCTGCTTCTCTGTTGTGGTTCTTTCTTTCTTTCTTTCTTTCTTTCTTTCTTTCTTTCTTTCTTTCTTTCTTTCTTTCTTTCTTTCTCTCTCTCTCTCTCTCTCTCTCTCTCTCTCCCTCCCTCCCTCCCTCCCTCCCTCCCTCCCTCCCTCCCTTCCTTCCTTCCTTCCTTCCTTCCTTCCTTCCTTCCTTCCTTCCTTCCTTTCTTCCTTTCTTTCTATTATTCAAATATTTTTAGCATTTTGTTTTATTATATTTAGTGACATGTTAATACATTGATTTTGTTTAATTATCTTTGCGTTGTTTTAATGTTTTCTAAGGATTTACAATACACACACAAACATACACTTTGCAAGAGTAAATTTTATGTGTCAACTTTACTAGGCTGAGGGATGCTCAGATAACTGGTAAAATCTTATTTCTGGATGTGTCTGTCAGGGTGTCACTGGAAGAGATTAGCATTTGAATTGGTAAACTAATGTGGATGAGAATCCTCCAATCTGCTGAGGACTTGAGTAGAACAAAAAGGTGGAGGAAAGGCAAACTGGCACTTTCTGCTTAAGCTGAGACATCTATCTTCTTTTGTCCTTGGACATCACTGCTTCTGGTTCTGGGACCTTTAGACTCAGACTGTGGTTTACACCATCAGCTCTCTAATACTGGGCCCTTGGATTCTTACTCAAGCCTTTAGACTTGGACTGAATTACACCGATGACTTTTCTCCAGCTTGTAGACAACAGATTTCTATAGTAAATTTCTCTCTTTATCTCTTTCTCTATCTCCCCCTCTCTCTCTCACCATCTCTCTCTATACACACACACACATACACACACTATACATATGTTCACATACATATACATGTATATATATAAATAATATGTATACATATATATATTCTTTACACAGAAAATACTGAATAAATGTTAACTAAGCAGCTGTGCTATGTTATTCCATTTTAAAGGTCCTAGGATTTCTGTTTTTTTTTAGGTATCTCTAATCAATGTTCATTTTAACTTGATTCATTTAATATTTGCCTGCTAATTTAAATTTTATCTTTTATGTACTTTTGGTTCAGTCTCTTAAAACATGAAAAACTCTTTTGCCCTCACTCTCTCTAGATCATAACAAATTGACTTCCTCATTATTTTTTGATAGATAGCCAGTTCTGAAAAGTCATGGTCACAAGCTCTGCTACTATTGTATAATAACCAACATGGTAGATAG
Source organism: Procyon lotor (assembly GCA_028646535.1). NCBI lineage: Eukaryota > Metazoa > Chordata > Mammalia > Carnivora > Procyonidae > Procyon > Procyon lotor. The sequence continues at coordinate 124,070,922 of CM053606.1, read as the reverse complement.
ACTGGTGGCTCATGAAAGATGCTTACATACCAGTCCTCAGAATCTGTGAATCTTTTTTCTAAAGTGCAAAAGGAACATTACAGATGTGATTAAGTTAAAGGTCTTGAGATGGGGCTATTATTCTGGATTCCCTGGTTAGGCCCAATGTAGTTAAGAGTGATCTTAAGAAGGAGACAGGAGGTCAGAGTGAGAAAATCACTGTAAATTTAATTTTATATAATTAGTATGCTTACATATATATATATCCATGTGTACATACACAAAAACATACACATATATGTTTTTTTTAGTGACTTATTTTCTGAGATCTCAAATTTGCCCATCTCAGTCCCACTAATAAGGTATTTTCAGGAGTATAACTTCCAACAATTGGGAGGAATTGCCTTACATTTTGTATCAGTGTTTCTTTCTTATTCCCTTTTTATTTAATTAATTATTCATTCATTTTTCTTACTTACTCATTCATTTTAAAAAATTTGATGAGTTCTATTTCTGAACACAACAAAGCCCTGACAGCAAGGAGATTACAATTTAGTGGGAGAGAACAGGTGTTAAATAATAAACTTAATAATAAGGCAGAATTGAATCAGCACCACATGAAAGTCTATTCAGTGGACCTAGGGAGTGTAAGAGGGGTGATGAATTGTGCTTGGAAGGAAAGAAGGAGAAGGGACTTGAGTTGGATCCTCAAAATGTAAAGCATTTCAACAAGTGAGAATGAAGAGAGAAGAGCTATTTAAATTTTGCTACTTGTGATCCAGCAGTTCATCCTCTTACTTTTCTATCATTCTAGTGTATTTCTGCTGTAGTTCTCAAGAATTTAATGTTTTTAAAGTCAAAATAGAATAAAATGTGATCTTAAACCACATTTTGTTTTTTCATGTCTTATTATGGCTTAGTGAAGCACTTGCGATACAATGGAAAAAATAATCAGGCAGCAACAATATGTTTTAACACAAAGTGGTATACAAACTTGTGCTTGGCACTGATCACCGTCTTAGTCTGTCTACCTACCATAACAAAATACCACAGACTAGGTGGCTTAACAACAGCTTATTTTTAAAGAGTCCTAAAGTCTGGAAAGTCCAAGATCAGGGTTCTAGGAAGGCCCCTTTTCTGTTGAAGGCTCTTTTCCTGGCTTACAGGTAGCCACCTTGTCCTCACATAATATGTCCTCGTGTGTGTGTGTGTGTGTGTGTGAGAGAGAGAGAGAGAGAGAGATAGAGAGAGATCTTTTCTTAAAAGGCCATCAGTCCTGTCAGATTAGAGCCCTGCCCTTATGACATCTTTTAACATTAATCATCTAGAGATTCAAGTTTAGGGGATTAGAGCCTGAACATAGGAATTTGGATGGGATGTAATTCAGTTCATAGAGGTCATCCAAAAACCCAATGGAATTAGAATACATTTTGTTAAACGTAGAGAGGACCTGCTAAGTGCCAAGCACCATTTCTAGTTTTGGAGAGAATTGTGGAACATCCTTAGTTATATGGGTTAATATTTTATTGGAGAAAGGCCAAAGATTGAAAGATAATAACTAAATAAAAACATGTTTGTGGCTGAAATAAATAAGCAGGATGATAAGACGGACTAATTGGGAAAGGAAATGAATACTCCTTTAGATATGTTAACGCTTCTAGCTTCTCTAAAGAGGTGATACTTGAACTAAGATGAAAAGAATGAAATAGAGCCAGCCATGTGAAGATAAGAGAAAATGATTTTCTGGGAAGAAGAAGCAGCAAGTGCCTAAAACTTGAGAAGGAAAAGTGTATCATGTTCTAGGAAATGAAGGGAAGCCAGGCTGACTGAAATGTGATGAACATTTGGGGGACAGGTTTAAGATGAGCTTGTGCAAATAGGCCAGGGTCAAGTTCTTTAAGGTCTGAGGAGTGACGGGGAATTAGAAATTTATTCAGAATATAATGAGAATCATAGCAGGGTTTTAAAAAAGAGGATTAACATAATCTTACACCTGTTTAAGAAAAGATTATTCCAGCTTGCTCTGTGGAGAATAGATTGTGGGAGGAAATAGAGATGCCAGTAACTCGTATAGTGCTTTTTTTTTTGTAAATTAGAAAAAGGCATCTATTAAGACATTTTACTTCTACCTGTCAGAAAGTTTGTATTATTGTATTATTCAGATTTTGTTGGAATATGATAGCTCTTCCAACTGAAGTGTTTTAATAAATAAAAATATACCATGTCTATTAGAGGAATGATGCCCCTTCATGTACTTGCACAATCCTTAGGAACACTGATAAAAGCGAGGAGACCAAGTTGAGTGTCTTGCATTGATCCAAGGGAGGGAGGGAGTTGAATCTCTATGTCTTGGTGCCTAATGGAGAAAAAAGAGCAAGATTCAAAATATGTTTGTAGACAAAATTATGAGGCTAATGATCAACAGAATTAGGAAAAGAAAAAAAAAAGAATCTAAGATTCTATAGTTTCTAAATATAAACAAAGAATCTAAAGATTATATAGATTTGAGTCACTGATATATAAAGAAAAGGTTTTTTATTTTATTTTTGTTGTTGCTCCTGGTGTTGGTGGTCGAGGGGGAGGGAATCAAAGCTCTTTTTTGATTCCATGATTATTGGAGATATAATTTTTGTGAGAGAGCAAGGTAATCGGTGTTATCGAGTATTGATAGAGATAAGATAGAGTCACGATCATGAAGGACCTCCCATGCTAACTAATAGGAAGCGACATGTGTAACAAATCATTCATTACAAGCTGCAGAATTTTTGCAAAAAAAAAAAATAGAGTATAATCTTTGGGTTCACATATTCAACGTTCTAAATTTTGATTATCGTAAGCAGATAAAAGTCGTGGTTTGGCTAAAGAACAAATTGGAGAAGCAGCTGCTTCAGGGCTGGTAGGTAGATGCCCATCAGGTTGCCCAGGACCTCGTTTCACTGCCATCCAGAAAATTCAGCTCTGCCTATTGACCTAATGAAAACTTGATAACGACTGTGTTATTATTTTCTTTTATGGATGAAGAAATTAAGGATATTGTAATCTATGATATTTGTCATGAAATCAGGTCATCTAAAAGATCTTTGCACAAATTCTTTGCTAATTCCTTGCTACCTCAGATTTACTACCTAAGGTAATTTGGTGCCACCTGAGAAACTTGTTGTGGAACCTGTACTTCCAAATACTTTGACAAAGACTTGCCACTGAAAAGAGGTTGATTGGAAAATTCCTGTTATCATGTATATAGTTATTCCAGTACATTTGAATAAATAATACACTAGTCCACAGACATTCCTTTTCATAGACAAAATCACTGATGAAAACTCCAGATCCTTGCAAAGATGCTTCTGGATATGCTGAGGCCTGGTTTTGCCCCATATACAAGGAAATTTAATGCACCATTGGGAAATGTTGTCCATAGAGAAGAAGAATTCAGATGATCAAATAACCGGGTTATGGAATACACATGTTTAGAGGCTGTCAAAACAAATTTTATATTTATAAGGAGAGGAAGTCACTCTCACCTGGAATTTCCCAGAAGGGATTGCTGCAAATTGATAGTAAGAGAGTATACTGTTGTTTACAATTTAAAGGAAAAGGCTTATTTTGGGGAATAATAACTTATTGAACTAAATATAAGGTAAAATTCTCATCAGCATCAAATCATCTATAAAATTCTCTGGAAGTATGTTAAAAGCCTTAGTTAAAGTAAGAAGAAATAGACATTTAAAAAAGTTCTCTTTTTTTCTCTTGCCGTGGACTATGAAGACAGTTCTAAAAATATCAACAAAAACAAGCTTTTATATGCATTCATATCAATATAAGAATTTTATTTTGGAATATATATGTATATATATGTATATGTATGTGTGTGTATATATATATATAAATAAATATATATATAAATATATATATATAAAATCTTTAAGGATATGTTACACCTCAATAAAAGAAAAAAAATCTGCCCTTATGAGTGTTAAGTCACCTCTCCAAGTCAAAGACCACAAGAAAATATGTGTATTAAATTTGGACAGGCTAATCATTATGATTTTTTTAGCAATTCCACTCTTAATCTCACTTTCAAAAAGTAATAAAAAAGAAAATGAAGCTTTAGCAGTTAATATTTAGTTGTTTCTTTCTTAATAAATAACTTGAATTTTTTCCAGTCATTTTTACATCATGAGTTTCTAAAATTCTGTCCCAAGTACTACAGAAGACCCAATGTCCAATTCAGCTGCATTCTGAGATTATACGACCAATTTGGCCAGAGTCTGGAAAGGCAGCTTTATTACTATATATAAACAAAATCTCGACCCCTATACCAAATGATAATATTTTGGTTGAAACAGTGCTTAATAAATGTGGGTCTAAAGGGCAATATAAAAGAAAACCAAATTCAGGTAGCTTTTGGCCATTTCTTCTCACCTGTGTTTTGTTTTGTTTTTCTGGGAAAGCAAATCATATCAAGATGAAAACATTTAATGAGGTGAAAAATTTAAGGACAGTTATAATACACTTTGAATTCCAGCATTCTCAGGACAGATTACATGGTCACACATAAATAATGCACAAATTGAGATGCATCTGTAGGGCTTCTAATTTTTTTTTAAAGATTTAATTTACTTATTTATATTAGAGAAAGAGAGAGTGCACCATGCACACAGGAGTGTGAGCAGGGGGAGGAGCAGAGGGCGATGGAGAGGGAGTGGAAAGAATCTCCAGCAGACTCCGCACTGAGAGCTGAGTCTGACTTGGGGCTCCCTCTCAGGACCCCGAGATCATGACCCTAGCAGAAATCAAGAGTCAGCTGCTTAACCAAGTGAGTTACCCAGGTACCTGACTTCAAATTATTTTAGACACCTGTTTAGATGTGAGACTTCTTCCCTTACTCCTGTTTCCTTTAAAGCCAGAATAACATTAGAGGAGATCACTATTTTTCTAATACAAATCCCACATTAAGAATTCTGAATAAAGAATAAGATGAGAGGTTAGACATTTGCTGTATAGACTTAATTCAGGGAAGAATGATTTGGGCTTTGTAGATGCAGAGCCTGTGCATTTGAGAAGTCATTTAATTTTTTTAAGTCTCAATTATGCATAAAATTAATTTATTTTCCTCTAAATTATATCAGTTGTATTCATTATGTGTCAGGACTTGCTTTACTCCATCCATGGTTCACCTGAGACCACATAAATGTGCAAGAGTGTGTGTATATGTGTGTGTATGTATGCAGTGTGGAGTATAGAGTATGATTACTCAATAAGCAAATAAATTAAAATGTGTAAATGAATGTAAATGTTCAAATATATAGTACTATAATGCATAATCTGTGTGTGTGTGCATATGTGTGTACACTATGTAATCAGGTAATCTACATTAATTTGTAGGATGTCATTATTGTTGGGTCGTATCAACTTGCTGTGACATTTCTAAATTATAGTGTTTGCTGTGGCAGTATTAAGAGAAACTGAGCTGTGAATGAACACTGATCACTAGGAATTTTGGAGCAAAGATGTGGTTCTTGAACTAGAATGACATTTCTATGCCACATGAACCAACTCTGAATTCTGTAAAAGTATAGAAAATGCTGTACTCCGAGAAAAGATTGCAATAAGATTCAAACCAAGAAATATGGGTCCTGGCCAAGGAGAAAAATGGCCCACAGCAGACTAGCTGCTGGGTTACTTGGGCAACGATAGCTGTTAAATAAATGTCATGCCTTTATTTTTCACAAATGAATGAGTCAGAAATTGTTTGAAATAAAATTATGCATAAGACTTTGGCTTTAAAATTGTAAATAGTTGGTTCAGTTGATGAGTTAATTACACATGGTGTCTATATTAGAATAAATATATGAATCTTGCAAATAGAATTTTTTAACAATTAGAGTAGAGAAGGAAATTTACCTTTTTCTCTTATGTCTATTTCAGGGATAAAAGTACACAGAGAAAGAAAGAGTTTTGCTTTATAATATGCTGTCTTCTTTCAGCTAGTCAGACAATAAGACCTAGACTATGCACGAAGTAATGGCAGTATTATTAGGCTATCTCCCAGAACACTGTTTTTTCTACTTCTTTTAATTAAACCATCTTATCAGTTCCTTTATGCTTATTCCAAAGAATAAGAAATAAAAAACCAGAAACCCCAGCAGTTTATCAGAGTGCTAGTGGATACGTATTTCTCCTCCAGTTACCACAGATTGCTTTTATATCTGTAATAACATTTTTATACCTTAAAGTATAATTTAATAACACTTCCTTATGATAGATGAAAAAAAGAAGTTTACTTAAGTTTTTCATCCCTTTCTGCTTCCTACTTGATGTTTTTCAAAATTCAAGTAATTTGCATCAACCTGGTTATTAAGATTTAATTTTGGAACTCCTTGAAATTTCTATAGGTTTCTATAATAGTATCTGTGACATAATTAAAAAGAGCATATTCTTAATGTGTTTTTCAAAATTATGTAATATGCAAACACAATAATTTAAAAAAATTATAATATCATAGATGAAGCTGACTAGCTTCCACCTACCCACTTCTCTTTTCTTTGGATGTAACCATATCATAACTTTGGTATAAGTTATTTTATTCCTTCCTTTAAAAGATTTTTTTTATTTGAGAGAGAGAGTGTGTGTGTGTGTGTGTGTGCAGGGGGGAGAGGCAGAGGGAGAGAGAATCTTAAGCAGATTCCGTGTGGATCCTGAGGGGCTTGATCTCACAACCCTGAGATCACACCCTTGAGATCATGACCTGAGCCAAAACTAGGAGTCCGTCACCTAACCGACTGCACCACCCAGGTGCTCCTATTTTATTCCTTTAAAAATAAACTTTATAAGTTACATATATGTATGCATAGAGAATTTATAATATTGTTTCATGTTATTTATACATTTACCTAAATTGTATTCTGTTTTTGCACTACTGAACAACTCCTGTTTTCACTAAAAATTATTTTTAGATTTATCTATGTTAAACTG
>CM053606.1:124018541-124057616 GCA_028646535.1 Procyon lotor | reverse complement strand
TTGGTAAACTTATACATGGGCTTGTGGTTTGTATTCCCTCTTTTCCAGCTTTGCTTGGTTGTTTCTAAACCCAACCCATTTTTAATCCAATTTTTTCTCATCCATATGGTAATTAATATAGCTAGCTCATTAAGAATGATGGCATTTTTAAATTTTTCTATTTCTGCATTCTGCTTTATTTCAACAAGCTTCTCTTAGAAAAGAAGCAAAGAAAACAGGTAAGAATGTTTTTCTTGTCTTTAGCCCTAGGACTCCCCTGATTACTCTACTAAATGCCCATTCTTGCTGCCTCTCCCCACCCCACTCCAGTCAGTAGTTTGAGTTTAGAAGACAATTGCTTTTATTTCAAAAAGTTCTTGACTTGAGTGTTTTTGTCTCATTCAGATGTTTCGACTTGCTGACTTCTTTATGTGACCAATTGCAAGACTCACCTCTTCTTTGGGCATCTGTTGATAAGGTCGTTAAGGTCAGTGTTTTCCAAGGGTTCTTCTAACTCAGGAATTCTGTGATGGAGATGCAGAGGCTATCTGAGAGCAGTCAGCTAGGCTTCACATACTCATGGAACTAGAAGAGGGGAGCGTGCATAGATGTTAGGTGGACACTTGTTCTGGAGGAATATCCTGCTGTCTTTGGGGGATTGATCAACTCACTCTTTAGATTGGAACATTTTCCTTAGAGGCCATTACACAAAAATGCCCAGCCTAAATGGTATACTTTCCATTAAAAGAAAAGAAAAACTTTATAGGAACAACAAAATAAACTCTCATACTTTGAAATGCAATGTCTGTCTTAGGTGGAAACATTAGAAAAATTTAAAATATAGTTACAGAGACAGACTACACAGAACTTTCCTAAAATTAATCATATATTCATTTCAGAATTGGAAAACTATTGTTGTTCTTTAGGGTTTAGTTTGTTAACTAAAAACATTATATATATTTATAATGAAGAGAGATTTCAATATGTAGTCAGATTGCTTGAGTGGTAGACAATGTATGAGAATCAACATTTGCATGACGAAGTGGGAAAATCACCAGCTTCATTTATATTTAAGCCCACTTTTAATAATCACTGAGATTTGCCAAAGTTAGAAACTTTTCCTTAAACTCTGTGAATAGGTTTTTTCCTCAAATTCTAAACAACTTCGGATAATGAGTCGGATTTGAGAAAGTGGAGAGAACCGGAGCATGCAGTAGGTAGTCCATAGTAGGCACTCATTAAGTTAAATCAAATGACTGAACTTTAATTCAGTCATAGATTCAAGGTCTGGCTATTTCTGGCTTCACAATCTTGGAGAGGTCACCAAGCTATCTTGAATCTAATTTCTTAATCTGAAAATGTATACAACTTTCAACATTTTCAAGAAGATAGTCATACATGTAAAAATGATTTGAAAACTATATATTGCTATATAAATTAAAAATATTAATATTTGTCCTATAGCCAGATGTATTTTAAATTCAATATACTTAGATTTTGGAAGAGTTATGTAGTCTATTACTTAATACCAGCAGCAGAGACTAGTGGCGTTGGATAATCAAACACTTTAATAAAATATTTCTGCAGGGATATCTGTGAATATTCATACTAGGTAGGACAAATAAATATTATAAATAATTTTATATCAGTGTGAGCCAAGTTAAATGAATTCAGACTGTGTATGTGTTCAGACTGCCTCAAAATAAATTATATATATTTTTTTAATTTTCTGAGATTTTTGGATATAAGAATTGCAGATAAGAGACTGGGAACTTCAATTAATATTAAAATGAAGAGGTGGACGGTAGGTGAGCTTCAGCTGACCACTGGATCACTCATAAAATGTTATCTCTAAACTTCAACTAAAGACGGGATTGGATATTTTTAGCTTTCTTTTATTTTAATGCATGTATGTGGCTATCTCTGTCACACAAGAAAGGCATCTCTATGACTTCTTTTCCTTTTTGTATAAAGTCTATTTTTTTTCCCTCAGAGCTTTTAAAAAATAGTACAGATTGTATGAGTACTTAATCATTTCCCCAAATATGACTTTTTAATATGTAGATAATGGCATGAGCTTTTGGTTGGGACTAATATCTGGTTTGTGTGATCGGTTACTAGAACATAGTCATGTTTCCTCTGGAATTCCTTGGAATAGGGCTCTTCTCATTGTTGAACAAGGCCATGCCTTGCTAGAGTTATGCAGCTGTAGTGTAGAAACACAATCTCCAATTACTTTCATAATTAATTTGGCATGCTTTTGTAAGGATGAGTAACATGAAAGCTTTTCAGTAGATGTTCCATAGACAAATATATTATTTTCTTCTTAATCCATATCGTATTCGATTCAGGTACAGAGAAGAAATAGAAATATCCCAAGTCTAACTAAAGAATATACAAATTAATATGACCAGCACAGGTAAGGAATAAAGTGAAAATTATATAAAACCTAGTCAATAAGTTATATATATTTTAAGAATTACAGAAGAAGGCCAAAGTAATAAGCAAAAATTCTTTAGGTAATGGCAAGGGAAAATCACAGATGGATGAAGCTAATTAAATAGTATAATTATTTCTCCTTAGATATAACAAATAAGGAGGCCAGAAGGTATGCCTGAAATATTAATCTACACACTGATATAGAGAAATTATGGAAACCACATCATAATTAAAAAACATACATTAAAACCTCTGGACATTTATAAGTTTCATTCTTGAATACTGATAGAAGAATACCAGAGTCTAGAAAAGAGATAATTGCAAGAAATTGGTATGTACCACATAATAATAATATCACTAATTTTATCAGAATATAACTGTTACCTTCTCTGGTCCTTGGGCTCTCCAAGCAATAGAAGTTGGGGCCAAAAGGGAATTTCCAGGCAAGGTTTTTAATGAGGCTTATGCTCCAGCACAAAGGAGACAGAAAAAGAAAAAGGTGCTTCATGCTGGCTCTCAGAACAAAGACCAGTGATTGTTGGAAAGAGGCTAAGCAAGGCAGGAAAGGAGTGACATCCGAGCACATAGGACAGGTAGAGATGGAGAAAGTTGGGTGCAAAAGCACAGTGGACAGAATATGCAGTATGTGTCTCATTTTCATGTTATGTCTCCACCCTGGGCATAATTTTTAGTATTATAATGAAGGAAAAAGTCAGTGAAATGTCAGTCCTGGGGTCCAAAACCAATGGGTTTTGGCAGAGACAGGTTAAGTGTGGTCTTCACCAATCTTTATAGTCAAGGCCCTCCTTTGGTTAGCTTACTGCTTCCACATTCCTGCAAGATAAGCTACTCAAGAGGCACTGGGTTTCAGCTATCCAGGAATGCTGGATTTTGCAGTCAGGATTGAGGGGGCCCCAGTCCAGCCTCTGCTCTGTCTCATATCAACAATGATCTTTAGTAAGAGAAAAGGAAGCTACAAGCCAACACGTTGAGTTTTCTTTGATCTTGAGAGATAGCAAGTCCCAGATTCTGAACAGCTGGTATTATACATTTCCACCAAATAGATTTTAGATACATATGTTCTAGACTGAATTGCCACTATTATGAGATTTGGAAAAAGTCACCTTTTATCTCTAGACCTTTCTTTCTTCCTTTGTAAAATAAAGAGATTAAATTGTATTATCTCTGAGGTCCCGTTTAGCTTTGAAATAGCATCTTAAAACACAGTTTGAAAATGTTCTAATGCACCTTAGACCTGAGAGGTATCAGGAGAGAGAGGTTTTTTTTTTTTCCCCTCAACATGGATGGGGAATAAAATGAGGGGATGCAGGAATAGTAAAGATTCAATTTCTGGAATGGGACTGGAGAAACTATCAGAAGCATGTGTAACAAAGCAAGTGCCAAACTTCATTTTTTAAAGATGGTTTTATTTACATGCAATATGCTCATCCGTATCTCAGCTCACTCAAATAGTTCTTACTTCTCAAGGTCTCATCCCAGTCTTACTTCCTTGATTAAGCTTTTCATGACTTTGTGCTACCTCTTTTTTGTTGCTGCTTTCTATTTCATTGCTATATTATATTCCATGGTAGTTTGTATATCTTCTCCGAAATTAAATTTAACATTTTTTGAGTATAGCACTATTGATGTCAGGATGACTTCTTAAGAAAACAAAGACTATTCTGGACTCTTCACTCAGGCACTAAGAATTTGTAAACATAAAGGTATTCCTTCCATCTGAATGTCCTTATTTATCTAAAACAGAGCCACCCACTGAAATCTTCACTTAGTTGTAGAATGATTTTTATCTCCCTCAATATTCCCAGTAGGATGCAGACTCTTACTATTCTGGAGTGTTTGTAGGATGTGATTTGAAGCAGGCACATATGGTCAGACAGGTAGCCTAAAGGCCATCTTAGGTATCTGGGCATCTTATTGCCACTAGGGCAGAATGAAAAGAAGACTATTGCTTTTACTCATAACATAAGCCTTTCTCATCACTATGCTTTAAGTCATATGAACACAACTTAGGCCAAAAGATTCATTTATTCATTCATTCACCCAGCACACAACACTTTTTTGTGTGTGCAAGTCATGCTATTAGGCATCTGTGGAATATTCATTTGCAGTAGCCATGACCCTGACTTCAAGGATCCTACTGGTTGGGTTGCCTGAGTGGCTCAGTCAGTTAAGCATCTGACTCTTGATTTTGGCTCAGGTCATGGACTCACGGTCTTGAGATCAAGCCTTATGTGAGGCTCTGTGTTCAATACGGAATCTGCATGCTTCTTTCTATCTCTCAAATACATAAAATCTTAAGAAAGAAAGAAAGAAAGAAAGAAAGAAAGAAAGAAAGAAAGAAAGAAAGAAAGAAAGAAAGAAAGAAAGAAAGAAAGAAGCTTCCTAGTGGTTAAAGAATGTAGATCCAGTGGAGAAATTTGTAAGTTTCTATAGAAGTTTCTAATACAGAGGTTTCTGAGGAACAAGGATAATTTCCATCCTTTACTAGATGTAGCAGCACTCTTCATCTTCGATGGCATTCCAGGTGGGTTTACAAAGTGTTTCTGCTTATTGACTCCATGTAGAGAGAACAGACCATTTGGGTATGTTTAGCAGCTTCCCTTTTCACTATCACTGATTTAATTTGAATAGTAAGGAAATAAACTTTTGGTAAAGTTAATCTGGTCTCAAGTTGCTGTGATCACCTACATAATATAATAAAATATATAGCACTTTTCAAACTCAAATTTCACCAACCAAGTCCAATGACCACATGTAGGTGATATGACTGATTTCTCTCTGGGCTAGTTGGCATCCTCCCTTTAGGGTTTATTTTTTTCACTTGGTGCACCAAAGTCCTGGCTTTGTAAAATAACTATGGATTCTTTCTATTTTAAATCTGTTATGCTGAGGCTTTCCTGTAGGTTGGAAACTCTTTTAAGATTGTTTTGGTTTAGCAGAAAAAGCAATGGATCTGATGTATGGCATTTAATACATAATAACGTGGTAATAATTCATATAGTCACATTCATTTGGCCATTCCTTTCCCGATAAATGTGTGATCCTCTTGTCCCTACCTTTCTCTTGTTCCCAACCTGTACCTCTTTTCGCCTTTCAAATTCTGTTTTATCCTTAAAGCTTTTCTAAATCCTGTGGCAGGATGTAGGTAATAATTCTATCCTATGTACTGTACAGCATTATAGCTCTTGGCATATCTCAAGTAGCACATTACCACAAAAAGAAAAGATAGAAAGACTGTCTTTCCTACTTAACTTTGAGTATTTCCATTTATCTCTCCTTTTCTGACTATGTCTGGATATTTGGTAATTCTCACATGTGGGTGAAGTCCATTTAGAGGATATATTTAGAGGGACACACACAGCCTAGGCCTTCCTCAATGGTTTTCTCTAACAACCAGATTTATTCATGTCTAGAGTTTTTTTCATAATAGTGTTACTTCTTTTAAGAATGTGAGCTTTTAATTGATAACTCAAAACAAAGACAGAAAAATACTTTTTCCATCAGATTTTATTATTTTTAAATTTTTATTATTTTGCTATTTTTTTCAATTTTGTTAATTTATATATTTATTTCTTGGCTCCAAAAAGCTTTAGTGTTTCCATTTGGTCCAGGACTTGCGAGAAGTCTCCAAGGTGGTTGAAATGCTGCTTAATGGCTTCAGGGAGCTCAGGCACAAGCCCTGACACCAGGGAAACTCCAGAGGGGCCCCTGAAAGACTGCTGGGCTTCAGAGGCTCCTAGTCACACTTGAGGGTGAGCTTTTTGAAGAGATCCTCACCTAGCCCAGCCAGCCTACAGAGATCAGCCAGGTGGTCCCCCATCTTCTTGAGAGTTTCACCTGCTCCTCTAGGAAGTGGTTGGTCAGGAAGTCAGAGATATGGGCGTGTGTGCAGGCTGAACCCAAGGCTATGCAGATCCCAAAGGGCCTGGTTCAGGGTCTCTAGAATCAGGGCAGCTTTCATGGCATCCAGGGTTTTATGCTACTCATCTTGGGATGGCTTCTGCACATTCTGGAAGAGGGTGTAGAAGTTGAATTGGTTTTACATCTTCAAGAGCACACATGCTTCTCCTCAGCCAAGGGGTCCATGCCCTCCAGAACCACATCCTCCTGGTGGAAATAGAAGCCCAGAGAGAGGTAGCTGTAGGAGGCCCACAGATGCACTTGGAACAGGCAGTTGAGGGCAGCCTCCGATCATAGTTGATGGTAATAAGGAGTTAAGCTCAAATTGGCTTGGCTAGTCTTGGAGGCAGAGGGTGACCAAGAAGATGGCTCTGAAAGCTGTGACTGGAAAAAAGGTGGGAGGGTAGTCTCAGGTTGGTAGAAGGGACATCCTGGGTCTGTTCAGTCCAGACACTGTTGAAGCAAGAGACAGATCTGTGGGACAGCCCAGTACCCTGCCTTTTTGCATTGGATTTTAAAAGCGATATTGTCTGTTGAGAAAGAATAAATATTTCAATGTTTCATTCAACTTATATTTTTAAAAATATTTTTTATTTCTCTTAAATCTGATAGAATATTTTGTTGACCTAAAAAGTATATTAAGCTGATTGTTTAAGTTTTGCATTTTAGTCAATGTACCTAATACACTAAGAAAAAAAAAAGTAGAATTTAAATAATTACCATTAGTAGCTTTCTGAATTTCAGTCGGCTGATAGCTCTTTAACGGACTGATTCACTTTTTACCATTTTGCAGAAGTACAGGCAAAATTAACAATCACAAACAGTACCACGTCCTAAGAATTCACCAGAGACTCCTATTTTTAAAGAATATTACCTAAATCTTTATCTGGGGACATCACTAAATGTTGCCCTAACTGGCTCAGTAGCTTGTCAAATATAATAAATAATACTCGATTTATTTTTATTAAAAGTCACAATTCATTTTTCAAAAAAGAAAAAGCATCTTGATACTAATTCATTGTTAAGCATAGGACGGGTGATTCCAAATTAGCATAAAGGCACTTCACTCAGTATGTGGCCAACATGAAAAAACTGGGGCCTTTCACATTTGATGCGAGGAGAGGCACAGTTGAAAGAGGCAAGTTCTTTGTTAGCTTATATAATATTTAGAACCAACTAATATTTTGATACATTTAAAAACTTCTTCAGTGCAAGTCAGAAAAAAATGACAAAATTTTTCCAGAGAAAAACTAAATTGTATTTCAGATTTAATACTTTGTATGTTCTCCTGGTCCTGACTAAATTATAGCCTGTGAACCTAACAATTCATTTTACTTATAATTGCATTCATCTAAGTACAGAGACTTTTGTAGGAAGAAAACAGGTGTGTTGGGAACAACTTTGGAAATTTAATTTTTATGTAAGAAGTATACTTGTCCTTTGTGTTTTCCCTTTCATTAGAAATACTTTCTCTACAGGTATAGAAAAGGCACTCTGACAGAGACCTCAGTTGATTTTGCTTGGTGATTATCTTGAAATATTTGTTCATACCTTCTAGTCCTATTAAATAATAAAGATAGGATTTTTTTTTAAATGAAAGAAAATACTGCATAGCTTATAGCTGAACAGTTATTCAGTAAAGATATGTGAGGAAAGATAAAAATCTAGTGCATAACGAACATCTGAGGCCTTTGAGCTAGGTAGAGATTCGTAAATAACTTACCATGTTCGTCTCCATTTTACTGTCTTCCTTCACAGAAGTTACCTCCTGGAAAGAATAGCTTCTGTGTATATAGAAATTGCCAAAGTTATTTCTTAAAATTTTGCAAACAAAATCATTCAGTGAAATCAATTCCATAAATTCCAAAAACGGTTCTAAGTGGAAGAAGATGGAGAAAATCTTTAAGGGACTATTTCAAAACCTTTTTTTTTTTTCAGTGAAAAACCTATCTGTGCATTTTTCCAGACTGAAAAGTTTTATTTTTTCATTCTGTGGGGGCAGATATGATCAATAAAAAACAAACAAACAAAAAAAAACAAAGACCCAAAAAAACCCTGCATATGACTGAAGAAAATAAGAGAAGTACCACAAAGCCACATTTTAGTAGTTACTCTGGTCTTAGGAGTTGAAGATGTTTTTAAAATGAGACCCAATAGCACAGACAGGTTTATTCTGTGCCAAATAAGCTGAGCTCTAACTACCTTTCCAAACATCCCCTTCCCAGCATTGTTCTGGGTTATGGATGACAGCAAGATGAATTTCCATGTGATTTGGAAGGCAGAAGTGAGGGAGCAGTGATAGTGCTTTATGCTTTAGAGGTTGGTCTGGGGCACTGAGCATGTGGCAGTATTGGCAAGGGTCAATACTCAGGTGTGCAGCTCCTTTATCTCCTGCTGGATTTTCTCCCACAGGTTCTCTGAATCCTGTGCTGGGCATGCGGACAGATCTATGCTCAAGAGAGTTAGCTTTTCTTGCAGGGCAATCCTAGCACTGAAGCTGATAGCAGAGGCTAGAGACGGGTGCAAGTTCTAGCTCATCCTCGTGGTTCTGGTTTCTTGTTGTTTTCCTCCATATTCAGCTTTTCTTTCTGGCCTCTAGACCAAGAGTCAAACCTCTTCATGTTCATCCTCAGACTCAGAGACAATAGCCTTGCATGGACTTCTTCACCATGTCCATTCCTACTTAGAGTTGAATTCCCATAAGTTCTTTATGCAGTATTATTTGTAGTAGTTCTTATCTACAGCACAGCTGATATGATCAGGCCTTCAGTGACCCACAGAGTTTTGCGAAACAATGGATTACCAAGTGTCTGGAGGTGAGGAGAATTTGAGATTTGAGATGATGGTGGAAGAAATTGAGACAAAAGAGTTAAATATGACACAGGTCATCAAACACCTTATATTTTTATGATGGATTTGTATATATTTTATAGAATGAGTCTTTTCTATAGAAGATGGAATATAGAAAAAAGTTCAAGTGCATGAATGTTTTCACTAGTTGTTTTTTAAGAACCAGTTTCCAATTATTACTAATTAAGAGAATCTAATTTTTAGCTTTATTTTTACCTGAAGACTTGTGATTTCAGGAAAAAAAATTATATATCTTAGCCAGCTTACAGTTAAAGATAGCTAGCTTATGGGCAATAGACTCTAAGCAGAGATGTATGTGTAATTTTTAGCATATATGCTTAGAATGAAGAATATACCATTTTACTTTTTAGCTCTTCCTTTTTCCTGCTGGTTAGTATGTAGAAGAGATGGCTGGTGTTTGAGCTGTTGTCTTCAATCATAAAGTGAAAGCTTTATGCTCAGTCCAGTGGAATGGCAGGATTGAAGGAGTCTGAGATCCAATATATTTGTGAAGCTTTCTGATCAGTTCTGGAGTTCTCACATTCAAACTCAACATAGTAAAGAAATACACATCAACTTTATTTTATTCGCTGTTGTTTGAGTTTTGGGTCTCCCACTTAATCATATATGATTACCAGGGTCATTAGAAGTAAAAATTATACATTTAAAGTACACAACATGATGTTTTGGGATGCATATATAGTGAAATGAATACTGCAGTCAGGCTAATAAATATATCCGTCTCTTCTCATAGTTAACCTTTTATGTGGTGAAAGCATCTGAAATCTAAGCATATATCTAGTATACAATAGAGTGATGTTAACATTAGTCATCATGCTGTACATTAGCTCTCCAGAACTTATTCATCCTACACAACTGCAATTTTACACCCTTTGACCAACATCTTTCATTTCTCCCACCTTTCTACTTTCTGCTTCTGCTTCTGTGGATCAAGTTTTTTTAGATTTCGGATATAAGTGATGTCATGCAGTATTTTTCTTTTTGTGCTATTTCACTTAGCATAATGTCCTGCAGTGTCATCCATGTTGTTGCATATGGCAGGATCTCCTTTTTTAAGGCTGAATAATACTGCATTGTATGTATATATCACAATTTTTTTAGCCATTCATCCATCAACTTAGGTCACTTCTTTATCGTGGCTGTTGTGCGTAGTGTTGCAGTGGACGTGGGTGTGCAGATATCTTTTTGAAGTCCTAATTTCATTTCCTTTGCATGTATACCCAGAAGAGGGATTGCTGGATATATATAGTATTTCTAATAAGGTTTTTTTTCTTAAGTAGAAGGAGAAAACGATGATTTCCATTACAACCCTAAAAAGAAAAAAGGGAGTTGGAAGTAGCTAAGTTCATAGGTAAGACCAAGGAGTTGGGAGAGTGAATATCTATTTTCCCAGTGAGGTAGAAATTGATAATTAGTGACAAATTTTGTCAGAGAGGCAACATGGTGGAAGTGAAATTGGTGGAAAAAATTTATTTTAGACAGATCTAGGTTTATATCCTTTTCTGGTACAACATAGGAAATGCTAAAATGAATTTAAGGTAACAGTGCCTGTACTATGACTGACTTAAGTTTGTAATAAGCGATTCTTACAGTGTCTGGTATGCAGTAAACTCTCAATAAATATTAGCATCATTAATATATGGCCAAGAGATCTTTGTTAAGAAATTATTAGCAATAATATGACATTAAGCAATTCCCATTGAGAATTAAGATGGAGAGATTTAGAATGCTGAGCCAATTCCCACTTAAAATCCCTTGTCTGTATTTCACTTTTTTGTCCCTTCACTGTATTTCCTTTGTCTGTATTTAACTTTTCTGTCTTTCTTAATGTCTATTGAATCGATCAGAGTTCAGGTAATAGAAAGTACTCTAGGCATTCCACGCAGAAAAATATTAAGATTAAGTGATTTTAAAATCATTGGATACCTAAAGAAATGAAAGTCAGGAAGTCAGCACTTTTTTTGATTTCAAGAATATACACTACTATAGCTGCAACCCAGAGGTTAGGAACTGACTTTCTTGACTGCTTTCTTGACCACTTGATGTCATAGCTTCCCCATACCCCTGAATCTGGTAAGATAGAGAAAAACATGGAATCCAGCTACTTCTCAGCCTGCTTGTCCAACTGCACCATCCCAGCATAGTCTCCACTTCTTTGACACCTTTCAAAAGTGGTATGATTAACCTTACTGAAAGAATCTAAACTATAGGGGCGCCTGGGTGGCTCTGTGGGTTAAAGCCTCTGCCTTAGGCTCAGGTCATGATCTCGGGGTCCTGGGATCAAGCCCCATGTCGGGCTCTCTGCTCAGCAGGGAGCCTGCTTCCCCCTCTCTCTCTGCCTGCCTCTCTGCCTGCTTGTGATCTCTCTCTCTCTCTCTGTCAAATAAATAAAATAAATGAAAATCTTTTAAAAAAAGAATCTAAACTATATTGAGAAGCCTAATCATAAGGGAGTTTAGAAGAAACAGCTTTAGCTTTCCAATTCCTGTCCTTCTTAGGGATAAGGGGAATAGAAGAGTATAGAAATCGATGCCAAATGGAAATTGATCATATCTAGCATGTGAAACATCCCTGTGTAGCCATTAGAATGGCTAAATTAGGAAGATTAACAACACAAGTTTTAGAAAGGATATGAAGCACATGGAATTTTTATTCATTGTTAGTGGAATTTTAAATGTACAAACAATTTTAAATTGTACAAACAATTCGGAAAACAATTTGGCAGTATTGTATCAAGCTTAATGACACACTTACCATGCAACCAAATCATTCTACTCCTGCATATTTACCCAAGAGAAATAAAATGTGTTTCCATACAAAGACTTGCAAACTACTCATAGTAGATTTATCATAGTAGCTCCAAACTGGAAAACAGCTCTGGTGTTTCTCAATAGCAGAATCCATAATTATATTGTAGAATATTCATATTCTGGAATACCAATAAAAAATGTGAGGAATTCATTGTTATAATAAACAATAACATGTCTGGATCTCAGAAACTACAAATGAAAATAATCTTGAGTGAAATAAACCAAACACAGAATTATATACTGCATGATTCCATTTAAATGAAATTTTAGAAAAGATCAATCCAATCCATAGTGTATAAAATATTTCAGTGATTATTTGTATCTGAGGGTATGGGAGGAGATCGATTGGAAATGAACACAAAAGAACTTTTTTCGGTGATGGATATTCTATATCATGATTATAATGGTGGTTACATATGTATGTACATATGCCAATGCTCATCAAACTATTTAAAATTATTTCATTTAAAAAAATAAAATGATTTCATTTTATCTTATGTATGTATATCTCAATAATGTTAAGTCAGAAACAGTAAGGGATCTGAGGTTTTACCTAACTTTATCTGAATTGTCTTAATCAGTTTGGGCTGCTATAAGAAATCACCATAGACTTTATAGATTAAACAACAGAAATTTATTTTTCACAGTTCTGGAGTCTAGGAAATCCAAGATCAAGATGCTAACAGATCTGGTGTCTGGTGAGAGCTCTTTTCCAGGTTTGCTGATACTGTCTTCTGATTGTGTCTTCACATGATGGCGGTCAGAGAGAGAAAGTTCTCATGTTTCTTCTTTACAAGAGCACTAATCCTATTCATGAAGGTCCCATGAGAGTGGAGCCCTCATGACCTAATTCTCTCCCAAAAGTTCTACTTCTTAATATTTTTCAAAAAAATATAATTTTCTGATGGGGGAGGGGACACAAACATTAAACATTATTGGTACCATTAAAAGCTGGTACCAATACATGTAAAATCACAAGACATCTAAGTCAGAGACAAAGTTTATTAGTTACAGCAAAAGCATCATCTGGATGTTAACTTCATAGCACCAATTCCCTGAGTTCCAGTCCCCACAGGGTGATGTGCTGGAAGTTGAATGGTACCTGTACACGCAAAATAAATAATAGTAGAATTAGAAAATTCTGATTATATATACAACTTCTAGCCAACTGTTCATCTAGTTCTATAGATAGAGACTTTGTCTTTACTCTAGAATATAAGCAAATCACCTCCAAAGAGGTCTTATCACTCTGGAACATCTCAAGGGAGAGAGATATCTCTAAACTTTACTCTTCTGCAATGATACTTCATATAAAAACATTCTTAAAATGACTGTAAATGCCTTTGCTCAGAAGATCTAGATCATACAGAAATATGAGATATTTACAGATAATTATTTCCCAACATAAAGTTTATTTTAAAAATTGGCCATAATGATTTACCTGAAACATGTTCTGTTAGTTCAATAAAATATTTCAAAGAATATGTACAATTTAAATATGCCAAGTTGATTTCAAGCCAATTGTTTGTGCTTCATATTCAGGAAATTCACATTACCTAATTACGTTTCCAAATGTTTCAGAATGAAGTTTAGATCATTAGAAGTATGGGAATTCTTTGAATCAGTCACTAATTTCACAAGATATTCTATTTCAATTTATATTACAATTGTTTACAGAATTTAAAAAAGTCATCATGCATTTAATGTAGAATTTCTCCTTTCTTTTGTGTTTATTGTCTCCTGTGGATAAAAGTTATAATTTGTAAAGGAGTATTATTAAGCACATGAAAATATTGCAGTATTCTTTTCCATACAAAAATTTTTGCATAGGGGCGCCTGGGTGGTTCAGTGGGTTAAAGCCTCTGCCTTTGGCTCAGGTCATGATCTCAGGGTCCTGGGATCGAGCCCGGCATCAGGCTCTCTGCACAGCAGGGAGCCTGATTCCTTCTTTCTCTGCCTGCCTCTCTGCCTACTCCTGATCTCCTTCTGTCAAATAAATAAATAAAATCTTTAAAAAAAATTTGCATAGCTTATCTTATGCACTTTGTATTCATTCATCACTGCTTATTTAACTGACTACATAGCTTGTATCTAGGGTGATGCTTGGTTCTCAGGACATTGTCCCTAGAGCAGAACTGGATAGTCCAGTTACTGGGAGCCCTTTAATTTGCAGGAACTGTTCTCATGGCAGCCTGAAGCAGCATAACTTGGATTAAAAAAAAAATGTGTCTGGAGAATCAGGTTTCTTTTCCAGTGAGTCAAGGTTAAGAGTTGAGAAGTAAAATTATAAATATCAAATTTATGGATAAAGAAAGGATGAAAACTTGGAAATAATTTAACAACTTCATGACTGGTATATTTGAAAGGGGAACTAAGTTTTGATTACTAGTTAAGCAAAATGAGAGGAAGGGTGTTTAGTTCAAGAGTTATTTGGGAAAATATTGTGTGCCTGATGGTCCCCTAAGGATGCAGTATCCTGGCTTAGGAGGCGGGTAGAACAGCTTGGTGAAGTCCCAAAGAATGGACTAGAAGCCTAGAACACAGTGCTAATGGGGGAAGGGAGAGAGGGGGGCTGTGCTGATTGTCCTTTGGACTTCTGAGGCTGAGGTCAGCATGCAGATAATAACAAACTTCTATCTAAAATATTTGAATGAGGGGTGCCTGAGTGGCTCAGTGAGTTAAAGCTTCTGCCTTCGGCTTGGGTCATGATCTCAGGGTCCTGGGATCAACCCCCACCCCAGCATCTGGCTCTCTGCTCAGCGGGGAGCCTGCTTCCTCCTCTCTCTGCCTGCCTCTCTGCCTACTTGTGATCTCTCTGTCAAATAAACAAATAAAAGCTTTAAAAAAATTCATAAAATATCTGAATGAGTAGATTTGGAATGTATAAGAAGAAATCGAGATCCCTGAGGATTATTGGAATTCCACTAGGCACCTTTCTACTTACAAAAAGAGACTGGAAAACTCTGGGAGGGATTGGAGGAGAAGGTAATGGAATCATGGATAAAATGTAAAATTGAACAATATCATAGCTATTTATTTGAACTTTTTCTGACCATAATGGTTGGGAGTTCTGGATAATAATAATAATAATAATAATATGAACACAATATTTTCCTAGTATTTACCATATCTTGGGTAATTTTCAAACCATTTTATACCTAGCAACTCACCTAATATTACAAAACCTTGTCATGTAAGTACCATTATTATCTTTGATTTATAAATATCAAAACCATGGTACAGAGAGATTAAGTAACATACTCATAGCCACGGAAAGAGCTAGTAACTAAAATAATCAGTATATGTTCTGATGTGTAAATTCATTGAAAGAATTACCTGTTTATAGGAATCTTTACCTGTTAAAAAAAAAAATCCCAGCCCAATTTATATATACGATGTCTAAGGTTTTTATTTTATTTTACTTTTTCTTAAGGATTTTATTTATGTATTTATTCTAGAGAGAGAGAGAGTATGCACAAACGAGTATGAGCAGAGTGAGGGGCAGAGGAAGAGGGAGAGGCAGAGAATCCCAAGCAGACTCTGTTCTGAGTGCAGAGCCTTAGGTGGGGCTTGATCTCATGACCCTAAGATCATGACTCTGAGATCATGACTTGAACCAAAACCAAGAATTGGATGCTTAACCAGCTGAGCCCCCATGTGCCCCTAAACTTTGTATTTTAAATGAGATTCCTATTCAGACAAGTACAGGATTGTCAATGCTTCATTCTTCTGTTTTTGGTTGTCTTGCTTCCCAAATGGTTTCAGATCAGTTTATATCTAGATTTGACTGTCAAGGCATTAACCTCAGCCTCTAATTATTTGACTTATAGTTCTAAGACTCAGAAAGAACTGAAAGAGTGCTAGGTTTCTTTTCTAACCAGTAACTACTAAAAATTAGGTAGTATTTTTTTTATCTTTTTTTTTAATCTTTCTTTCTTTCTTTCTTTCTTTCTTTCTTTCTTTCTTTCTTTCTTTCTTTCTTTCTTTCTTTCTTTCTTTCTGGTGCAATATTAAGCTGGGCAGATAAGAGCATAGGCTCCAGACCAATTAGTTCATATTGCAGATCTACCATTTATAGATATTTAACTTCTCTACACCACAGTTTTCTCCCTAGTACTTTACTATATCTACTTTAAGGGGATGTTGTGTAGATTAAATGAGTTGATATAAATATTGTATTTAGAACAGTACCAGATACATAGTAAGCATGCAGTAAATATTCAATATTATCATTATTTTTCTGTTCATATTCTGTGAATGGGCTCACCCCTACTGGGAACAATAAAACTTATGTTTCAAATCTCCTCTTTAAATGTTAAGCATATAATAAAATAAGGATTTGAGGAACACCTTTGGAAATTGTAGCTTCTTATTATTCACATGATAGGATTCCATAAGCTTCTCATTTGGCTGGTTTGTTCTGATTTTGAGGCTGCCTGACTCTTGGAATGCATCCAGAAAAAGCAATGGATAATATCTATTAGTGGGAAGCACACAGACTAGGTGGGAGCTGAGCAGTTCCATGTGGGCCTCTAGGTGTTCTAGTTTTATAATTTCTGTAAAGTATGGCTCTCTTAACAGTGATTCATTTATTTTATTTTATTCTTTTAAGATTTCATTTATTTAGGGGCGCCTGGGTGGCTCAGGTCATGAAGGCCTCTGCCTTTGGCTCAGGTCATGGTCTCAGGGTCCTGGGATCGAGCCCCGCATCGGGCTCTCTGCTCAGCGGGGAGCCTGCTTCCCCCCCCCCTTCTCTCTGCCTGCCCCTCTGCCTACTTGTGATCTCTCTCTCTCTGTCAAATAAATAAAATGTTTTTTTTTTTTAAAAAGATTTGTCAGAGAAAGAGAGAGATTGAGAGAGAGCACAAGCAAGGGGAGCTACAGGCAGAGGGAGAAGCAGGCTCCCCACTGAGCAAGGAGCGTGATCCGGGACAGGATCCCAGGACCCTGAATCATGACCTGAGCTGAAGGCAGATGCTTAACCAACTGAGCCACCCAGGTGCCCCAACCAGTGATTCACTTAAAAGACCACAAGACCTCCTCTGTTAGTAAATTTAGGTATATTATTGATTGTCTCTTCATTAGGTAGCTAGTGGTTAAATGAGACATTCTTGGACAAAGCCATAGTCAGGTGATAGATGAGTATGAACAAAGGCATCTATCTATTAAACAGGCAATGGGAAGGGTCAGATGACAATCAACACTCTCCTCCTTGCTCTGAAATCAGGGGGAAAGATGCAGATTCAATCCAAGAGTGGGAGTTCATGTGCTTTTGGCAACTATGGACTCCATACAGAAGACCTTTCTTTGAAGATTTCAGTAGCTAATTATTTATGTTTCCTCTCAAGAAAGACATTTAGATTTACTCAGATATACCAGAATTGTTTAGCAGGTGTCACTGAGTATGCATGTAACTTCTTAGAAAAGTTCTAAAGAATCAAAGTTAGAAGCACCCATTTTGCAGAGTACCTACTATTCCCAGAACAGAGAACAGTAGCCCAGTTTGACCAAATGAACGTGGTGATAGAAATACTGCACTGAGTGGGGCCTCTGGCTCCATGTATATAATTAAGGCACTCCAGGATTTCCAAATCTGTGCTAGTAGCTTCTCTGCACTATAGATGGAAATATTTTTTGTTTCTTTGTTTTTAATTCACAGACCGGTAGGAAAGAAGCGGAAGGGCTTCAGTCTTCTCCTCTGCTGGGTGGAGATTTTACTATAATACCAAAGAATATGGCCAGGAAGAAAGAACAATAATATACCAGATAATATAACTGAATAAAGCATTTAAATCTGCAAAGAAGATTGAAACGAAGTCAGGATCAGAGATTCATGCAGTAAAATTTGCCTCTAAAAGTAGATGAGATGTTAATAAGAGAACTATGATAGAAGAAAGAATAATGGAATGAGAATAAGCAGGCTATTTTTTTTTCCAAATCAAACCAAGACTGTATCAATTTATGAAATCATCCAGAGAATATATGATCAATGAACACTATAAAACTGGGTAGTTTAGTTTAAAAAAATAAAGCAACCCTAAATACTCATGCCCCACAAATTTGTTTACTTCATGAGCAAATGAATTGGAAAATTTTTATTCTGTGTTACTTAGATATGGCTAAGTAACTAAGACACAGTAATCGCGTTGGCATTCATCTTGACATCTTCTGCAACCTACCTTCGGTTCTGGTGAACAGACAGGGTTAAGCACTGAGAATGCTTGCTCTTTAATGCCCAATATAGCAAAGTTTTTGGATCACTAATTCCTAATGGTTTTAAAGTGTAACTGAGCATAAGTAATTGACTGGAGAGATCAGTATTAACTTTGGGTTTCTCTACTGTTTTCTTTATAATTATTTTTCTCTGAGTACGGTAAAATTTTGAGGAGACTCTTAGGTTATGAGAATCTTATAATCTTGCAAATTAAGCAAATCAGTTGTACATGTAAAAGAAGTACTTTGGGATTTCATTGTATTGAAGTCCCTGAGTCATAGTCAGGAGTAACGGATAACTATATTTGTTGTTAGAAACACACTGCTTTGTGGGTTAGATTTGAGTTGATCTGGCCACTCTATATGTCTGATTGATTTGTCTCTCAAGTTAGTAATCAAATCAATTAACCTCTGAGTCTCACTTACTAAACATTCCATCAGCCATAAACATGGATAAAGAATGCCAGGATCTAACATCAGAGATCTACCTTATTGCCATCAACTAAGTTAGAGCCAGTCTTTTGGCCACTTAAAAAATTTACACAACTTAGAAATAAGAAAGGCTCAATATATTTTTCAGCGTGAAGAAATATTGCCCTCTAGTTAAGTTGGTTAATTCCCGGAAAACACATTTCTTGGAAGATGTAAATAAATACGCTATTTTTTTTTTTAACACACCATTACTCTTATACATAATGAGTCACAAAATTCTGGCTCAGCAGCCCTTCTCTGACTTTGGCTAGACCTAACAAAGGTTGTGGAGATACTCTCCCTTTTCATTGCTTTCCTTTTTTTTTTCCTGTCCCCATCTATGTTTATATTCTTCTGATTTACCATTTATCCTTAGTTGAGGAAACTTCTAAATATAAATTTGTTTGCTTTTTAAATTTATTTAATGTGGCTCATATAACAGAAAAAGCTAATAGAAAAAAGTGGACCCGAGACAATCAGCATTGTGTATCTTATATTATTCATAGGTGGGATGAAGGAGTGAACAGATAGTGAGTCTCAAAAAATAAAATGGAAACTATAAAAAGAAAATGTATATTACCTGACTTTACTTGTTGTGTACCCCATACATAATATAAAACTGTTTATTATATTATTATATAAGATGTATTGCTATGTAATTGATCATGTTACAGTTTTCTTTGGTTAATAAATTTTATTCACTTTGATTTTACTAAAGTGATTTCAAAGTTCTTATTAGCACATGAACATACAAACTGTGCTCATTCTGTGGATGCTTTTGACAGAAGTACTGGCAGTTAGAGAAGATCAGTGGAATCTGGTAGGAAAAGAAATCCATGTTATAATTTCTATGCAAACTAAAATAAAGATATGGACTAAAACATAAGATAGGCTCAGAGTGAGCTGTAGAAATTACATGATTTATAATATATAAATGGTGGGAAAAGGTGTTATCTGGAAATTTGGTAGGATCATGACTTATTATGTATTTATTTTATGACTTTTTTGTTTTTATTTATGTATGACAGAGGGATAGCGAGAGAGGGAACACAAGCGTGGGGTAGCTGGAGAGGGAGAAGCAGGCTCCCTGCTGAGCAGGGAGCCAGACATGGAACTGGACCCCAGGATGCTGGGATCACAACCCGAGCAGAAGGCAGATGCCTAACTACTGAGCCACCCAGGTACCCTATTTTATGACTTTTTATAAAAGCAAAATTGAAACCAAATAATATACCTATTGATATTTTGAGATTGAAAAAAAAAGTACTATCTTAAAAAGTGGAGGAAATGTGCCTGAACGGTTACTGGGTTCAAATTCTATCACCTTAAGGATAATTGAACTCAATTCCAAAAATAGAATTGTTGATAATAGGAAAATACTTCCAAGAATTTACTAACTCAAATTAGATAGTTATAAATTAAATTAAATATATATAATTGTATATATACATATATATGTATGTGTGTGCATATATATATGTGTATGTATGTATGTGTGTAGAAGGCTCACTGAGTTGCAAACCCAGAATGGTACCAGTTTCTTTTAAAAATTTCCAGTGAAGTGAAAGCATTCACTTTAAATAACGTGAAGGTATAGACATTCACAGATAGAAATGGTTTCATTTCTATCTGTGGACAGAATTATTTCTCAGTGTAGACTGCCTGAAAAAACATTTTAGAAAAAGCAGTTACATAACAATGGACAGTTTATTGAGCCTGTGATAATTTTTGAAAATTTTGAAATATGCTAGTTGAAAGTTTTCATGTCATATGTGCACTGTAACAATCAACAAAACCATGAAACAAGCAACAATAATCCAGGTGACATAATGGAAGTTCTGATTTAATTTTTGTCCCACCCAAGAGAGTTTACGTGGAAGTTTGAAAGTTTATGTTGAAGTTTATGTGGAAGTTCCTATGCAGGAACTACTGCATAAGAAATCATGGAAAATCACACACCTATTTCAGGTATTGATTTTCACAGGTATTATTGAGATAATGAAAGTTCTAAAATTTAACTGCCAAGATTAATAGTCTGTGAGTTTATCTTGAACTTCAGTTCAGATACCAGTTGTTTTCTTTCTTCTGCTCATAGGAGTCTTCCAGTTTGATAGTGTATCTACTTAATTTTTCAGCACCATCTCTTCTTGTACATTTCAGTTTCCATTCTCAACTTCTTATGAAATATACCTGATTTTGCTATTCAATAACATCTAAAAAATGTATGTGAAATAAATCAATTTTTCAAATCTCTTTAAAGATTTTTTTTTGTCATCTTAAAATTGATATATACTTATCTCACTTTTGACCATTAAGAGGAAGTGGTTTTAAGGAATAAACATAAGGAGGGGGAGGAAAAAACTGGGCAGATAACAAGTTCTCAAGTAGAAAAGTAGCAATTTCATCCATAGAATTACCTACACTAATTGGATAAAACAGCAAAAGATAACAAAAACCACTACCATGCACATATATAGGGAGGCACACACTATTTGACACTTCGAATTCTTCCTTCCAAGCCTTTTCTTATCTTTTATGGCCTCTTTGCATTCCTTTACCTGCTCATCTCTTGGGGAGGGGTGGGATGGCTAACCTAATAGTTAACTGGGAAAAAATAAAGTGCACATGTCAGCCCATATCAGCCCCCCACCCTTTTTTTTTTTTTTTTTTTTTACGAGAGCATTTAACTTCTTTATCCCTCTTCCTTTAGGAATGTATCAGTATTAGTCAGGCAGGTTTTTCATTCCCCCCTCCTTATGCCCCCACCTCCATGAAACAAGCTTGTCCTGGTCCAGCATTATTGTCTTTAGATGGATAAATCTTCCTAATCTGGGTTGACTCTCACATTAAGCAGTGTCTGTGATGGCTCTGTGGTAGGGAGGAGGTGAGCTCCTCACATTTCCTTCAAGAGAGTCTGCTGTGTGGGGCGCCTGGGTGGCTCAGTGGGTTAAAGCCTCTGCCTTCGGCTCAGGTCATGATCTCAGGGTCCTGGGATGGAGCCCCACATCGGGCTCTCTGCTCGGCAGGGAGCCTTCTTCCCTCTCTCTGCCTGCCTCTCTGCCTACTTGTGATCTCTCTATTAAATAAATAAATAAACAAACAAGCAAACAAATAAATAAATAAATCTTTAAAAAAAGAGAGAGAGAGAGAGTCTGCTGTGGAGGGCAGAGTTGCCTGTTTGCGTCACTTGCTGCCACCGTGGCTCCACCACCTGTTCTGGCCAACAACTGAGAACAGGGACGTCCCAGTTCTAGTCTATTCCACTCTGACGAGGGATTCCTCAAATAGACATCTTTTTCTCGGGTTCTCCCATCAGTCCAGCTTTTTTAAAGCAGCTCATTCAGTTTGGATGGTTTCTATTGGCTGCCTGCCCTGAAGCTCATGTTACCATCTTTTTGTCTTTAGTGTCCAATCTGTCGTTAAGCTTGTAGTGAGGCTTTCCTTTATGAGACTGATTTCTTTTCATCTCTAAAATTTGTATATTTAGAATTCGGCACTTAGTTCTTTTTAGAGTTCTGTGATTTTTTTTTTTTTTTTGGAGATTTACTCTCTGTTCACTCACTAATCCCATCTATTCCTCTATATCCCTGAACATATTTATATTAGATGACCTGTTTCTTTTTTTTTTTTTTAGATTTTATTTATTTATTTGACAGAGAGATAGATCACAAGTAGGCAGAGAGGCAGGCAGAGAGAGAGGAGGAAGTAGGCTCCCTGCTGAGCAGAGAGCCAGATGCAGGGCTCGATCCCAGGACCCTGAGATCATGACCTGAGCCGAAGGCAGAGGCTTTAACCCACTGAGCCACCCAGGCGCCCCGACCTGTTTCTTTTTTTAGCTAAATTCCAATACTTATATCATCTCTCAGTCTGTTTTACTGAGAAATTTTTGTAAAATTTTTCTATTTTTTTAATCACTAAGTGATTTTTTAACTTTATAGTGAACTGGAAATGCTACATTGTTGAGGGTCTGGACTTTGTTGTCTCTCTTTAAGAGCGCTAGGCATTGATGGGGCAAATTGATTAGTCATTTCCTTTTCATCTCATGTATTCTTTGCTTCAATTCCACAAAGACATTCTTCTGTTTTTTTCAAAAACTTTTAAATTTTCCCCTCCGTATCTTATTTGGAGTTTGTTATGTGTATATTATGAAATAGGAATTTATGCTTCTTTTTATAAATAAAATTATTTGTCTCAGCAACATTGTATTATAAACAAAGTTATAAATCAAAGACTGTGAGAAGATATTTATATTACATATAAGCACAAGCTTTATGTTAGAGAGGAGAGCTCTAAGAAATTAAAAAAAATCGCAACAGAATAATGTACAAAGGTAGGTAGGACATGAAGAATATGATGCAATGGCCACAAACCATTGAAATCCATGAAAATATGCTCATTCTCACTAGTAATCAAAGCAATACAAATGAAAACAATGAATATTTGCTACACATCTGCTTTATTTGCATTAATTATAAAATCCCAACAGTCCTAAATATTGGTAAGAATGTAGAGCATGTGCTAGATGCTAAGAGGCTAAATTCGGTTGGTGATTTATAAAATAATTTTGGCTGCCTTTCTCTCAGGTCATGATCCTGGGGTCCTGGGATGGAGCCCTGCCTCAGACTCGCTGCTCAGTGGGGAGGCTGCTTTTCCCCCACCCTCTCCCTCTGCCACTGTCCCTGCTTGTGCAGGCACTCTCTCTGCGTCTCTCTTTAATAAATAAATCAATAAATAATCTTAAAAATTTTTTCAATATGTAATACATTTAGAAACAAATGTATTTGTATTTCTAAATGTATCTCTGCGACTGACTGATTCCTTTTCTTGGTATCTACTCCAGGAAAACTCCCTACATGTTACAAGGAGGGATGTATAAGAATGTTATCTTGTTTAGAATAACAAAATGTAGGATACAATCTAAATGCCTATTAACTGGACAATGGGCAAAAAATAAATTGTAGTCTATTTATCAATACAGTATAAGATACTAGTTAAAATGAATTAAAGCTGTATATGTTGTCTTAATTTTGAACAGTAAAGGAAATTGTTGGATTTTGTTTATTCTTTGATATATAGGCATGTGTAAGTGCTTAAATATGCAAAGCAATCTGGTTTCCTAAGTATATATGTAGTAAAAGTGCAAAAATAATCTAAGGGATGATGAACCTCTAAATGAGAATGGCGGTTATTTCTGGAGATGTAGAAGAAAAATGATTCAGTACACCACTACTGATTCACTACTGAATCAGTAGTGGTGTACTGTACTATTTTATCTTATCTGTAAGAACTTATTTCTTAAGAAATAATCTGAAATAAATATTGCAATAAAGTCTGATACATCTTGGTAGTGAGCAGTAGTAGTAGTAGGAAGAAGTTAATATCATATTTTTTACACCTTATTTTTGAAGTATTTCATAATTTTTATTTTTTAATTTTTTAAAAGATTTTATTTATTTATTTGACAGAGAGAGACACAGCAAGAGCGGGAGCACAAGCAGGTAGAGTGGGAAAGGAAGAAGCAGGCTTCCCACAGAGCAGGAAGCCATGATGTGAGTGGAAAGCAGACGCTTAACGATTGAGCCTCCCAGGTGCCCAGAAGTATTTCATAATTTTTAAATATAGGGGAAAAAGACAAAAAAATTCCATCACTGTGAAGGAATTATTTTTGGTGGTGAAATTTCCTTTACTCATGCCGTCAGAGGTCACTATATATTATACCTCCAGGGGACCCTAACCTTGATTAAAATAGTCTCTTAAGTGAGATTTGAGAAATACTTGGAAGATCTGTCTACCACAAACACATTTTCCTTTCCACAGTGTCTAGGATGTCCCTCACTGACTTCTTTCTTAAAGGCATCCTTGGGATGGTTCATGTTTTAAATTTAGACTTGAAACATTAATATTTCAAGATGAAGAATGATTTTTAGAATGAATTTATCAGGTTAAGTTTTATTTCTACCTAACAATAATTTGTTTCCCAAGATATTTAAACAAGAGATAGCTAGGTTTAGATAGCGCTTAAAGGAGTAGCCAAAGATTAGTCTGGGCTCTTGCTGCCTGTCAATGGTAAGAAAGCAAGAAGGGAAAAGAATTGTCAAAAGTCGTATTAGAGGACTCTGTTAGAAACCTCAGCCTATCTAAGGAAAATGCTATTTCCCAAGCAGTTTACCTCAGGTCAATCTCTCAAATGGGGGTGAACTCATAAAAAGCTCAGACAATGTTATTTAGCCTTTGTTTGAAGGGCAAGGCCAGTGACTTCTGTCTATTGCCCTGCACTTCATCTGCTCCTGTGGGAGACAGAATTGGACTCACTATGTGGTTAGAAGAGATTAACAGTTTCATATGTCATCTCCCACTTCTGTGATTACTCGCTCATTCAACCTATATTTTAGAGTCAAAAATGATTCTATCTTTAAAGCTACATCTTTCTTTTGCCTTCTGTGTATTTGTTCACTTGTTGTCTATGAGTGAAATTGAGCTATTACTCTTGAGCAAGAGTCATGTTAAGGGAATTTGACATGGTCACCTGCTTTCACTTTTCACATAATGATTTAAGCTTCTGGAGACTTAAAAATAGTGGACACTTTAGAGTTAATAATCTCTACCTCCTCCTTAGTTTTCATCTCTTTCTGTGAATGATTCAAGGAAAGAAATAATCTTTCTTATTCTTTTTAGTTCCTAGAAAACCCCAGTAGATGGACATAGTGGATTATGCACCACTTTGGTAGTCTATAGATGTTTGTTATTTATTTTCTGTCACATAGCAATGATTTAGGCATTTAGTTAAAACTCCCCAGTATGGAAACTGAGGGATTTCTTCTTAAGAAAATGTTGCTTATTGCAGAAAGATATTATGAGATCTACATTATGGCTTGGCTTCTTATTGATATGGATATCACATGGGTCAAACCATCTCTCCCAAACATCTTAAAAATTTCATAAAGTTTAATTAATAGTGTGTCTGAGCCATCTCATGTTATGAGAGCATATTGATAGCATCTCTTCCTAAATGCATGGTCAGTTATATCACGTTGTAGATTAAAGTCAGCCAAACCACATGAAAACCATCAAACACTATAAGTTAGGACTTTTGTCTCTCCCCTGGAATGCTAGTTGTTAAATGGTTAAAAGTGACCTTATTTTGACCTTCAGCTTACAGTAATCCTAAAAACTTGAAATATACATGTATAATATAATAGCACATATGGGGCCCTGGAAGTTAGTCAATGAAGAGGACAAAATGTTTATGTTATGTATAGCTGTATCTTCAAGGCCCACTTGTTTAAATAATAAGTCCTCAACACATTTATATTAGTCTCCAATTTTGATGTATTTGATTCAAATGTCCCATGACAAATAACTAATATTCACAAAGGGTACTATATAACAAGTGAAATTATAAGGTAGATGCAGTCCCTATCTTTCATTGCCTTCTTTTCCTAAAATGAATCTTTTAGCTATATTCTCTTAATGTGTTCCGATGCAATCTTTTGATGCTTTCAGGGTACACCAGGATCTCACAGGAATATTTCATGCATATTTACATACATATATGTATACATTTATACATAAATATATTAAGTGGTAACCAACTGTATCTGTTTATGACTGCTGAGTAGGATTAGCCAGAGAAGATAGACTAGATTATAAAGGGACCTCTTGAAATAGTTTGGTGAATTACATTGTCACCCACCAAGTCATCCAACCAGAAATCCAGAAGCTGTTTTAGCCTCCTCACCTGCTGCCACATACACCCCAGTTAATGAGAAACAAACCTTGTCAATTCTATCAACACAGCAGACACCTGGTGCAAACATCTGTCCTCCCTGAACTAAGGCAGTAGCTTCTTTGCTATGCTTCCTGCCTCCATTCTAGGCCTTCCCTCACTGCAGTTGTACTAACATGCAAACCTACTAACATGCAAATTTGACTTCAGCAGCTCCTTCCTCTTTGGAGCCCTCATCTTCCTTCACTTCTTTATCTCTATACTCCAGGAATAAACAAGTATTTGCAGTGTCTGTTCCACATAGAGCTTTCTCCTGATTTTTTTTTTCTTTGACCTGTTTTTTACTTGATTTTGAATTCTTTCCGTTTGCCCATTTGTTACATACTTACACTTCTTCCAAGACTCTATTCTGCTTCCATTTCATCTTGTATATTCTTCTCATTATAATTATATTTATATTTTACTGACAGTGTTGGTTTACATGTTTTTGTTTTCATTGAACCTATAAACTCCTTGAGAACAGGGACATATTTTTTTTATTAGTGTTGTTCATATATGGATCTCATCTATACTGTCAACTGAAAGTGGGATAATATGACATTTACCTCAAGGTTATTTTAAAGTTAAATGGATTAAAACAAAGGAAGTCTTTAGAATAGTGTCTGGTATATACTCATACATGGGAAGCTCATATTAGATGTAGATTTTCTTAAATTTACTTAAATATTCAATTGAAACTCCAAAAGAATTTTCAGAGATTTTAATAAGCTGACCCTAAAATTCATATGAAGAACAAAGTTTCAAGTATTATAAAGAATTTTTGAAGAGTTATAACAAAGAGATTTAACTCTAGGTAACAAATATTTTAAAAAAAAGTTATAGTAATTAAATCCAGGTGGTATTTGTACAAGTCTCCAGACTACTACAATAGAATACATAATTAATAAATAGATCTGACAGCATGAAATATAATAGAGGCAGTATTATACATTAGTGGGAAACCAGTGAACTATTCAATATATCGTCTTGATTAGAACAATTGAATATTTGTATAAAAGTGAAATTTTTCTCAAATCTCAATCAAATCTTGATAAATTAAATATCCAAATATGAAAGGCAAAACTGAACATTAATAAATATATGTGAAACAAACTGCTGGAGAAGTATTTCTTGAATGATAATAGTATTACCACCACTACTACTAGTAATAGCAATTATAATGATCAGGAAGGCTCTTTGGGAGAATTGTTTTCCTTGTTTTAAGGCCTTGTTTTAAGCACCTGGCATGTGCTAAGTAATTCAATCCTCAGAAAAGACCTTAGAAGTAAATTTTATCACCACTCTTATTTCCAGGTGAAGAAATAGCATTTAACTTGCAAAAAACATTTCCCCAATATGTGGCAGAGGTGGGTTTTTAATCCTGGTTGGCTGTCTCTTGAGTCCCATGCTCTTTAATCACTATTATATACCAATTACAAATCACAAAGGGAAATATGAGCCGATTTGATTTCATTAAAATTAAGAACATTTGAAGAGCAGCAGCCATAACAAGCCACAAATTAAAAAAATATATATGCAGGATCATGTATACTAAATAAAAGTCTTGCATGTCAATAAGAAAAAAAATGACAAAAAAGAGGCACAAAATATGAATGTGCAAATCACACAAAAGAAAACCTTCATATCCGACAAACATATGATCAACTTTCCTAATGGTAAGACAATTTAAATTAAAACCACAATGAGATACCACTTCAAGCTCAACTTAGCACTATATTTTGGCAAAGATTGGGAAGAAGTAGCAAATTAATATGCAGTGCTGGTGGGAGTGTAAATTGATAGAACAACTTTGGAGAGCAACTGTCACTACCCACTGAAATTGAAGATATGCACAATCTACAAACCAATTTTATTTCTAAACGTTTATAGAGAGAAGTGTGTCTTCATTTACACAAGACAATGTGTCTAAATATGTTTATTAAAACAATATTTTTAAGAATCTTAAAAATGTAGGCAGCCCAACTATCCCTTAGTAAAATAAGGGAATATTTTGGGATGCATACTAACTAATATAAATTAGACACATCTATATATATGAATATGGTAGAAAAGCAAACTGCAAAAAGATGCATATGTCATCATATCATTTATATACATTTTAAACCATGTGTTTTTAAATATAAAACATTCAACTAGCATGATCTACACAATTCATAATAGTGTTTTTTTTTTTTGTTGTTGTTGTTGCTGATGGAGGGAGAAAAATTGGAAGAGTAGGGCTTTAGCTACATCTGTTATATTTGTTTCTAAATAAAAATTTTGAAATAAATATTGCAAAATTCTAATATCTGTTAAATCTGGGTGATAGGCATATGGGAGCTATCACACATTTTCTAAATTTTCTAAATTTTTGTATTTTCAAATTATTTAATGCACTTTGATATAACTTTAATGTGCTTTTGATATTCACTATTAACATTTTAGAAACAACACAAATACTGCTCCCCTCCCAAAAGAAAGGAGAAAAGAAAAAAGAAAAAAAAATGATACCAGCAGACTGAGACACATATTTATCTCATCTTCTGTGGCAGAGGCATTCAGGCTGGAAAAATGTTGCTTTATCACTGCTAGTTCCTTCTAGTCCATTACTGCATGTGAACCATCATTCATTAATTTCCTTAAAAAATATACGTTGAGAGTGTGCTACTTTCCAGGCATTGCCGTAGTCTGAAGCATTTGACTTATTAGAGTTTTAAACAATGTTTTATTCATGTGGATATACTGTAATATCAGGAAAGAATCTGACTAAGTATAGCTTAAAGGCAAAACTTTTTCCTTCCACATTTTTGTATTTTCATTGGAATCTTGGGGACAATTTCTCTTAGAGACTCTATACAAAACTCCATAAGCCCCTACCACTGTCTGCCACAAACATTATTTGTTGTCCCCAAACTCAATTAAGGAGGTCTTTTCTCCATAGTACATTCATTGGTTTCATATTTTTAAGAATTTGCAGTATATTTATAATGAGAAATTATTTGCATTGAATTCTGATATACTAGTTGAAGTTTTGAGCATCCAACATTGAGAAAAAAAATGATTAAACTGTGGCAAAATTAACCTTTTCTACTTCTCCAACCTTCTCATTCCTGCCCTCTACCTTCATAATATGTCTAGTAAAGCCAGAATTACTAGAGAGTTACAAATGCAGAGATTTAGTATGTTTTCAAGTTAAGAAAGAAAAACCTATGATGTGCCATTATGAAATAGAAAATCAGTTTCTCAATGGAATGTTAAGGGTAATGTCAGAGAATTTGAGTCTTAGGCCATGCAAAATTCAAGTGATGTTATAGACTTGGTTCCCTGGAAGTGTTTCTGGGCAATATACCAATCCAAAAAAAAAAAAAAAAAAACAGAAAAGAATGTAGAAAATGGCAGAGAGAGAAGCTGACCAGCAGTGAATTTACAAGTGAGGCCTTAGCCAATCATATTGCATGTTTTAGGTCTGGAATGCCATTTCTTAGATGTCCCAAATTTATGTGTTCTCTCATAAGCCAATCATTGGCCGTGGCGTGGCCACCTTCTGGGATGAAGTATATACCTTGAGCAAGTGACTTCCTTGTGACCAAGGGAAAATTCATAAGGGAAATAGCTGTTCCACTACCAGTAGGAATATTCCTGGTAGCTAGGAATTAGTGCATTGGCTATGAAGAGGGAGACTGAGTGGAACATTGCTTTTTTACTGTAATGATTTGTGTGTTCACACTTACCCTATATTCAGTCTCTTCAAGAGGTAGGATTTTTAGTGGGTGAGACATTCAGCAATGAAGCAAGGCTTGAGGGTAAGTTAAAAAAAAATATTTCATAGATTACATGGAAATAAGACAGATGAGTTCAAAGGCTTGTTTTTTTTTTTTCCATTTTTTAAAATTAACATATAATGTATTATTTGCTTTAGGGGTTCAGGTTTGTGAATCATCTTTTTAAAACCTCGTCAGAATACTCAATCATCAGTATAGCTCCATTAAAGCAACTGCTTCAGCATGGTTACCCTAGACTGCCACTTTTAAGTGTCCCATATCCACAAAAGGTATTTCACAAAGAATACAGACCCCAATGGCAGCACAGAGGTGGGGAGAACAAGGATACCTTATCGAATATAGATGTCAAATTTAATCAATTTTTTCCTTAATCTCAATGATTCTCTGTTGAACTTCCTGAGCTTTTTGATAAAATTCTTCCACCCTTTGGTTATCAGATGGAATTTTTCTGATAGACTTTCTCAAAGAGTTTAACACTATTTCTATTTCTTTTTGAAATAAGTAAAATATTTATAGAATAAATGGATGAGCTTTCTTAGGTGACAAGACCAGGCATCTAGATTTATTTTAATTTGCAAATATCCAAATACTGATCAGACACTAACTTCCTGATTATAAAACTTATTGGAATTAATGTCTACTCAAATGAATTACCTATAGACACTTATATTTGCTGAATTGGTATAAATTCCTAAAGAGTAACCTTATTTTAGGTTAGTTTGCTCAAATTAATGATTCTGTGATTCTAAGGCTAGAATATGGACTAAGTGGAAAAAAGCATTTATTTTGAAATCAAACAGACTTATATTAGATTTTGAACATATCATTTATTAGCTTTGTGACATTGAGCAAGCCATTTAACTTCCTTAGCCACAATTTCCTCATTTGTAAAACATGGATAATTACAGAACCTAGTTTATAGTTTTGAATTACACACAATACCTAGCATAGGAAAAGACTCAGTAGGTGCTAATTGTCTTCCTTTTGTGAACGGTTTAGTTAAAAATCAGTTGAGATTGCACCATCAACATCTAGAAATTAAAAATTGCATTTTGCTCTTTAATATGTCACATGTTGATAACCTTTTTGATAACCCAGTGAAGAGTTTCCTGTCAATAAAACTTTCCATGCAAATTTTTCATTTAATTTAATTAAAGCAGTAAAATACATCTATTGTAGATCTTTGGCAAGGTGGTAGGTATATAAGTAGTACTAAAGTAAATATATGTAGATATTGTCAAAGCAAAAAATGTTCTCAACAAAGTTAAATAGGCAAGGAAGACTTTATTCAAGGCTGTTGCAATAGGGGACAGAGACCAGAACACGGTTTGAATTCAATTCCACTGAAAAAAAGGAGCAGGATGACTTTTAAGCTCTGTGGTGAGAGGAAAAACACAGGCCAGCTGTGTTAATTGGCTTTACCCCAAGGAAAAGTAAACTTTTTAGTATTTTTTATGACTAGAGGTAGTTTTACAACCAGAAGCAAAACAGGCGCCAAAGGTAGGCTTCTACCCTCCCACAGAGACTGAGAAATAGGGGTGCCTTCTTCCTTGATGTTTACATTTCAAAGAGAAGGGTCCCAAATCCTGAGAATAATATTCCCAAGTTATAAAAGTGACAAGCAAGATGCTTAAAAAAAAAAAAAAGGTTTACATCTTAAAGAAGCAAAGAAAAATCTCTAGTTGCAAGTTGTTTTTTTTTTGTTTGTTTGTTTATTTGCTTTTTTTTGATAAATGCTTTAAGAAATGGGAAGTCAGGCCAAAAGTCAGAAAAAGGCCAGTCTGAAGTTTAGTCAAGCTTAAAGAAATGTGAAGTATTGTCAATATATAGAATATATTGTCAGGATATAGAAAGCTGTCTTTGAGAAGCTTCCACACAAGTCGTAAAAATTCAATTCCATGTTAGCAAATTTAAAGAAGTAGTTTAAAAATCTCATAATTCTACATGTCACTCACTGTACTTTTGTGATTCTCAGCCCTGTTCTTTTAATGATATATAGAGAGGAAGTGGGAATCACACGGTATTATTTTGTCCATATCTTAACTTCTAAGTATGGCTGTAAGACTCATATTCTATTAAGAATGGCTCTGTTAAATATTTTAAATGACAAAAAAGGGTTGATCAGAGATTGAATGTTAGAATATAAATTAAATCTATATATTTTTTAAAATAAATTGAAAGACATTTCAACTTTTGGCCTTCTTTCTCTAAACAGGGATAAGAGATACAAAAAATAAATAGAAAAAAGTGAAACAGCCATGGAAATATTATGTATTAGTTTTCTAGGATATGCAGCTTGTTAAAACAGATTATCTTTATGTTATCTGAATCACTTAATTTGGGGTGCAGTTGACACCTGGATAACAAAAGCAGTTCACTGAGGCACAGAGCTAAAACATGTAAAAACATACAGTGTATTTATGAGGTTTACAATAATTTCTAAGAATTATCATGAATAATGTGGATTTTATCTTAAAAGAATATAAACATATTTATTTTTAAGATAAACATATTTATATATACTACATAATATATATTATATTATATATATAATATGTAATATATTATATATACTACAGAAAATGAAATTGATGTATATAGTACATGCAAGGTGGAAAATGGAGAACAATTCATTTAAACTACTTCAGATTATTCAAGCACTACTATGTTGATTCTTTAATGTCAGTAATGTGATAAATTATGAATTCTAATAATAAAACCAAACTAGAAATCTTAGATCTTTAAGATTTTTAAGGAATCAGGAATAAATGAATTCCATAGTGCTAACTATGTTGTTACAATAAGTTGTTTTTCTTTTGTGATCTTAGAATCAATGATAATTTTCAAAAGAGCTTTATTATAGTTAGTAAAATCACAGACTTTATCCTTTTCAAAGCTGAAATGATAATGGAATTGAAGTTGTTGGCAAATAATTTAAGATCAATGAGTGAGATAGTTAAAAATGAAACAAGAATTATGAGATTTTTAGTCAGAAAGGAATGATGACAGTGAGAGGAGCTGGCCAGTCTGCTTTATATCCTGGGTGGTAAAATGAAATGCTGAGAACTTACTATAGGGTTATTGAACATTTTCCCAGATTTATTTCCCTTTCCTTTCTTTTGCTCTTGACCCTTCACCCATGTTATTAAACCTACAGTGACTGCTTCCGAACTTACGCTTCTCCCTAAAGAACATGCTATATTCTCCCCAACTGTCCTTTTGACTAACATAGCCACTTCCTTATACAGAAAAGAAATTGGGAGAACAAAGGAAATCTGCCATTATCACACTAGAAAAACAAAGAGATATCTATAGAAAATCACCAATAAAGTTATTAGAAGCTTTGACAGATTTCTTCTTGCTTTATAAAAACACCTTCAATGAAGTATAATACAAATGCACATTTCATTCACTGTGCAGACAAACCGATATAGTAATCAGATCAAGAAACAAAAATACCAGGATTCAAAATCCTCCTATGTGCTCCTAGAACTACCTCCATAATTTCTAACAGTGTAGATTAATTTTGTTGTTTTTTTTGGATTTTATATAAATGAAATCAGGCAGTTCATGTTTATTTATGTCTGGTTTCTTTCAATCACTCAACATTATGCTTTTGAGTTCGTCTATATTGTAAGGAATTACTGTAAATAATTCATTCCCAGTTTTGTATACTGTGTAATTGTGTGAATGCCAAAATGCATTTAACCTTTCAACTGTTGATGTATTTTTAGGTGTTTCCATTATGAACTATTACAAGTATTATTACTATGAATGTTCTAGCACATGTGTATTGATTTACATATGTACACATTTCTGTTTCATGTTACATTGGGTTATCTGGTATGTACCTGTTCTGCAGGAATAAACAAGTGGTTTTCCAAAGCAGTTTTACTGTTTTACATTTGTATCAGAACCTATGACAATTTTGGTTACTCCACACTTACACATTATGTTTTTTTTAAGCCATTTTGATATATGTGTAGTGATAGGTCATTCTGATTTTCACATACATTTCCCTGATGACTGCCTTTACACATGTCTACTAGCCATTTGTATATCTTCTTTTACAAAATATCTTTCAAGCTCTTTGTACTTTTCTACTGGGTTGTTTGTCTAAGTTTAAGGTGTATAGGACAATGATTTGATTTAAATTATTGTGAGATGATTACCACAATAAGTTTAGTTAACATCTATCATCTCATGTGGATAACACACACAAAAAATAAAAATGTTTTTTTCTTTGTAATGAAAACTCTAAGGATCTATGCTCTTAGCAACTTTTAAAAATACCATAAAGCAGCATTAACTAGAGCCATCATGTTGTTTATTCTTAAGCTTTGTACTTATCTTATATCTGGAAGTTTATACTCTTTGACCACCTTCCTTCAATTCCACCCCCATCCTTCAC
Organism: Procyon lotor; assembly: GCA_028646535.1. Taxonomy (NCBI): domain Eukaryota; kingdom Metazoa; phylum Chordata; class Mammalia; order Carnivora; family Procyonidae; genus Procyon; species Procyon lotor. The sequence goes on along the minus strand of CM053606.1, from coordinate 124,022,954 downwards.
TTCTGAAAGCACAAATCTAATCTCTTTGTTTCTTCCATCTGTTGACATTTAGGTTGTTTTCATATCTTAGCTATTGTAAATAAGCTAATAGTGAACATGGGAGTGCAGGTATTTATTAAAAATCCTGATTTTAGTTTATTTAGATAGAAGTGGGGTTGTTGGATCATATTGTAGTTCTATTTTTAAATGTTTGAGGAGCCTCCGTATTGTTTTACATAATGGCTATACCAATTTGTATTCCCACCGACAGTGTACTGGGGTTTACTTTTCTTCATCCTTGCCAGCACTTGTTATCTTTTAATAATAGCCATTCTAACAGGTGTAAGGTGATATCTCAGGTAGTTTTGATTTGCATTTTACTGATAGTCAGTGATGTTGAGAACCATGTAACTGTTGGCCATTTTATGTCTTTCTTGGAGGAATGTCTATTCAGCTCCTTTGCTCCTTTTAAAATTGGGTTATTAGGGGCGCCTGGGTGGCTCAGTCATTAAGCGTCTGCCTTTGGCTCAGGTCCTGATCCCAGAGTCCTGGGATCGAGCCCCGCATAGGGCTCCTTGCTCAGCGGGAAGCCTGCTTCTCCCGCTACCATTCCCTCTGCTTGTGTTCCCTCTCTCGCTGTATTTCTCTCTGTCAAATAAATAAAATCTTTAAAAATAAATAAATAAATAATTGGGTTATTGGATATTTTACTATTGAGTTGCATGAGTTCCTTATATGTTTGGGATATTAACCTCTTCAAGTTAGGTGGTTTTCTAATTTTTTTCCCATTCTATAGGTTGATTTTCCATTTTGTTGATTGTTTTATTTATTGTGCAGAAGCTGTTTAATTTGATACAGCCCATTTGCCTATTTTGGCTTCTGTTGCCTTTGCTTTTGACGTCATACTCAAAAAATAATTGCCAAGACCAGATCCAAGATATTTCCCTGTTTTCCTCTAGAAGTTTTAAAATTTCAGGTCTTAACATTTAAGTTTTTAATCTATTTAGAGATGATTTTTGGATATGGTGTAAGATAGTGATCCCGTTTTACTCTTTTGCATGCGTACTCCCAATTTTTACAACTGGATTTATTGACGAGACTATTCTTTTCCATTTTGTATATTTGATGCACTTGTCAAAGACGAGTTGACTGTATATGTGTAGGTTTATTTCTGGACTTTCTATTCCATTCCATTGGTCTGTGTGTTTATTTTTATGCCACTACCATACTGTCTTTTTTTTTTTTTTAATTTGACAGAGGCATGCAAAGAGAGAGAAGAGGAAGCAGGCTCCCCACTGAGCAGAGAGCCCAATGTGGGGCTCCATCCCAGGACCCTGAGATCATGACATGAGCCAAAGGCAGAGGCTTTAACCCACTGAGCCACCCAGGTGCCCCTACCATACTGTTTGATTACCATATGTTTGCAATGTAATTTGAAGTCAGGAAGTGTTATGTCTTGCTAAAGATTGCTTTGGTTATCCAGGATCTTTTGAGGTTCCATGTGAACTTTAGGATAATTTTTTTTTCTTTTTCTGTTTGGTATTACATTGGATCTTTAGATTGCTTTGGATAGTATGGGCATTTCAAGGACATGAATTCTTCCAAACCATATACATGGGAGATCTTTCCATTTATTTGTGTCTTCTCCAATATCTTTCATCAATGTTTTATCCTTTTCTGTGTATAGATCTTTCACCTTCTTAAATGTACTCTTAAGTATTTTATTCTTTTTGGTGTTAATGTAAATGAGGTATTCATGTTTATTTTTTAAAATAGTGTATAGAAGCACAACTGCTCTTTACATGTTGATTTTATATCCTGCCACTTCACTGATTTCAGTCATTAGTTCTAACAATTTTCTGGTGGTGTCATTGGTATTTTCTTTTTTCTTTGCTTTGCTTTGCTTTTACTTTACTTTATTTCTTGGTGTCTTCTTATATAAGACCATGCCATCTGTTGGAGCGCCTGGGTGGCTCAGTTGTTAAGCGTCTGCCTTCAGCTCAGGTCATGATCCCAGGGTCCTGGGATCGAGCCCCGTATGGGGCTCCTTGCTCGGCAGGAAGCCTGCTTCTCCCCCTACCATTCCCTCTGCTTGTGTTCCCTCTCTCGCTGTGTTTCTCTCTATCAAATAAATAAAAAATCTTAAAAAAAAAAAAAGACCATGCCATCTGCAAACAGAAATGATTTTATTTATTTATTTCCAATGTGTATGCCTTTTATTTGTTTTCTTGCCTAATTGTTTGGATAGAACTTCCTTTATTATGTTGAATAAAGTAATGAGAGTAGATATTCATTTCTAGCTCTTGATCTTAAAGGAAAAACTCTGCTTTTCACCTTTGTGTATGATGTTTACTATGGGTTTGTCATATATGATCTTTATTGTACATTGGGTCCTTTCCTTTTTTTTTTTTTTTTTAATTTTGAGAGAGAGAGCAGAGGAGAGGGAGAGAATCTCAAAAAGACTTTGCACTGAACATGGAGGCCAATGCAGGGCTTGATCTCATGACCCTGAGATCACAACCTGAGTGCAAACCAAGAGTTGGATGCTTAACCAACTGAGCCACCCAGGCACCCCGAGGTACATTCCTTCTATGCCCAGTTTCCTGAAAATTTTTATCATGAAAGATGTTGAATTTTGTCAAATACTTTCTTTGTATCTGCTGAGATGGTCACATGATTTTATCTTCCATTCTGCTAATGTAGTATATCACATTTATTAATTTGAGTATATTGAACCATTCTTGCATCCCAAGGATGAATCCCACTTAATCATGGTATATAACTTTATCTCATGTGCTATTGAATTAGATTTGGAAGTATTTTGTTGAGGATTAATCGGGTATGTTGGTTTCTAGTTTTCTTGTAGTATTCTTGTCTGGCCTTGTTTTCTAGTTTTCTTGTAGTATTCTTGTCTGGCCTTGTAAAAGGAGTTTGGAAGTACTTCCTCCTCTTAATCTTTTGAAAGAGCTTGAGAAGGGTTTTAATTAATTCTTTCCATGTTTGGTAGAATTCACCAGTGAAGTCATCTGGACCTGGGCTTTTTATTATTATTGTTGTTGTTGCTGTTGTTGTTATTAATATTATCATTATTTTGGTTTGGGGGAGGTTTTTTGATTACAGTCAATCTTCTTACTAGAAATTGGTCTTTTCCAATTTTCTATTTTTTCATAATTCAGTCTTGGTAGGCTATATGTTTCTAGGAGTTAATTCATTTCTTTTAATTTATTTTCCAATCTGGTTGGCATATAATTGTTTATAATACTTTCTTATGATCCTGTATATTTCTGTGGTATTAGTTGTAATTTCTTCTCTTTCATTTTTTAATTTTGTTTTCTCTATTTTTTTCTTAATGTAGCTTAAAATTTGTTAATTTTCTTACAGTTCAAAAAACCAACTCTGTTTCATTTACCTTTATTATTTTTTGATCCTTATTTAATTTATTTTGGCTTTAATTTTTATTATTTCCTTTTGCTAGTTTTGTTCTTAGTTTGTTCATCTTTTTCTAGTTCCTAGATGTATAAAGTTAGGTTGTTTGAGATTTTTTTTTTAATGCAATTTTTTTTTTTTTAAAGATTTTATTTATTTGACAGAGAGAAACACAGCGAGAGAGGGAACACAAGCAGAGGGAATGGTAGGGGGAGAAGCAGGCTTCCTGCTGAGCAAGGAGCCCAATGCGGGGCTTGATCCCAGGACCCTGGGATCATGACCTGGGCCGAAGGCAGATGCTTACCGACTGAGCCACCCAAGTGCCCCTTAATGCAATCTTCATTGCTGTAGACTAGGACTTTCAGAACTGCTTTTTCTGTATCCCATAAGTTTTGGTATATTGTATTTCCATCTTTTTTTGTTTCAAGATATTTTGTGATTCTCCTTGCGATTTCTTCCTTCATCCATTGATTGTTTCAGAGTGTATTGTTGTATAATTTCCACATATTTGCTAATCTTCCACTTTTCCTCTTGTTATTGATTTCTAATTCCTGCCATCGTAGACTGAAAAGATACATGATATATTTCAATTTTCATAAATTTTTTAAGACTTATTTTGTTATGATCTATTTTAGAGAATGTTCCATGTGCACTTGAGAAATGTATGTATTTTACCACTTTTGGAGAGAAAGGTCTATATGTCTGTTAAGTTCATTTGGTCTGTACTGTTGTTCAGCTCTACTATTTCCTTATTGATTTTCTGTCTGGATGATCTATCCATTGTTTAGAGTGGAGTAGTAAAGACTTCTACTATTATTTTATTGCTACCAATTTCTTTCTTTAATTCTTTTAATATTTGGGTTATATATTTAAGTGGTCTGATGTTGGATGCATATGTTTACAATTGTTATATACTCATGATACATTGACCCCTTTGGCACTATATAGTGTCATTCTTTGTCTCTTTGACAATTTTAACCTGAAGTCTGTTTTGTCTGATGTAAGTAT
>CM053606.1:124003583-124018441 GCA_028646535.1 Procyon lotor | reverse complement strand
GCATCGGGAGAAGCAGGCTTCCTGCTGAGCAGGGAGCCTGATGCGGGGCTCGATCCCAGGACCCTGGGATCATGACCTGAGCTGAATGCAAATGCTTAACAACTGAGCCTCCCAGGTGCCCCGGGTCTTGTATTTTTAATTCATTTAGCCACTCCATTTAACTTAATTGGAGATTTAATCAATATACATTTAAAATAATTATTGCTGGGTAAGATCTAACTATTGCCATTTTCTTAGTTTTGTGATTATTTTCTAGTTCCTTTGTTCTTTTCTTCTCTTACTGTCTTATTTGATATTTGATGATTTTTAATAATGGTCTGCCTTGATTTCTTTCTTTATCTTTTGTATATTTACTATATTTTTTTTTGTGTGTGTGATTATGGTGAGGCTTCATTAAATACCTTATAGTCATAGCAGTCTATTTTAAGGTGATAAAAACTTAACTTTAATTTGCATGCAAAACTGTACATTTTTGTTTTTCTCTACTCCTGACATTTTATGGTAGTCATGTCACAATTTACATCTTTTTTTTATCATGTAACCATTAAGAAATTATCATGGGTAAAGTTATTTTAATGTTTTGTCTTTTTAACTTTTATACTAGAGCTAAAAGTGATTTATGTACTGCACCACTGTTACAGTATTAGAGTATTCTGAATTTGACTTTATACTTACTTTTATCAGTGAGTTTTAAATGTTTATATGCTTTCTTATTCGTTTCCTGGTATATGATGAGTTTTTTCTCTTGCTACTTCAAAATTCTCTATTTATCATGGCCTTTAAAAAAACTTGATAATAATGGGTCTTAGTGAAGTCCTCTATATGTTCAATCTATTTGGAATTCTTTGGTCTTTACAAATCAGAATGTACATTTCCCTCTACAGTTTTGAGACATCTTCTGTCATTATTTCTTTAAATATGATATCTGTCTCTTTCTCTTTCCCTGATACTTCTGAGACTCCCAAAATGTTTACGTTGATTCACTTCATGGTTTACCATAAGTCCTGTGGGCTTTGTTCACTTCTTTGCCATTCTTATTTGTTGTTGTTCTTCTAATGTAATGATTTAAAAGTATCTGTCTTCAGGTTTGCTGATTCTTTGCTCCCTTGAGGCTGCTGTTGAAGCCCTCTATTGATTTTTTGTTTGTTTTGGTCATCCATCATATTCTTCAGCTCCAGAATTTCTGTGGTTCTAATTTATAATTTCTATCTCTTTGTTAAATTCCCTTTGTTCATGTATTTTTTTAATTTCATTTAGTTGTCTGTGTCTATTATAGCACTGAGCTTTTTTAAGAAAATTATTTTAAATTTTTTGTCACAGAATTTGGAGAGGGGGGATCAACCATAGAGCTTTATTTTTTTTGTTTTTGTTTTGTTTTTGTTGGTGTCATATTTCCTTGATTCTTCGTGTACTTTGAAGCCTTGCTTTACTGTTTTTGCATTTGAAGAAGCAGTCATCTCCTTGTCTTTTTGACAGGTTTCAGGAAAGACTTTCACCAGTCTGCCTGACTAAAGGTTCTGCTAGTCTCTCAGACCTTTCACATGGATGTGTCTGGTTCACTCCTTTTATTCCTTCTTTAGGAAAATGTCTTGGGGTTTTGTTTTCTCTTAATCCCACAAAGCCTGGCCAGGTGTTGATAGCCTCATAGTTCATTTTCTGGATTAGTGCCTTAAAATGTTCAAGATTTTGCACCTTCTCCCAATGTATTAGAGTCAAGCTAGCTGATAATATTCATGTATTGTCTTTAGGAGTTCCCACATACCACCTGTGGAAGCTCATATGCCATTTGTGAGGGGTCCATAGGTGAGGAGACCTTTAGGGTTCTTGACTGAGGCTGTGAACCAGTTAGTAGGATCCATAGTAGATTGTTAAGATTATGTGCTTGTTCCTGTGTGTCCCCACCCCTTTTTGCTACAACTAGGGTTTTTAGTTTTAATCTATCCTTATAGTCCCATTCTTTTAATTAAAGTATTTTTTCTAATTACTTTTAATTTAATTATTGATGTATTTGGACATATATTGTTACTTCATTAATAATCTGCATTAGGCCTATTTTTTATGTTCCTTTACCACTTTTTTTGCTTTATTTTAGATTCATCAGACTTTTTAAAAATATTCCATTTTAAAAAATTTCATTAATCTACTATACATTCTATCACTATCATTATATGGTAATTCTAGAAGTTATAACATTATCCTTGACTTATTATAGTCTAATACAGAATGTAATTTTATAATTTTTCAGATAGTACTAGAACTTTAGAAGTTTTAAACTTCATTCTTATCCTCTCCAGTTCCTTGTGGCTACTTAAAACATAATTGGCATCTCTTTTCCCCATTAGAGACTTTCTGCCTAGCAAAGCCTGAAGTGTGGACAAGCACAAAAACCTTACATAGAAGACTGCCAAATGCCCACAGAGAAAAGACACAGCTGGTAATCATCAGCTAATCTTGAAAAAGTTCCATTCTTTCTGGCATTTTAGTTTATCTACCAATCCTCCTTACTTACAGAAATCCCTGAAACCTTTAAAACCAGAGTTTTATAATTTATCTAGCTATTGCTAGTTGTGGCAGTAAGAGAATTGACCTGCTGCGATCTACCACATCCTACTAGATTTTCTTTCTTTCTTTCCTTCTTTCCTTTCTTACTTTTTTTTTTCTATTTTAACACCATAAAATGAGTAAGTCAACATCCCATATCAATTTCTGTATTTGTGGTTTACTAATATTTATATTCCATGTCAATGAGAATTTAAATGAAAATGAACAAAGTTTATAAAGTGAGATTAAATTACCAACACCTATAGTGTGTATGTTATATAGAACAGTAGGCATTTTAAAAGTCCCACTCTATATAACCGCTTTTCCCTTTCTTTCTTTTTCTTTTCTTTCTTTTCTTTCTCTCTTTCTTTCTTTCTTTCTTTCTTTCTTTCTTTCTCACTCTTTCTCTCTTTTCTCTCTTTATCTCTTAAGATTTTATTTATTTATTTGACAGAGAGAGTGAGAGAGAGAGAAAACACAAGCAGGGAGGAGCAGCAGGCAGAGGGAGAGGAAGAAGCATGCTCCCCACTGAACAAGGATCCTGATGTGGGGCTCCCTTCTAGGACCCTGGGGTAATGATTTGAGCTGAAGGCAGATGCTTACCTGAGTTAGCTACCCAGGAAACCCTACATAACTGCTTTTAAAGCAAATTGCTTTCGCAATTAGTGGACAAATCTAATCCAGCGAGTATGAACATATAGTGCATTTTATTTTGCACATCAGAAAATTGCATTGAGAGAAGATTCAAGATGGCTAGAATATAGTAGTGCTCCTTGACTCCAAAACTGTTGAATAATCAGTAATGTGAACTACAGATTATCAAATGAAGAGGATTGGAAAAATGATCTATTTTCTTTGTCATTCCATTTTAGAGTTTTAATGGTCACATTTTCTTTCTTTTTTTTCCCCACATTTTCTTTTTTTCTTTTTTATTTATTTGACAGAGTGAGATCACAAGTAGGCGGAGAGGCAGGCCGAGAGAGAGGGGGAAGCAGAGTCCCCGCTGGGCAGAGAGCCTGATGTGGGGCTCTATCCCAGGACCCTGAGATCATGACCTGAGCAGAAAGCAGAGGCTTTAACCCACTGAGCCACCCAGGCACCCCTCCCCCCACATTTTCTTTTTAAGGACATTTTGATTACTGTGAATTATAGTATTCTAGACAAGCAAGACATCCCTAAATGTGGTTATATGGGGGTAAAACTTGGGATTAGTGTATAGTAAAGATTTGGACACTATACAGTGTAATATGCATGATAAGATTTCGAGATTTGACATTCTTCTCTTGACAAAACAAGGAATGTAATATTGTAGCCTATGAGACAGAGATTTATATTGTTTTTTTCCTTGTTGCAAAGGTAAAAGTTAATTTAAAAGTAAAAACAGAAAATAATAGTGCTAGAGGAATTAAGTAAAAAGAACAGAGACTTTATCCTTTCTCACTGTATTTCTTTCTTTATATCTTCATTTTATCTATCTTAATATCTAAAAGTCTGTAAGAGAAACACTATGGTATGACATTAAGTCTGGGGTCCTAAACTTTTCTCAAATAATATGTATATTGTAATTTCTCCAAGATCTTGTTGAGTCAGAGAATTTGCTTGTGTCTTTATGAAGGTGAAAATATGTGTTGAGATTTTGGTAGAGGCTGACTTCTCCCTTGTGGGAAAATTTGAGAAACTGTACTAGGCAAGGCATCTTAACTTGTAAGCAGATCTAGAAATTCTTTGAAGTGCTGCATTCTGGCACAGATAGAAGTACTTCATCATGTTCTTCTGAAACAGGCTCCTGAGATGTTCCAACTGAGAAGTACTGACAGCTCCAGCAGGAGAGCTTCCTTATAGCCCACATCCTTGCCAATACTACAACTGCCAAGCACATTACTTTCTTCACAGTTAATTTTTGGACAATGATTTTTGACTCGGGGATAGCAAATACATGGAACCAGGAGGATGAATTTTACTCACAGATTAAGACATTCACCTCTGACTACTGCAATACTCTAATATAATAAAAATGATGACGTCGTAGCTTACATTTACCCAGTAGTTATCATGTACCAAGCAGGGTGAGGCACTTCATGAATTCCATCTCCTTTTATCTTTATAACCAATGCTATCTGATGGCATGGTAAATTTAGGTTAAATCACAAGGGGTAGGAAACACAAAGTAACAATGGTTTAAACAAGTAAAAAAAAATTTTTTTTTCTCATTTAAACATACCACAGCAGAAGGTTGTGATCATCATTAGTGTTCTTCAGTGATATTTCTGATTCTTCTCCTTCCAGGTATTATAGAGGATTATAATTCTCCAAGCCCTTGATGTTGGATGTGACCATATGACTTGTCTTAGCCAATTAATTATGAGTGGAAGCAATGTGTCATTTCTGGGAGGAAGCCTTTCAGATCTGATGCACACTTCATTCTTGTGTCTTTCTCCTGTTCTGAGGATGGTATTCTAATGTGGTGAAGTTTCCATTAGTATTGGTCTCTGTTTCAGGTCAAGATGAAGCACAGCCTTTTATTGACCCAAGATGGGAAAATATCATGAGTAAGAAATGATCCTTTTTATTTTAAGCCACTAGGCTTGTCCTCAATGACATAGACATTGGGGGCTGGAACGATGCTCTGTAGTGTCAGGGACCCAGAGTCCATGTGTCTCATTACTTTAATAGGTGTGACTTCTGTTCTCAAGTATACCTATGGTCCAATATAGGTGCTCCAGTTTAGGTCATAATGTCTGCATTGCAGCCAGTTAAAGTAGGAAAAGAATTAAGAAGGGTATTTTCTTTGTTCTTTAAGAATGCTTCTTGAAAATTATACTCATCTCTTCCACTTACAACTTATTTGCTGTAACTTACTGATATAGCCACATCTGTGAGTTGGAGGGTCTGATAAATGTTTTTGTTTTGTTTTGTTTTTCCCAAGTGACCATTCATTCAGCTAAAAGTTAGGTATTACTTTATTTTTTTTTTAAAGATTTTATTTATTTATTTGACAGAAAGATCACAAGTAGGCAGAGAGGCAGGCAGAGAGAGAGGGGGAAGCAGGCTCCCTGCTGAGCAGAGAGCCTGATGTGGGGCTCGATCCCAGGACCCTGAGATCATGACCTGAGCCGAAGGCAGAGGCTTTAACCCACTGAGCCACCCAGGCACCCCTAGGTATTACTTTAAAAGAAGAGTTGACAGTGAGAGAAAAGTATCAGTCTCTACAAATGTAGTTCCTACAATCCTTTCCATGTTAAAAAGGAGAAAACAGGGACCAAGAGGAGTTACTTAAGTCAAGATCATATAGCTAACAGCTAGTGGTACCTAATTAAGAACATAGGTAATATGACTGTAAACCCGCTTGTTAATACAATATTAGCTACTTACCCTATTAATCTGTAGAAAACATATTCTTTATTTTATTTTTAAAAGATTTTATTTATTTATTTGACACAGAGAATGAGAGAGAGAGCACAAGCAGGGGGAGCAGTAGGCAGAGGGAGAGGGAGAAACAGGCTCCCCGCTGATCAAGGAGCCAAATGAGGGGCTCAGTCCCAGAACCCTGGGATCATAACTTGAGCCTAACTGACTCAGTTTAATTCTGATTATTTAAGTCAGACATTCACCTCTGACTACTGCAATACTCTAATATAATAAAAATGATGATGTCGTGGCTTACATTTACCCAGTGGTTATCATGTACCAAGCAGGGTGAGGCACTTCATGAATTCCATCTCCTTTTATCTTTGTAAAAGGTAAAAGGCTCTCTCTGCTAAGCAGAGAGCCTGATGCAGGGCTCGATCCCAGGACCCAGAGATCATGACCTGAGCCGAAGCAGGGAGCCTGCTTCCCCCTCTCTCTCTGCCTGCCTCTCTGCCTACTTGTGATCTTTCTGTCAAATAAATAAATAAAATCTTTTTTAAAAAAAGTAAAGTAATACCTAACTTTTAGCTGAGTGAATGGTCACTTGGGAAAAACAAAAACAAACAGACTTTTGTTTTGTGAATAGGTGTGACTTCTATTCTCTGACTTAACTGACTGAGCCACCCAGGTATCCCACATCTTTATTTTAATAGCAAAGAACAGTTCATGGAATTTAAATTGATTTAACTTTTCTATTTTCTTCCTTTGCCTTTAAACTTGGACAAAAGATGTAACTATAGCTGCTAGTCCTGATATTCACCAGACCACTTTTTGAAATTCACAGGTTAAGAGCAGAAGTACCTATGTCAGGTCAATAGTCAATATATCTGCCTCCTTGGTTACTCCAATTTTGAAATACCAGTTCTAGCACTGGCCTGTTAGTAATGGATGGGCTTAATGACTAAGGATGAACATAAGCATTAAAACACAATTTTGAATCTTAAAGATCATATTTTAAATAACCATTTAAAATGTAAGCTCCATTTCAGAAATAGATACATTTTTAAATAAAAATTCAAATTGACTAAAGAATGAGACTATTTAATACATTTTCTACCTATTTTAATAGAGTGTGACTGATGCTCATAATTCTTTATAACTCTCTTCCAACATTTCTTATACTAATTCGATTTCCTCTTTATTTATAATCCATATTTATCAGTGTTTTCCAGATGTAGCAAAGAACTTTTTCTCACTATTCAGCAAATTAATCAGGAAAACTTTACTGAAAGATTATATTAATCGTATTAAGATATACTAAACGATTGTTAAATTGCCATTTAAATTATTCTGGCTATAATCCATTCCCTGGACTGAGAATTCTGTTCCTGGGTTTAAAAACTTGAGTACATTTTATAGATTTAAATATAAAATTACGAAAATCAGGGACACTATATAAACACAGCTTAGTTCTTACTGGAGATGCTGACTCTATTATATTGCTGTACATAAAAATACATGTAGAGGCTACAGAGAAGACAGGAAATATATGCAGAGAGAAAAAATACTATTTTTTCTTAGCTTCTGAAAAGTGTCTGATGCTGTCTCAGTAACCACTTTTGTTAATGTGACAATATTTTGATTCCAAGAGTAATATAGAGGTTGGTAGAAATTTTGCACCTTTTGTATCTTGTCCTTGGTGACCCTTGCTAGACTGGCAGAACATGAAGCTATTAATTAAATAGTCAGCGACTATACAGTGTAAGTTGATTTATTACATTAGAAGGTACATGAATTCTATAGCTCAGCCAATTACAAAGTGGTTTTCTTTAATCTTCATTTACAGGAATTTCTCTACAGCTTGGGCTAATATTTATAGCATGCTGCCTGATGCAGCAGCCATCATAGGGCTTTCAGTGGTGGGAGTACTGAGTTGGCAGTCTAGAATTCCAGAGCAGATGTCAATGGGAAAGGCATTTAGGAAATACAAGGCACTAAAGAGCTTGTCACACTGAGATTTCTTCTGTGAATGCAGTTCAGTGTTCACTCTGATGCTGAGGGGTTTAAAGTATTTCAAGAAACAAAGACAGCACGCAACTCATTTTAATATTGGTTGAGTTCTAATAAACTCCCAGGAGTCATCTTATTGAGATATGGTGCTTCAACCAACATTCCAATCTTTGAGTTTAAACTAACCTAATTCTTAATTTGCATCAAGCAGAAATATAATTTGATAAAGAACCTAGAACTTTAAAATAATTTTGTAAGTTCAAACATGAAGTAAACCAATACTTTTTTGATAAATTGGAATAATCATGTACAGTTGTATGGCATTTAATTGTACCAGAACAGATTCCAAGGCTCCATTCGACTTTTCTTTTTCCCAATATGTATAATACCTTATTTTTTAAATTATCACAAAACTCTGTATGGATTTACAGAACATAATAGTCTTTCTTTTCTCAATATAGAAATTGTATCTGAGAGATTATGTGGCAAAACTAAAATTGAAACTGAGAACTTCAGATTTGTAAATTTATCAGTTGATGTCCTCCAAAATGTATAATAACGCCCAAGAGCATGCAAATGAAATTGTGAAGAAAACTGATGGCATATTTTTACATTCCCTCTTTTCCTATTCTGTAACTTTCTTCTTTCTTTTACTGCTTTTATTCACTCTTTTCCTTCTTCTAATTAAAACTTTTATATCCCACAAAACCCAGATTCTGAGAAAGCTGAATAAGAGTTTAATAATCTGAAAAATTATTGTTTATTTTTAATTTACATTGGATTATATGCACGACTTCTATAATTATTTACATTTTTAGAGAACATCTTGGACTACATACTACATGTTATATTAATCCAGTGTATGAGTGATGAAAGAGAAAAATACATACATTGTAATGAATTAATTCTCTAACAATTTTTTTCAGAATAGTGTGCACCAATATACTTCCATTAGTATCTCTTTTCTTAAGTAAATGACCTTCCTTTGCTACCCGAGTCTCTCTCCAGTAGAGTTACCATAGTCACTGTATCCATTTAGTCACCTTATTTTCTCTTTTCAGCCTACTCCACTCTGGTTTTTGCCCCATCACACCACTGAGATAGCTCTTGTTAACGCCATGTTGCTAAATTTGGAGGCCATTTATCTGTCCTTTTATCAATATTTGGTTCAATTAACTAGTTCCTACTTGAAAGAATTTCTTCTTGTCTTAGGTTTTGTGATCTAACTCCCTTTCCCAGGCTCTTTGCTGATTTCTCTTCCTCAGTTTAACCTTTTTATTCTGTGGTCCCTTCCCTTTTCTGTATATTTAGTTTCTTGGTCTAATCTCTCCTTGAATTGTCTAGTTTATTTCTATATCTTTCAGTATCCTTTTATGTACTTATTCCAAAATCTATATTTCCCTTCATAATCTTTCCTTATACATCAGATTTGTGTCCAACTCCCTGCTGAATATTGCCACGTGATTGCCTCATAAGCATCTGATGATAACAATAGCCAAATGAAATTCATAATGCCTATTTCCCCCATCTGAGTCTGCTACTTCTATTCTTTCCTATACCAAATAGATGGCCCCTTAATCTATCCATCAGCCCAGAAAAAAACATCTAAAATTTAACTTTTGTTCCTCTATTTAGCCTATTCCATATATCAAAGCAATCAATAGATTCTATTTGACTCTACCTCCAAAATTTATGCCAAATCCTTCTGCTTCTTCTGCAATGATTTTTACATTGATCCAGGCAATGACCATATTTTTTTTTCAATGACCATATTTTATGTAGACTAAAACAGTAGGTCTCTTTACTCTTCTTGCTTCCACCCTTACCCTTATATCATATAATCTTCACACAATAGCCTGAGTGACTCTTAAATCAGTAATTAGGTCATGCCACTCTCCTCCTTAAAGCTATACTTATCATTATACTCAGAATTAAATTCTAACTCTTTATTCAGGCCATAAAGCTCTATATAATTTGCCTCCTGCTATTTCTACCACTTTTATATCATGTAATTTTCCTCTTTTCCAGGACTATGTAGTCACACTGATCTTCTTTCTGTTCCATAAACATTAAAAATTAGTTTCTTTGCAAGATCTCTTCATTCTGAATCTGGGTTCCCCAGATCTTTGGTTGGACTGACTCACTTTCATCATTTAGAACTCATTGTAAATCGCTCAAAGAGGTTGTCTCTGGTCACCAATCCACCACAGTCACCAGTCACTCTCCAACACATCACCCAATTTTATTTTTCAGCATAGCGCTAATTCCATCCTGGTATTTTTGTTTTTTATTTGTTCTCTAATTAATTCACTAATCAATGTGTATATCCCTTAAAATTTTATATAAGTAGTGTGTATGCCCCTAGTAAGCAGGATATATTCTTCTCTGTTCTTTGGGGCATTACCAATGCCTGATACATAAGCAGTGATGCTCAAAAAATATTTGTTTAATAAGTAGAGTTTAAAAACTTTCTCATGTTTCTAATCTAGTTGGAGATGATGATTCATCTAACTCTTCCCCTTATTTTTCTTCAGATGGGTAAGAGAATCACTCGACTAAGTTCTCTTTCTCTCCCCACTTTCAAGCTCTCTAAAACCTGCAGTCCGCTTTGCGACCACAAGGGGGCAGCCTCCCAAAAACGAGCCCAACAAAAAGAAGGTAGGTGAAAAACGGTCCCTGTTCACTTTATTTGAACCACAGGCATAAATCTCATCTGAAATCAATTATATTTCTAATCTTTATCGTCATATGGGCTTTTGTAGTTTCCATTCTTGTTTAATTGGGATTTGCTATTTGTTGAAAGAAACTGAAAATATTGTGTCTTATAAATCATATCCATCAGAGAATAGAATGCAGAGTTTGAATTGGTAGCAATCTAAATTGGAGACTTTTTTTTTTTTTAAGATTTTATTTATTTGACAGAAACACAGCGAGAGAGGGAACACAAGCAGAGGGAATGGTAGCGGGAGAAGCAGGCTTCCTGCCCAGCAAGGATCCTGATGTGGGGCTGATCCCAGGACTCTGGGATCATGACCTGAGCTGAAGGCAGATGCTTAACGACTGAGCCACCCAGACACCCCTAATTTGGAGCCTATTTTATTAGGCATAACAAATTATCTTGATATAAATTATATGAAACATATATTTATGCCTGAGTGATAACAATCAAAAGAACTGTATAAAGTATCTACTCTGCAAACAAATCCACAAACAACAAAATAATAAACATCTTTTTGGATTCCATTCCTCTTCTTTTCTCAAAGACATTGCTCTATCAATCACCCACTTTGTATCAGTATTTTCCCTTTCTTTACTTGTTGACAGGTAGTTGGTGGTTAAATGAATCAAAGATTTTTAGGCAAAAAGGGACTAGAGGGAGATAAAAATATGATACAAAGCAAGATGTTTGTCCAGATATTTGACACAAAAACTCGGTAGCTAATAGACTTTGAAACTGAATTTTCATTTCAATTTTTGCCTATTGAGAGGTAGACTTTATTAATTCCCTGCATCTTCTGCTACAGAATCCCATAGATTGCCATTATTGTTTTCCCAGAGTAGTGACATTTGACAATCATAACCTCTTTCTTGAAATATTGTCTTCACTTAGTTTCTTAGAACACTACTTTCTTCTATTTTTCCCCCCATATCACTATTTATTCTTAGTCTTCTGTCCTGCTTCCTTCTCATCTCCCTTACCTCTAAGTGTGGGAATCACTTGGGACTCGGTCCTTGGGTCTATTTTGTTTGAAACACTCACTTAATCATCCCTAGGGATCACACCTAATCTTATAGCTTTAGGTATTATCTAAATGCTAATGATTGCTGTCTTTGTTTAAGTTCTCTCAGAAGCAGACCACAAGATGAGAAATCAAGTGCAAGCAGCTTTTTGGAAGATAATCCCAGGAAACTTTAAAAGGGGTGTGGGTAAGTGAGACAAGGAAGTGAAGGCACCAATGAATTGTACCTTTTGGGCAAGTTATCACTGTGAGAACTAGAGCTTAATTTCTACTGGGGATTCTGGGAGGCAGTGCATAGCGGATACTTCAGATGTATCCATTCCCTGAGGCAGATATATCCATTCCCTGCATTTCCTTGGCAGTTTAAACCTGCCACATGCATTGGCAATCCAATGTTCAGAGAAAGTCCTTAAGCTGAGTCACAAGTACTCACAGTTGGAGACTGAACAAATACAAGTACAAATGGTGGGTCCTGAGAGGAAATAGACAGGCATCAACAAGGTCTGCCACAAGTGCTCTATACTCAGACTAGTTTTCTTCTATGAACTCAACTACCTACCCAAGATCTTAGCTATCAAATAGCTAATATCTAATAGCTAATATCCCCTACTCTATCTAATAGGTATCTCAAACCAACATGCCTAAAAATACCCTACTGGTTCCCATTTCTCAAAACCAGTTCCCCTGAAATCCCCCTATTTCTGTAAATTGTAATTTCATTATTTAAATTGCTCAGAACAAAACTTTGGATTCATCCTCAGTTGCTATTTTATTTATGCTTTACATCCAGACTGTCAGCTCATGAAGGCTGTTTCTCAACATTTTCTCTGCTACCATCATCTCTTACATAAATTATTGCAATTGCCTCCTAAATGGTTTCCTCTCTCTATCCTTGCTCTTGCACTTATTACAGTCTTTTATCTATGGAGCAACAAAGGTGATATTTTAAATTTAAATCATATTGTGCCAAAGTCTTCTAATCTCATTCACATGAAAAGCCAAGGTCTACACGGGCTTTCTAGCATTTCCTTAAATATATTTAGCTTGACCTCAGGATTTTGTATTATTGTTTATTCATTTTTGCATTACTGTTTACCAGATGGCTGAATGACTGGTTTGGTCACTCACCCACTTCAGATCTCCTCTCTGAGTCAATTTCATTTCATCAGATAGTCTTCCTTACATAAAGCTACACCTCATGCTCCATTTTTCTCCCCTTAAGCTGATCTTCCTCTGTTCACTACTTTTATCATCATTTGACTTTACATGTTATATAATGTAAAATCTGTGAGAGCAGAGATTTAGTTTTATTCACTGCTGTCTCCTAAGATCTAGAAAAGTTTTTGGTACTGTTGAATTTTGAAAGAGGAAAAAAAATTGTTAAAGCAAAAGAAAACTATTTTCTAATACTATAAACTTCTTGTATTTTGTAGCTTTTCAAGGTAATTTTTCCTGCCTCAAATTAGAATGCATGATATATAATTATCTATCTATCTATCTATCTATCTATCTATCTATCTATCTATCATCTATCTATCTATCTATCTATCTATCTATCTATCTATCTATCTATCTATCTATCTATCATCTATAAGGATATATAAAAAGAAAGTAAAAAATAAGTCATATGTAAAATTGTCCTCTATGGTGTATCGCTATAGTTTAGAATCCTCATAGAAGAAAACCAAACAATGCAACATGTTTTGTTTTATTATTTGCATATAGTTGGCATGCAATGCTGCATTAGTTTCAGGTATCAACACAGTGATTCAACTTCTCTATATTACGCTATGTTCACCACAAGTGTAACTACCATCTGTCACCATAAAACACTATTACAGTATCTTTGACTATATTTCCTATGCTATGCCTTTTATTCCCATGATTTCTTCATTCCATAACTAGAAGCTTGTAACTCCCACTCCCCTTCACCCAATTTGCCCATCCTTCAACACTTTCCTCTGGGCAACCATCAATTCTCTGTATTTATAGGTCTGATTCTTTTTGTGTCTCTGTTTATTCATTTTTTTGTTTTTTAGATTCCACATATGAGTGAAATCATATGATATGTGTCTTTTTGTCTGTCTGACTTATTTCACTTACCATAATACCCTCTAGATCCACTCATGTTACCACAAATAGCAAGGTACCATTCTTTTTTTATGGTGGCATAATATTCCTTAGTGTGTATTTTACTTGATCATAGGAATGATCCTGTCAATGTATTATTAAATGAAGCTCACTAGTATTTTATTGAAGATTTTTACATCTATGTTCATCAGGATATTGGCCTGTAGTTTTCTTTTTTGTGTGTGCTGTCTGTCTGGTTTTGGTATTAGAGAAATTCTGGTCTCATCAAATGTATTTGGGAGCTTTCCTCCCTTTCTCTCTCTCCTATTTTTTGGAATAGTTTGAAGAAAATGGATATTAATTCTACTTTAAGTGTTTGGTAAAATTTACCTGTGACTTTATCTGGTCCTAGAATTCTATTTTTTGGTAGTTTTTGGTTACTGATTCAATATTATTAGTAGTAATTGGTATGTTCATATTTTCTATTTCTGATTCAGTTTTAGAGGATTTTGTGTTTCGAAGAATTTTCTCATTTCTTCTAGGTTGTCCAATTTTTTGGACATACTTTTTCATAGTATTTCCTTATAATTTGTATTTCTATGGTGTTAGTTATTACTTCTCTTCTTTTGCTTCTAATTCTATTTATTGAGGTTCTTTTATTTATTTATTTATTTTTTTGCTTTTGGGGCGATTTCATTTTTATTTTTAAAATTAATTTATTTTAAATTAACATATAATGTATTATTGGTTTCAGAGG
The DNA here is from genome assembly GCA_028646535.1 of Procyon lotor. Lineage (NCBI taxonomy): Eukaryota > Metazoa > Chordata > Mammalia > Carnivora > Procyonidae > Procyon > Procyon lotor. Next base: position 124,003,975 of record CM053606.1, on the reverse strand, counting down.
CACAGGTCTCTGATTCATCAGTCTTATGTAATATGCAGTGCTCATTACAGCACATGCCATCCTTAATGTTCATCACCCAGTTACCCCATCCCTCCACACTCCTCCCTTTCAGCAACCCTCAGTTTGTTTCCTATGATTAAGAGTCTCTCTAGAGGCGCCTGGGTGGCTCAGTCGTTAAGCGTCACCTTTGGCCCAGGTCAGATCCCAGGGGCCTGGGATCGAGCCCCGCATCAGGTCTCTGCTCTGCAAGAAGCCTGCTTCTCCCGCTACCATTCCCTCTGCTTGTGTTCCCTCTCTCGTTGTGTTTCTCTCTGTCAAATAAATAAAATCTTAAAAAAAAAAAAAAGGAGTCTCTTGTGGTTTGTCTTCCTCTCTGGTTTTGTCTTGTTTTA
>CM053606.1:123985499-124003483 GCA_028646535.1 Procyon lotor | reverse complement strand
TGGCAAGATTTCATTTTTTTAATGGCTGAGTAGTATCCCATTGTATATATATACCACATCTTCTTTATCCATTCATCTGTTGATGGACATCTGGTCTCTTTACATAGTTTGGCTATTGTGCACATTGCTGCTATAACATTGGGGTGCAGGTGGCCCTTCAGATCATTGCATTTGTATCTTTGGGGTAAATACACAGTAGTGCAATTGCTGGGTCATAGAGTAGCTCTATTTTCAATTTTTTGAGGAACCTCCATACTGTTTTCCAGAGCGGCTGTACCAGCTTGCATTCCCACCAACAGTGTAGGAGGTTCCCTTTCTCTGAATCCTCACCAACATCAGTCATTTCCTGACTCATTAATCTGAGCGATTCTGATTGGTGTGAGGTGATATTTCATTGTGGTTTTGATTTGTATTTCCCATATGCTGAGTGATTTTGAACATTTTTTCATGTGTTAGTTGGCCATTTGGATGTCTTTTTTGGAGAAATATCTGTTCACATCTTCTGCCCATTTATTGATTAGATTATTTCTTCTTAGGGTGTTGAGTTTGATAAGTTCTTTATAGATTTTCAATACTAGCCTTTTTTCTGATATGTCATTTGCAAATATCTTCTCCCATCCCATAGGTTGCCTTTGAGTGTTGTTGATTGTTTCCTTTACTGTGCAAAAGCTTTTTTTTTTTTTTTTGTGCAAGAGCTTTTTATCTTGATGAAGTACTAATAGTTCATTTTTGCTTTTGTTTCCTTGCCTTTGGAGACATATCTAGCAAGTGCTGCACCAGAGGTTGAAGAGGTTGTTGTCTGTGTACTCCTCTAGGATTTTGATGGATTCCTGTCTCACATTTGATGGATTCCTGTCTCCTCTTTCATCCATCTTTAGTCTATTTTTGTGTATGGTATAAGAGAATGGTCCAGTTTCATTCTCCTGCATGTGGCTGTCCAATTTCCCCAACACCATTTGTTTAAGAGACTCTTTTCCATTGGATAGTCTTTCCTACTTTATTGAATATTAGTTGACCACACAGTTGAAGGTCCATTTCTGGGTTCTCTATTCTGTTCCATTGATCTGTGTATCTGTTTCTGTGCCAGTACCATACTCTCTTGATGATTACAGCTTTGTAATAGAGCTTGAAGTCCAAAATTGTGATGCCACCAGTTTTGGTTTTCTTTTTCAACATTCCTCTGGCTATTCAGGGACTTTTCTGGTTCCATACAAATTTTAGGATTATTTGTTCCAGTTCTGTGAAAAAAGTTGATGTTATTTTTATAGGGATTGCATTGAATGACTGTTCTACGTAGCATAAATATTTTAACAATATTTGTTCTCCCAATCCATCAGCATGGAACATTTTTCCATTTCCTTGTGTCTTCTTCAATTTTTTTCATGAGTAGTCTACAATTTTCTAAGTACAGATCCTTTGTCTCTTTGGTTAGGTTTATTCCTAGATATCTTATGGTATTAGGTGCAATTGTAAATGGGATTGACTCCTTAATTTCTTTCTTTTGTCTCATTGTTAGTGTATAGAAATGCAGCTTATTTATGTACATTGATTTATATCCTGCCACTTGGCTGAATTCCTGTATGAGTTCTAGCAATTATGGGATGGAGTCTTTTGGGTTTTCCACATAGAGTATCATGTCATCTGCAAAGAGTGAGAGTTTGACTTCTCTGCCAATTCAGGTGCCTTTTATTTCTTTTTGTTGTCTGATTGCCAAGGCTAGGACTTCTAGTATTATGTTGAATAGCAGTGGTGATAGTGGACATCCCTGCCATGTTCCTGACATTAGGGGAAAAGCTCTCAGTTTCTCCCTATTGAGAATAATATTCACTGTGGGCCTTTCATATATGGCTTTTATGATATTGAGGTATATTCCCTCTATCCCTACACCGTGAAGAGTTTTAATCAAGAAGGATGCTGTACTTTGTCAAATGCTTTTTCTGCATCCACTGAGAGTAATATATGGTTCTGTCCTTTCTTTTATTTACGTAGTCTATCACACTGATTGATTTGCAGATGTTGAACCACCCTTGCAGTCCAGGAATAAATCCTACTTGGTCATGGTGAATAATCCTTTTACTGTACTGTTGGATCCTATTTGCTTGTATTTTGGTGAGAATTTTTACATCCATGTTCATCAAGGATATTGGTCTATAATTCTCCTTTTTGGTGTGGTCTTTGTCTGGTTTTCAGATTGAGGTAATCCTGGCCTCAGGGAAAGAGTTTGGAAGTTTTCCTCTCATTTCTGTTTTTTGAAACAGCTTCAGAAGAATTGGTATTTATTCTTCTTTAAATGTATGGTAGAATTTGCCTGGGGAGCCAGCTAGCCCTGGGCTCTTGGAAGATTTTTGGTTACTGCTTCAGTTTCCATGCTGGTTATGAGTCTGTTCAGACTATTTCTTCCTGTTTCAGTTTTGGTAGTTTATATATCTCTAGGAATGCATCCATTTCTTCCATATTGCCTCATTTATTGGCCTGTAGTTGCTCATAATATGTTCTTATAATTGTTTGTATTTCTTTGATGTTGATTGTGAACTCTCCTCTTTATTCATGATTTTATTTATTTGGGTTCTTTCTCTTTTATTTTTAATAAGTCTGCTAGGGGTTGATCAATCTTATTAATTCTTTCAGAGAACCAGCTCCTAGTTTCATTGATCTGTTCTACTGCTCTTTTGGTTTCTATTTCATTGATTTCTGCTGTAATCTTTATTGTTTCTCTTCTCCTGCTGGGTTTAGGCTTTATTTCCTGTTCTTTCTACAGTTCCTTTAGGTGTAAGATCAGGTTGTTTAGTTGAGACCTTTCTTGTTTCTTGAGAAAGACTTGTATTGCTATATACTTCTCTCATAGGATCATCTTAGCTGTATCCCAAAGATTCTGAAGAATTGTGTTTTCATTTTCATTTGTTTCCATGGATTTTTAAAATTCCTCACTAATTTCCTCGTTGGCCCATTCATTCTTTAGTATGATGATCTTTAGCCTCCATGTATTTGAGTTTTTCCAAATTTCCTCTTGTGATTGAGTTCCAGTTTCAAAGCACTGTGGTCTGAAAATATTCAGGGAATGATCCCAATCTTTTGGTATCAGTTGAGACCTGATTTGTGACCCAGGATGGGATCTATTCTGGAGAATGTTCCATGTGCACTTGAGAAGAATGTGTATTCTTTTGCTTTTGGATGGAATGTTCTGTATATATCTGTGAAGTCAGTCTGGTCCAGTGTGTCATTCAAAGCCCTTATTTCCTTGTTGAGCGTTTGCTTAGATGATCTGTCCATTTCAGTGAGGGGGGTGTTAAAGTCTTGTATAATTATCTATGTGTTTTCTTGATGTTGTTATTAATTGGCTTATATAATTGCTTGCTTCCATGTTAGGGGCATGCATATTTACAATTGTTGCATCTTCTTGTTGGATAGACCCTTTAATTATGATATGGTGTCTGTCTTCATCTCTTATTACAGTCTTTGGTTTAAAATGTAATTTGTCTGATATAAGGCTTGCCACCTCAACTTTATTTTGATGTCCATTAGCATGATAAATTGTTTTCTATGCCCTCACTTTAAATCTGAGGTGTCTTTGGGTCGAAAATGAGTCTCTTACAAGCAGCATATCAGTGGGTCTTATTTTTTTTTAATCCAGTCAATACCCTGTGTCTTTTGATTAGGGCATTTAGCCCATTTGCATTCAGAGTAACTATTGAGAGATATGAATTTAATGCCATTTTATTACCTGTAAAGTGACTGTTACTGTGTATTATCTCTGTTCATTTCTGGTCTGTGTTACTTTTGGGCTCTCTCTTTGCTTAGAGGATCTCTTTTAATATTTCTTGTAGGGCTAGTTTGGTGGGCACAGATTCTTTTAGTTTCTGTTTGTCCTGGAAGCTTTTTATCACTTCTATTTTGAATGGCATCCTAGCTTGACAAAATATTCTTGGCTGCATATTTTTCTCATGTAGTATCCTGAATATATTATGCCAGTCTTTTCTTGCCTGCCATATCTCTGTGGATAGGTCTTCTGTCAATCTAATGTTTTTACCCTTGTAGGTTACAGATCTGTTGTCTTGAGCTTCTTTTAGGATTTTCTCTTTGTCTCTGAGATCTGCAAGTTTCACTATTCTATATTGGGTATTGACCTATTTTTATTGATTTTGAGGGGGTTCTCTATGCCTCCTGGATTTTGATGCCTATTTCCTTTCCTAGATTAAGGAAGTTCTCTACTATAATTTGCTCCAATATACCTTCTGCCCTCTCTTTCTGTCCTCTTCTTCTGGGATCCTAATTATTCTATTAGTGTTTTGCTTTATGGTTTCACTTATTTCTTGAATTCTCCCCTCATGATCCAGTGGTTGTTTATCTATCTTTTTCTCAGCGTATTTATTCTCCATCATTTGATCTTCAATATCACTAATTCTCTTTTCTCCTTCATTTATCCTAGCAGTTAAAGCCTCCATTTTTTATTGCATATCATTAGTGGCCTTTTTGATTTTGACTTTGTTAGATTTTAGTTCTCTTATTTCTCCAGAAAAGGATTCTCTAGTGTCTTCTATGCTTTTTTCAACCCAGCTAGTATCTTTATAATCATTATTCTGAATTCTAGTTACAACATTTTACTTATGTCCATGCTGATTAGGTCTCTGGCAGTCAGTACTGCCTCTTGTTCTCTTTTTTGAGGTGAGTTTTTCCATCTTGTTCTTCTGTCCAGAGAAGAATAGATGAATGAGAAAACAAAATACTAAAATGGCAATAACAATCCCAGGGAAATATACACTAAATAAATCAGAAAAGACCCAAAACCAGGAGAAAAAAAGAAAAGAAAAAGGAAAAAGGAAGAGAAAAAGAGACCATAATCAGACAGGTGAGCAGAATAGAGCAATACAGTGGATTCTATGTGTATTTTGGTTTGTTTTTTAGGAAACTAGATCCCAAAACTGTAAAGAAATAAAGACTTATATGTATATAAAAATGAAATTAAATACATTGAAAGGATGAAATATACTTTTAAAAATGGAGATTAAAAGACGAAGAAAAACAAAAGAAAACAATAACAACAATGAAAGGAAGGGATATAAACAGACAGGTGAACAGAACAGAGTAATACACTCTCTCCTGAGTGTATTCTGAACAGTTTGTTAGGAGAAACACATTTCAAAATTAAAAAGAAAGAAAAACATATATTTAAAAATTAAATACATTGAAATGATTGGATGGTACCACAAAGTTGAAAATTAATAAAGACTTTAACAAAAGAAAAAAAAGGAAAAAAGGGAGGGAAAAAATACAACAAAAGAGAATATGATCAGACAGGTGAATAGAACAGAGTCATGCATTATATTTTTGGTGTGTTCTCGCTTCTCAACCCTTTGGCTAAAATCAAGTGAAGATTTTTGGTGTGTTTTGGTCTGTTAGAAGAAACTGCATCCCAAAATTGTAAATATATATACAAAAATAAGATTAAATACAGTGAAGGGATAGAATATAACTGTAAAAATGAAAGTTTAAAAAGATTTAAAAAAAAGAGTTGATAAACTAAGAAATTGGTTAGAAAAGGAAAGACCAAAGAATCATGCGGAAAAAGTCATGAATTCTATATTCTGTATTCCCCCAGTGCTGAAGTTTTGCAGTAATGATTGATGGGTAACTTGGTCTTGGCTGGATGTTCTTGCTGATCTTCTGGGGGAACAGCCTGTTGCATTGATTCTCAATTGTCTTTGTCCCTGGCTGGAATTGCACTGCCCTTGCCATGGGCCAGGCTAAGTGGCTGTTCTGATTTGCTCTATGTGGCTTTTATTCCCTGAAGGCTTTCCATGCACCTTTAGAGGATGAGAATGAAAATGGCATCCTCCCAGTCTCTGACCCCAGAGTCGAAAGCTCAGGGCCCCACTCCTCAGTGAGCCCTCAGAGAAAAGCAATTAATCATTCTTGTCTCCTGGTCTCTGGCTACACTCCATGTTCACTGAGCCTATGATTGAGCATTTCTGTCTCAAGCATGTGACCCTGTTTGGAGTCTCCAAACCCAACAGACTCCTACAGCAGGCTCCTGTGTCAATCTCCCAGGGGAAGTTGGTCAGGGGAGTCTTGCCTGTTCTGTCACTTGGTGGGCCCCTGCTCAGAGAGCAGTTGCCTGACTGTGCCGGTTCATGGTTTATAGCAGCCCTGCCTGAGCTGAAAGCCCACACCTGGGCTCACTCTTTGCAGCCAGCTTCCCCAATCTGATGCCTGGGAGCTCTGCCACACTTAGTCACCCCCAGTCTTCCTGTGACCCTGAGAATCCTGAGACCACATTGTCCCATTTAGGGTTCTGCCCCCACTTAGTGAGAGAAGGGAAAATGTTAAAAATGTATGTGTATATTTAAGGTTTTTTCAACCTATGATCTGCTTTGCTTGATGTTTTTTTAGAATGTTAATAAGATTTTGAAACTTTAATAACATTTGATGGTAACAGACAATATAAGAGTATTGTCTTAGAACTGATTTTCTTTTTTAACATTTTGGGAAGTTTGATAAATTGATGGTATATATGAAATTTCTATCTGCGGGAAATATACATTCTGACTGTATTTGTCAAAGTTCTTGGCTCATTGATTTGAAGATTGAATTCTTTTCCAAACTTAGCCTGGAAAAGAGTTCATATTCTTATAGAACAGGCAGCAGTATTTATAGTCTTCTTCAAGGCCTATGTTACCTCTTCTGCTTTCTACTGTCCAGATCTTCTAGGATATTGTTTTGGGATCAGATGAAAAGAAGTGACAGGTGTATAGAGCATCTGAGCTCCAATGAAGTGAGATAAATTCTATTTAAAAAATTCATGCATCTGACACATCAGTGAAACTTTTAGGGGTAGAGTGATCTGAAATATGCTGAAACTTGCCTTCCAGTTTAAAGTATAAATGATTGCATCTTTCATCTTCCATTGCTAAGAAGGAAGTAGAGTGACTAGAAGGTCCTTTTGGGTTTGGGGGATAATATGCTATCATACTTGGGAGTACTGCTTTCATGATTATACTGAGTAATAAGAAAGTCTATCATCATTAAATGAGGCTAAAAGAAGAAAGGACTCTGAAGTGTGTCCAGATTATGGTGCCAACATCCCTGACATATGTAAAACATTCCATGGCAGACCCTATGTTATTAGAAGTAACTCTGGTGAGAAAACAGGTCATGTGAATTTTATGTCACACTCCACTTGGAGAATTACAACATAGACCCTAAACTTCTAGAGCAGTGCCTGCCACATACAGTAGCAAACTCCTCAACACCATTCAAAGGAAAAGTTCCTGGCATTCTACTAGGCCTTGGTAGATATGACACATGTGACCATGGGGTAATATATAACAATGTTGCTAGAACTGTCCACTATAAGTTGTGTTATCTCATAATAATCAGTTCATGAGTTTGTGTGTGTGTGTGTGTGTGTGTGTGTGTGTGAGTGTGTGTGTGTGTGGTGATACTAGTGGTGGTGGTGCTGGTAGGAAAGTGGTGTATAGCAACAAAAATTCACAAAATAGAAGTCATTCATCTGGGGTCAGGCATGAGGAGAGCCAGAAACACCTCGGTTGCATGAACAAGTGGCTCAACCACCTGTCATTCACCACTGTCTGATGTATCACTCTCTCAGTTCACACAGGGTTTCTTTCTTTTTTTTTAATGTTTACTCTTTTTATTTTTTTTAATTTATTTTATTTTTTCAGTGTTCCAAGATTCATTGTTCATGCACCACACCCAGTGCTCCATGCAATACGTGCCCTCCTCAATACCCACCACACAGGGTTTCTTAAGATCAATTGATGGGGAGGGGAAAAAATTTAAACTTGATTCAAGAATAGGTTGGTTTGGTATTTGTATGGGAGCTGAAAATTAATTATTGCAGCATTATAACCCTATTTATACATGACCTTGAAAGACAGTGATGAAGAGAAGTCCTTCCAATGTGCAGAGCTTCAGGTGGGGTACCTGATCATCCACTTTATGTGGGAAGATAAGTAGCTCATGTCAAGAGTATATATGGACTCATGCCATGGGGAATGAATAGGCTGGTTGTTCAGAGACCTGGAAGAAGAAAAACTGAAAGACTATTGGCAAAGAAATATGATCAGGGAAACCATGGTAGCAGAGATGGAGGCTCAACTCACTAAGGCCATTGCCAGTACCAACTGTACAACCTGAAATTTATAACCAAAGCCCAATTTGTCCTCATCTTTCAAGGAAGTTAGCTAGCCAACTTGGTGACAACTTTTGTTTCCAGGTATGCCTTTCTTGCATAGACAACAGACTTAACAAGGGCTCTCAGAATATTTTCTCTAGAGTCATAGCTTCTGACCTGATAGAATGATAGAACAGCATTTTTGTAAGCAGAAAACTGAGGGACAATCTTGGAGAAGCTAGCCTGCAGAAATGTGGTATCATCCTGAAGAATATAGTATACTTCTTCAATCAATAATATTCCACTCTGTGTGTGTATATATAAATATGTTAATAAATGCATAAAATATATATTATAAATATAATATATAAATATATTTATATATAAATATAACTTCTTCTTTATCCATTTATCTATCAATGGATACTTTGGCTACTTCCATAATTTGGCTATTATAAATAATTTTACAATAAACATAAGGGTACCTCTATTTTCCCAAATTGGCATTTTTGTATTCTTTGAGTAAATACCCAAATATTCTATTGGATATAGAATACCCAATATTCTTCTCATAGAATCAGTTCTATCTAATCAGATCATAGAATAGTTCTATTTTTAATTTTTTGAGGAAACTTCATACTCTTTTCCATAGTGACTACACCAGGTTGCATTCCCACCGACAGTGTATAAGGGTTCCTTTTTCTCCATGTCCTTGCCAACATTTGTTTCTTGTTTTTGATGTTAGCCATTCTAATAGATGGGAGGGGATATCTCATTGTAGTTTTGATTTACATTTCCCTGATAATCACTGATGTTGAACATCTTTTCACGTATCTGTTGGCCATCTGTATATCTCCTTTGGAAAAATGTCTATTTTCAATCTTCTGCCCATTTATTAATCAAATTATTCATTCTTTGGGTGTTGAGTTGTATCAGTTCTTTATATTTTTTGGATACTAGCCCTTTATTGGATGTCATTTGCAAATATCTTCTCCCATTTAGTAGGTTGTCTTTTATTTTTGCTGATTGTTTCCTTCAATGTGCATAAGCTATTTATTTGTTTGTTTATTTGTTTGTTTGTTTTTAAAGTAAGCTCTACACCCACAAGGGGCTTAAATTCACTATCTTGAGATTAAGAGTCATATACTCTACCCACTAGGCTAGCATGACACCCCGGAAACTTTTTATTTTGATGTAGTCCCAAGGAATCCAAATATATAATTAAAGAAAGCCAATTTGAAGAGGAGGGCAAGGGAAGAAAGGAACAGAGAAGTACAAAAACAACCATAAAGTAAGTAACAAAGTAGCAATAAGTACATACCTATCAGTAATTACTTTAAATGTAAATGGACTAGATGCTCCAATCAAGAATTAAGGTAACAGAACGGTTAAAAAAGCAAGACCCAGCTATATTCTACTTACAAGAGACTCATTTCAGATGTAAAGACACATACAGATTGAAAATAAAGGGCTGGAGAAACACTTACCATGAAAATGAATGCCAGGGTAGCAATATTTACATTAGACAAAATAGACTTTAAAACCAAGATTATAATAAGAAACAAAAAGGACCAAATACTTAAAGCAGTTAATAACAAACATAAAGGAGATAATAGTAATACAATAATGGTAGGGGACTTTAATACCCACTTACATCAGGGGACAGATAAACCAAACAAAATCAACAAGGAAAGAGTGGCTTTGAATGACACACTGCACCAGATGGATTTAACAGATACATTCAGAACATTCCACACTTAAAAAGCAGAATGCACATTCTTTGTGCACATGGAACATTCTCCTGAATAGATCACGTTAGGCCACAAAACAAGTCTCAACAAATTCAAAAAGATCAAAGTGATTCCACGCACCTTTTCTGACCACAACACTATGAAACTAGAATCACCACAAAAAAAATCTAGATTCCCATTAAATTTTAACCTAAGGCTGCAACCCAGTTACTCTGAACTCCTCATGGAATAGACTAGTAAAAAGGAAAGGAGTCACTATTGCAGCAATGGTAATTGACTCTGATAGGATGAGTAGACTACTGTTGTTACAGGATGGGAGAAGAAAATATATTATTTCAGGGCATTTCTGAGCCTGAGAGGAATCATAATGGGTGGTAGAAGGCAAGGAAGGAGTTGATGAATATAGCTCAACAGATGCTGTGTTGAACTGCCCAGATTCAGGCACCTGTACCCAAATTGCTGGCTATTGTATACAGAGAGTTCACAGCTGAATCTCTCCCCGGGATTTGTTTTGGTTGAAGAAAACTTTTCTTGCTGCAGGTTCTGCCCCATTTCCCAGGAGATCATCAGAATCCATTGGCTGGGGTGCAAATTCATAGACCCCTTAGGACAACTCCAAAGCTTTCGACTTTCCTGCTTTTTCACTCCTCCCAGGTGTTTGACTCTGAAGTGCTCTCCAATATATTCCTGCACTCATATGTCCTCTCAGCATCTGTTTCCTGAACTAGCTTACCTAAGACATTATTTCTGCTGATTTAAAGCTTTCTCAAAACTTTCTAAAGATAAAGTAAAATAAACTTCTCAAAAGCAGGGTTTTTATACATTTGTAAGGTCTAATTGACATATAGTAAGCTGCACATATTTCAAATGCATAATTTAATAAGTTTTGGCGTGTAAGCACCCATGAAACCATGATCAAAACATGTTGAATGTATCCATCACCCCAAAAGATTCCTTGAATCCCTTTGTAATTCTTGGGTTTTTTTTTTTTAAGACTTTATTTATTCGACAGAGAGAGAGAGATCACAAATTGGCTGAGAGGCAGGCAGAGAGAGGGAAGCAGGCTTCCTGCTGAGCGGAGAGCCTGATGCGGGGCTCGATCGAGCACCCTGAAATCATGACCTGAGCTGAAGGCAGAGGCTTAACCTACTGAGCCACCCAGGTGCCCCCCACTTTGTGAAAGAAAAGCAAATTCTTTGCCACTGCTTCACTACCTCTGCCACCCCCACACAATCACTGATCTGCTGTCTGTCACTATATATTAGTTTGTATTTCCTAAAATTCTATGTAAAATGCATTATACAATATGGAATCTTTTTTGTCTTGCTTCTTTTATTTAACATAATTATTATGAGATTCATCCCATGTTGCTGCATATATCAATAAATGTATTTCCTTTTTTATCACTGAGTGTCCCATTGCATTGAGAGTTTCTCTTTTTATCTACTGATAAAAATTTGGGTTGTTTCTAGTTTTGGGTTATTAGAGATACAGCTGCTATGAACAGTCATGCACAAGTCTTTGTATGAACATGTGTTTTCATTTCTCTTGTTAATAATGACTGGATCTGCTGGGCCATGTAGGAAGTATAGGTTTAATGTTTTTCTTTTTTTTAAGATTGACTTATTTTAGAAAGAGAAATAAAGCAAGGGAGGGCAGAGGAAAGAATGATTCAGATTCAGAGGAAAGAATCTCAAGCAGACTCCCCACCAAGCGTAGAGTCTGACTTGGGGCTTGGTCTCACCACTCCTGAGATCATGACCTGAACCCAAGTTATTAGCCATGCACTTAACTGACTGAGCCACCCAGGTGCCCCAGTATGTATTTAATTTAAGAACATGTCATGTCAAACTATTTTCCAAAGTGATTGTGCCATTTTTCATTTATACTAGTGGTGGATGTGAGTTCCAGATCCTCTACATCCTCACTAACACTTGACAAGGTCAGTTTTTTAAATTTTAATAATTCTAATAAATGTTAAGTGATATTTCATTGTGATTTTAATCTGCACATCCCTAATAATAATGTTAATATTTTTTTGTACTTATTTGCTATCTCTATTATACTCATTCATTGTGGATTCCAGATATGTGAATTCACCTAGTAGATAAAATCTATTTGTAACCCAGTAATTAATGCTTAGAGCATTCTGGCATTCATTTATGGACATGTATAAAGCAGCAGACATTTTATTAATCACTCTAATTTCACTTGATCCCAGCAAAGGTAGAACAAGGCAACTATCCTCTGCTTTCTCCTTTCAATTTCTCATACAGATATGACCAGAGGATGGAAGCAGCGGAGGACAGTGTAGTGCAAGAAGACTCCCAAACCCAGCTGGAAGGGGTTTGAATCCTAACTCTGATTATCTGTTATGTGTTATCTTGTTTTCTTTTTTGTAAGATAAAGAAAATAGGACATATTAGGATATGTCCTGATTTAGGATATATCCCAGGATATGTCCTAGGATTTAGGATTATAATCTATGTGAGACATGTATGTCTATATCTACATAGAGCTGTCATCTATCTATTTATATAGTTCCCCTCTAAGCAATGCCTCAGTAGTCCCTAATTCATTATTCACTGTGTCTTTATAGAAAATAATTATGGTCAATAATGGAAACCAAGTGTATTTTCTCTGGTGAAATGTCTGTTCAAATATTTTACTCATTTTAAAATTTGTTTTCTTAATGTTGACCTTTAAGAATTTTTGATGTTCAAGATAATGACTTCATCAGATATATGCTTTACAAATACTTTCCCATAGATTGTAGCGTGTCTTTTTATTCCCTTAACAGCATCTTTTGAAAGACAGGAAATTTTAACTTTGATGAAGCACAATTTATCTGTTTGGTCTTTTATTGATTGGTCTTTTGGTGTTATAAGTCTAATAAATCCTTGTAAACTTAGGTTAGCATTTTATAGTTTAGGCTTTATATTTAGGCCTATTATTTATTTTGACTTAAATTTTGTATTTGGTGGAGAGTATTCAAGTTTATTTATTTTTGGCATATAGATATCCATTTTTTTCTAGCACTGTATGTTGGAAAGGCTGTCCTTTTATGTACTGTATTGTCTTTGCTTTTTTTTTTTTTTTGCTTTTGCACTTCTGATCAGAGTAGTTGTTCATATATATATAATTTATCACTGTATTATCTATTTTATCCACTATTCTGTTTGTTTGTCTTAGGAGCAATACCAGACTGTCTTGATTAATGTAAGTTTAGAGTAATTCTTAAAATCAAATTAATGTTGGTCCTTTATCTTTGTTTTTCTCTTTCACAGTTGCACTGGCTATCCTCGATCTTCCCTTTTACATGTAATTTTAGAATCAATTTATCAAATTTTATAATAACTAATGGCTGGAATATTGATTGGGATTGTAGTGAATTTATAGATAAATTTGGGGAAAATTGATATTTTAACAATGTTGAATTTTTCAACCATGAATGCCATGTAGCTCTCTGTTTAGTTAAGTCTTCTCTATCTCAGGAATATTTTGCCATTTTTTTGTATATAAGTTTTTACATGTTTTCTAAGATTTATCCCTAGTATTTTGTGACTTGATTCTAATTAACTTTTATTTTCAAAGCAGCATCTAACTCCAAAGTTAATATCTTTAGCATACCTTTTTTCCAGATAATTTTCCACATTTGTCATTTTTCTGAATTAAATCAGTGATGGATGTAGTTAAGTTATGCAATAAATAAATACAAATAGGAATGCTTATAAATCTTAGTTGCTTTAGAATAATTGGATAGACATGACTTATGATTATTCTACACAGGCAAGGTAAGTAAATAGAATAAGACAAAAACATTCAGAAGTTGAAAACGTTATGTGACTGTTTATACAGTAACAATTCCTGGACACTTAAAGTGTTTTTACCCACTTCATTTATTTTTCTTAAAATAATCTTAATTTGAATCCAGTCATTTTAATTATGATACATTCTTAGGATGGGCTCTAGATATGGTGACAATTACATTAAGAGTTTTGTTCCTCAGCTTACCATTAAAAGTATTTTAAACACTTGAATTTTTATAAATTATCAATTTTTAAAGGTGGGTTTTTTTGCAATTAAGAAAGCATATTGGTAACCGAAAGGCATAGGTTTTTGGAATCAGATCAATCTGAATTTGAATTTTGCTTTTATCACTTACTATATGTTTGAAACTTGCAAAAGTTTTATTCTCTGAGCTTTAGTTTCTTCATCTATAAAATATGCTTGGTATTCAGTATTTATTTAATTTTGTATAGATAATTATGATATGGTTTAACATCTGCATTAAACCCTTACTACCTTTACTCCCAGTATAGAATAGATGCTCTGTACTAATATGGCATCTTGTGCATACTCCAGCACTACCATTTACCATACTATATATTGTTAAGCTTTTCTTGTTTTTATTTGATATATAAGAATTAACTCATCTTTAAGGAAAATGTTTTCCCCCTCCTCTGATTCCTTCCAAGAGGATACCAAGTTGCTGCCTCGTTCCTGGTTTCTCTCTGCTCCTTTTCTGAACTCAAGATACTGACCTCAGTTCCTATCTTGATCCTCTTAGAGAAATTAATGCCCTCTGAGAGCACATACCCTCTTCTGCCCTTCCAAGGGACAGGATTACCTGTGTGAAGGCCCAGCCCAGGACTCCATGATCAGATTGTTACATCTGTCTGGTTCTATGGTTCAGTGTTAGGTATAAGAGGATCTATTTGCCCTTTACATTAAGCTATATCATTCAACCTTGGTTTGAATGGTTATCATTAAATAATGATAATATTAAAATTTAGAAAAGGAATGAAGTCATATAGGCAGCCTATATGTTTTGTTTCTTGTACAAGCATTTGGTTTTCTTTTAGAAACGCAGATGCACAATTATAACTTCAGTTAATTTACATTAAGGGAAAAACCCATCATTTTCTTTTAATCTTCAAAACCCTAAAAAAATCATAGTATTTTTATCATGGAATAAAAGGTCAAGGTTGAAGTGCCTGTCAGGTTCACTTGGTAGAATTTTATACTTTACCTTTGCTCTAGATAATTATTTGTTAAAAATACAAGGGAATTTAGAGGGAAAAAAATCTTTGTCTTTATATATTTACATGCATTAATACAGAAATAATAGAAGAATATTATGTTTCCTTCTGGCCACGGACTTGCTGAGTTTGGGTATGTCATTTCCCGAATCATTTTAGGATGGTGCTAGCTTAAACATTCACTTTCAAAGGATATAGAAAACTGAGGCATTTATCTCTATAATTTAGCCCCAAATTCCATCCAACTATGGAAATATTGTTATGATCTGAATTACATGAATAATAGATACAATCCTCCCTTTGCCAAGGGTAATATTAAGTAGTCATGGGCATGTGAAGACCATGGCTATGTTTTTAGAAAGTCCTATTTATACTGTTAGGGTTCAGCTAATATTTTTACTATCTAATCTTTTAAGTATGTACATTAGTTGCTAAGGCAGCTCAAATAACTAATTGGACTAGGTCTACTCTGTTTAATTTGATCTTATAGATAAATGAAACCAATATTTGTTGATACAGATGATAGGTTATCTAACTGATTAAATTAGCAAAGCAGCAATTACCTACCACAATTTGACCTGCACAAATATAACCCTAGTCTAGTGCACATTGGGAGCTACCAGTAATGTGCTTGCATTACAATAATGTGGATGTTCACTCTGGGCTTAGCATTTCAAATAAATTACTGTCTTTAGCAGCCAAGGAAAATCATATTTGCATTTCTGTATGAGGGCCCATTGGGTCATATGATTCAGTGGATTATTTTCTTTGGTTGTTTATCTTTTGATTGCTTTGGGATTTTGATAATTTGGACTATTTGATGCATCAGGTGTAACATATTTGAAGGAAGGGTCATAACAAGTTCAATGATAATTACTGTGAAACAGTTGTTTCTGAATAAGCACTGAGAAAATTAAAAAAGGAGTATATAGATCTAATTATAGTATGCTAAGAACATAATAGTTGATCTCTGTCACAATGGTGATTTTTTTTTTCTCTTTGTTCTTGGTAAATACATGGAATGGCCTAATGGGAGTGTAATAATGGAATGTACACCATTTTAAAAAGTTCTCAAGAACTGAATTCTTAAATAGTAGGTGAAACACATGATGTTTTACTGCATCGTGCTAATAAAGGGCTATGAGAATTTATTTATTCATTTATTTAAAAGTTTATTTAGTGATGTCTCAGATAGGCAGCTTGAAGCACTGGAGATATGGAGATGGGGAAATAATAGAACTCTCTTCTTTTGTTGCTCACTCAGTTGAGTAAATATCACAAAGGGTGGACCTTGGACCTCTTGTTCATCAGTGTATCTGGAGCATGTAGCATCATGCCTGTGACATTGTAGGCTTTCACTTAATTTGTTAAATAAATTTTGAGGCACAGATGAGTTGATTTCTAACTTTTTTCATTCTTTTTCCATTTCTCTTCTTGTAATGTGGGAATAAGGATGAGTTGATATCAGAGAGAAAAAAATCAAGCTGAGTGGAAATTATTTGGACAAGATTGGAACAATGACCACCTCCTTCTCTTTCGACCAAAGGATCTAGTGCATATTTCCTCCAACAGGCAAAGTCTCAATCTTATTGTTCTAGCCAGATCTAGTCTTATATTTGAAATATATTCTCTTTCCCTATAATTTGATAACTCAGACAGATGATATTTTTTTTTATTAAATACCGTATTTCACACCATACTATAGTATTAAACAACAGCATTTCACAAAAACATGGAAATGAATATAACCTTTATGGGTATACTTTAGGGCTAGGACAGACTGTTGCATGGTATTATATCCAGAGAGAGAGCATGGAATCTGGAAATTCTGGAAATTTTAAATAGTTCCATATTACTGAAGAGTGAGAAGGTAATAAAGTATAATGGTTAAGATCTTTGCTCTGCTATTTATCAGTTGCAAGATCTTGGGAAAATGTTATAGGTGAAGAAAACTGCATCTCAATTTTATCATCTAAAAATGGGAACAATGTGGGGCACCTGGCATCTCCTATGGTTAAGTGCCTGCCTTTGGCTCAGGTCATGATCCCAGGGTCCTGGGATTGAGCCCCATCAAGTCTGCTTCTCCCTCTCCCTCTACTGTTTCCCCTGCTTATGTTCTCTCTGCCCCCCCCAAATGAATAAATAAGATCTTAAAAAAATAAAAATGGGAACAATTATAATATCATGAGCCCACTATGAGAATTAAATGGAATTACAAATAAAGTAAATGTTTAGAAGAGCCCTGGAAACAACTGATCAATAAATGTTAGTCTTATCATTAAATTCACCATATTTTCCTTCACTCCAGGGCTTAACCCAGGTTCCTCTGTGCAGATTGGGACACTTTACCTCTCCTCTTTGCCAGCCCAACTTCATTCAACTCATTGTTCAGATTTCTGCTAAAAGTATCTTCTAAGAAGCTTTCTTCAAATATGGACTTCATTATTTTTCTTCCTAGGAGTTCCCATAGTAACTTGTATTTTTGTCAATAATTGCCCTTATATTTTTTATTACTTGTTTAATTTTATAGCATCCCCCATTTGACTAAAAACTTCATGAAGATATAGATCACATCTGTCTTGTTCTCTAATGCATGCCACACTTAATAAATACTTGCTGCATGAATAAGTGAGATTTTGCATCTTATTAGGGATTTTACCATGGAAAGATACTGAACCATTTTAACCTGAGGAACAGCATGATTATTTCTGTTTTAGAAATACTCTGGGGGCACCTGGGTGGCTCAGTGGGTTAAAGCTACTCTGCTTTTGGCTCAGGTCATGATCTCAGGGTCCTGGGATTAAGCCCCGCATCGGGCTCTCTGCTCAGCAGGGAGCCTGCTTCTCTCTCTCTCTCTCTCTCTCTCTGTCTGCCTCTCTGCCTACTTGTGATCTCTCTCTCTGTCAAATAAATAAATAAAATCTTTAAAAAAAAAAAAGAAAGAAATACTATGGCAGTCTTATGGATGAAGAATATGACCTGTGAAATCTGGTGGTCATGGAAACCAGTTAAAATGTTTTTAATAATCTGGATTGGGGTATCTAATGGTGACCCTTAAAT
>CM053606.1:123946928-123984999 GCA_028646535.1 Procyon lotor | reverse complement strand
CTCTCTCTCTCTCTCCCTCTTCCCCCTTCTCTAAAATCTTTTAAAAAGGAGAGAGAGAATTGAAACCAATCCTCATAAAATGAGGGAAGAAATAGGAAGCATTTGGTGAAATGATCAGTAATCATCCTGATGGCTCCTTAAGGGAGAGCCTTAAGTTTGTAGCCACAGGAAGGAAATATAATCAGAAACAAAATGAGAAAACATTGTATTCAAGAACTAGCAAGTGCTCTAGGATATATATAGGACTCTATTCAAATGTTATTTTTCAGCTGAAAAAATACTACCTAGTACTCCTAAGCACTCAACAAATATTTATGGAGGGAATGAATAAGTGAGTGAAAGAAGAAACTGAGTCTCAAATAGTAAGGTCATTTTCCTGACGTTAGAGAACTTGTTTTTGGCAGAATATGAAACTTTATTTTTCTGATACCCAGGCCAACTGCCTTTCCATTAAATTAGGAATTGTTTCAAGGGATAATTATGGAGGAAAATAAAAATTACAAATTGAAAATGAGCCAGTGCAGTAAACTACAAAAGAAATAAACTGCATTATCAGGAGTTTATAATGCAGTACTAATGAATTAGCCAGAAACATCCTGGACTAAATCCACAGAGCCTGAGACGTTTGGACCCCTGATGTTTAGCTCTTGCCAATCTTACTGGTTATACTAAGAATTAGAATGCACTTTTCAGAGCAAGACAGAGCCTACCTTCCCCCAACTCCCCCTTCCATTTTATGGCTGCAGGAGCTGAGTGCAATGAAGATTGTTTTCCCCAAGGCAGCTAAACTAATTAATGTCAAAGGTTGAATGTAAACCCAGGTTCATGACTGAGTTTGAAATGATTCCTTCCAAGATTTCATCCAGCAAGATAACAAACAAAACCTATTTTTCCTCTCTACTTTCTTCTTAACCTGTTTGGATTAAAATGAAACACAATAAAGGAATAAAGGCAGACTTTGTCTATTATTGGGAATAGATTCTTTAATAATGACTGAGTAAAACTTAGAATGAGTTTTAATTTATCACTTGAAAAAAAGTAAAATCAGTTATTTCATAACCTAACAAATCAGAACTGTGTGTGTGTCTGTCTGTCTGTGTGTCTTTTCCTCCACTTTCTCTGTGTCTTTTATTCCCTCCTAAGGTGCCAACTTCCCAAAAACATGAGTACATTTGTAATTGAACAGCGATGAATTGTTGTTCATCTAATTGTCATTCCTTCACATATTTCTTAAAACAAGCGGTAACTGTGCTAATGCTGGGACACAGAAAGTGGCAAAGTTCCTATTTTCCAAGAATGCATGTATCATAAATTTAACCAAACAATAATGCAGAAAGTGTAAAATATTGACTGTGAGGAGTAACATGAACAAAATAATAGCCTTCTAATTTGTGAGGAAAAGCTGCAAATATTTCATTTCCAGAAAAGGTATGAAGCCAGTGAAATTGTTAGTCAAAAATGTTTATGTGGTAGTTCTCAGAGATGCAAATCTACCACTTGAGGCTAGAGGGAACATTTTGTTCTGCTCCATGGTTATCTTTGTGATAGGAGTAAGGACCTTTCAGGAAGATTAATCAGGCATTTCTGAAGGATAAGTAGACAAGGAGGAGGATGCTTTGTGAATTCCTGTTTGAGAACTAAAAGGAGAAATCGGAAGTTTCTAGCTGCCATTTGGGGTAGGAATCAGGTGCTTAGGTTTTTAACGTGACCCTTTCCCCATGTTTGTTAAATTCCCCAAACCTATTTGCCTTTATTAATGAGAATTAAGACCCGAAAAAGAAAGGACTAAGATGGAAAAAAATGGGGATAATAGGTAGTATTATGTCCTAATCCTGAACCAGTCATGAAGAGAGACCTCCAATAAATGCTACGGCAGCAACTTTGGTCCTTAGAAACAGAGGTGAAGAGGGATGACTGGGTGGCTCAGTCAGTTGAGTGTCAGGCTCTTGGTTTTGGCTCCATGCTCAGCAGGGGAGTCTGCTTGAAATTCTCTTTCCCTCTCTCGCACCCCCTCTCCTGCTCACATGCTCTCTAAATAAAATCTTAAGCAGATAAAGAACAAGAGACTTCCCCCAGTGTCTGGACCTGAAAGCTGACTCAAGACTAGAGTGTAACAGTAGCGAGGCTCTGGAAGTTTACTCAGGCCAAACATCATTTAGACCAACAAGTCTAGCTTAGCAGCTCCAAGTGTTAGAGCTTCAAGGCCTGTCAATGGGAAGTAAGAAGTGTACAAAGAAGGTGTGGTTTGGCGCAAAGATTACTAACCCAATTTCAGACTCAGTGCCTAAATCATAATTTTCAATGGCACATTGTGAATTTATCTAATGTGAGTTTTTCCTGGTGGATGTATGATAGTAGGCAACTATAAGCAGTGATCATACATCCAGGAAAGAAAAAGGAAGTCTTTGGGGCACCTGGGTGGCTCGGTGGGTTAAAGCCTCTGCCTTTTTGGTTCAGGTCATGATCTCAGGGTCCTGGGATCGAGCCCTGCATCGGGCTCTCTGCTCAGCAGGGACCCTGCTTCCCCTCTCTCTCTGCCTGACTCTCTGCCTACTTGTGATCTTTCTATCAAATAAATAAATAAAATCTTAAAGTTCATCTTAGTTTGGGACATGGCATCAGTTAAAGACAAAGACAGGGTCCTAAGGAGAGTTGGTGATGGCTGGCAGATCCTCCTCCCAGAGGTAGATTATAGTGCAAGTTAGCGATAGAACGGAGATGGCCATGTGATCCGTGATGGGGCTAGGATGGGAGCTACAACTTAGTGGGCACACAGTGCTGCAATCATGTGCATCAAGAGCCCAAAATTGTACACTGAAAGGAGTAAAATAAATTCTAAACATTTATGGGAAGTTATGGGTTCTTAATATACCTTCGAATATGTAATAGGTGGACTCTAATTAGTTGGGAGTTATGCCAGTTCTATAGTTGCTGTTCATCAAGGCTGTTTTTAGCTGTGGCTAAGAAAAATGACAACTCAAAAATTTTCACAACAGCTTTAGAGATCATTATTACAAGTGTTCAGATAAAGAAGTTGAGGCTCAAGAGTGTGGACAACTTGACTAGTTCACAAAAAAATTCAAATTCAGGCCTTTATAGATATAAAATTCCTTCTTTTTCTGTCAGTGCACTTCATTTGCTTATAAAACCAGTTCGTTGGCAAGTTTCCTTTATGAAAAATTCTCATTTGTAGTTTTGCCTCATACACAAAAAAATCTATCCCTCCTTTGTCCCACAAAAGATCCTATATGCCCAGTTACTTCTACCTATAGAACCCGTACTTAAATTTTTTTCAACCCAGTGAGAGAAAGGGCAGTTAATTGCCCCCTTTTGCCTCCGCAAAACTTCATTTGTGTCTACTTTTCATTCTTCTAAACTGTTTCATCCACGAAATCAGTCTATTGAAATGTTGCCACTGTTACTAGGACTCATTTTTATTTTTTAAACAGCTTTATTGATGTATAATTGATGTACAGCAAACAGCTCATATTTAAAATGTACAATTTGATAAGTTTTGACCTATGTATATAATGTATATAATGTGAAACCATGACCACAATCAAGACAATATATCCTCACACTGAGGTTTCGTTATGCCTTTTTGAATCTCTTCCTGCCCATTCCACTTTCACTCTGATGCTCATACCTCCCTCCATCTGTAAAAGCCACTGATCTGCTACCTATCAATAGACATTTTTCATTTCCTAGAATTTTGGATAAATGGAATCATTTCGTATGTGCCTTGTTTGGTTTCCTTAACTCAGCATAATTATTTTGAGTTCTATCTATATCTTTGTGCTAGTAGTTCTCTCCTTTTTATTGCTAAGTAGAATTCCATTGTTGGAAATACTACTAATGATCTGCTCACCTATTGAGGCATATTTTGGTTATTTACACTTTTTGGGTATTACAAAGTCTGCTACAGATACCCATGTACAAGTCCTTGTATGAACACCTATTTTAGGTTTTTGTGGGTAAATGCCTAATAGTGAAATGACAAGATAATATGGAAGATAGGTTAAACTTAAGAATCTACCAAACTGTTGTCAAGATCATTGTACCATTTCACTTTGTACCAGCAAATTGTGAGAGTTTATTTCTTCACATGATGGCCAACGCTTGATATGGTTGGGGTTTTAAATTTTAGCCATGTTACAAGATGTGTAGGACTATCTTACTTTGTTTTTTATTTGCATTTTCCTGATGACTAATGATTTGAACATATTTTAATGTGCTCATTTTGCCATCCTTAGGTTTTCTTTGAATGCTTATTCAAATATTTTACCCAATTTTATTGAATTGTTTGTTCTTAATGTTGAATTTTAGAAGTTCCTTGTATTTTCTGGGTACCAGTTCTTATTAGATAGGTATGTAAATATTTTTCCCAGAATATGGTTTTTCTTTTAAAAATGTGCTTTTCAGGACAGATGTTTTAAATTTTGTGAAGTCCTATTTAGCAACTTTTATTGATTGTTTCGGTATCCTACACCAAAGGTCATAGCAGTTTTTTTTGTTTTTTTGGTAGCTAATGTTGATGAGTTTTATACTTACAGTTTTACATTTAGATCTATGATATATTTTGAATTTTTGTGACTGGCACAAAGCATAAACTTTTTAAATGTACCATTATCCAATTGTTCTAGTAGCATTTGTAGAAAAGACTGTATTTTTCCCCCACTAATAGACCATTGTATCTTTGTCAAAAATCAATTTGCCATATATGTGTGGGGCTATTTCTAGATTGATTTTGTTTTGTTTTGGTATATTCATCTATCTTAAAACCAATACCACACTGTCCTCATTAATGTAGCTTTATAATAAATTCTGGACTCATATAGCTTTAATCTTAGGACCTTTTTCAAGTGTTTTGGGTATTCCAAGTACTTTTGTTGTTATTGTTTATTTTTAGATTTGTATTTATTTGACAGAGAAAGAGAGATCACATGTAGGCAGAGAGGGGGAAGCAGGCTTCCTGCTTCTGGGCTCTATTCCAGGAACCCTGAGATCATGACCTGAGCTGAAGGCAAAGGCTTTTACCCTCTAAATCACACAGGCCCTCCTCCAAGTACTTTGCATTTCTATATACCTTTGAGATCATTTTGTTCTCTGTAAGTCCTGTTGAGATTTTGACTGGGATTTATATGGGAGCTATAGACAAAATTGAGAGAATGGACATCTTAACCATATTGAGTATATCTTTCCATTTATTTTGATCCTTTAATTTCTGCTCAGCAAGATTTTCAGTTTTCTATGTATATATCTTCTACATTTGCCTGATTTCATTCCAAGCATTTCAGTTTTCAATGCTCTGTAATTACTCATTGCTAACAGAAATATAATTGATTTTTGTATGCTGATTTTTTTCTGCAGACTTGCTAAATTCACTTTTTAGCTTTAAGAGCTGTGTGTGTGTGTGTGTGTGTGTGGTGTGTGTGTGTGTGTGTGTGTGTATTCTATTGGATTGTCCACGTAGATGTTCATGTTGTCTGTGAATATGTAGTTTTACTGCTACTTAAGCAATTTGGATATTTTTACTCACTGCCTCCCTTTTTCTGTGGTTAGAGACCCCAATTTAAGGTGAAATAGAAGTGGTAAGAGTAGGGGTGCATGGGTGGCTCAGTGGGTTAAAGCCTTTGCCTTCAACTCAGGTTCCCCCTCTCTGCCTGCCTCTCTGCCTACTTGTGATTGCTCTCTCTCTCTCTGTCAAATAAATAAATAAAATCTTAAAAAAAAAAAAAAGTGGTAAGAGTAGCATTCTAGTGTTTCCAACCTTAAAGGATAAGCATCCAGTTTCTAACTATTAAATAGGATATCAGGTGTAGGTTTTTCATTGACATTCTTTATTAGATAGAGGAAGTTTAATTCTGTTCCTATTTTGTCGGGTTACTTTCTATTAAGAGTGGATATTATTTTTTTTTTTTTTTTAGACTCTTTTTCAAACACTTTAGTACTTTTACTTAGATAGTATGGCTTTTTATTAATACTGTGAGTTCGACTGACTGGTTTTAAAATGTTAAACTCCCCTTATATTCTTGGGATGAAGTTATCCTAGTTTTACGTATACTACATGTAAATACATTATAATTGTATTTCTCTCTAGATATATACAGATAATTACATTATACGTATAAATACATAATACACACACATGTGTATATTTGGCAAATGGCAGTGGTGAGGTGGCCAGATGCTAAATCCTAATGGGCTTTGTACACCATCCTGAGGTAAGTTTTATTCTCCTGTAGTTGCAGGGAATTGTTAATTTTTAAGCAACATATTAGCATATAATTGACGTTTTAGGGATGTTCTCCTATAAAGAACACAAAAATTGGGCAGAATGGACAGAAGGACCAATCTGGAGATTATGGGAAAAGTCCTAGAGAGTGATGATGAGGGTGTAAATGTACATGACAGTGTTCTTTAAGTTGCTCTAAAATTTTTAAATTACTAGTCTAGTCCTATTCAAGTTGGTTGTAAACTCTTTAAGGATTTGTTCCAAGTCACATATTTTTATACCTCTCAGTTTCTACTGAAGTACTTGGTGCACTGTAGTCAATAAATATTTGTTATATTTACATATAGCATCAGTTAGGTACAAGCTCATCCATCCCTCTCCACACAAAAACATTTGTCAACTGTTCAACTTTGGAAAAGTTTGCTAATAGCCATTTCCAGACATGAGTTTCTTTTAACTTCTTTCAAACTAACTAGAAGTGAGTCATTTTTATTTTCAGCTAGAGAATAAGAAAGAACCCACGAGATTGTTAATTAGCCAAATCACCCTTCATCTGAAAACAGCAAAAGATTTTTAAGCCAATTAAAAAAAGAACCACCAAACTGTGCTCCGGCAGATTGTGGCAGTTGGGACCTTGGCCTGGGTTGACAGGAGATTTGTTTTGCAATTCTGTCCTGGCATTTCAACGGCACAAAATCCTTGTTATGATACATCAGTGTGTAATCCTATTCAAGCCTGTGGAATCATATGTGCCAATATGTCACCATGGGGGAAAAAAAATTGATTATTTGATACTCAACCAGATAGGTTCTTCCAAAGGGGATTTTATTAATTTGTCCCTTCAGTTCTATATACAAAAATGACACAGCAAGTCTTAGGAACAAGAAGTAAAATTAATAAATTCTGAACCAAAGATTAAATACATTTTGAATATATTACAAATATATTATGAATATATATACTATTTGAATACTAGTACTGTGATGAATACTCATCACAGCTTTGACCACCCTCCCCCGCCGGCGTTCTGAGTCTAGGAGAAGGTGGGTGAGCATGAGTAGCTTAACAGGCTCAGAACTAGGACTTGTTGCCAGACCTGCAGCTTTACTACTCCACGTCCTCAGAGGGTCTAGAGACAAAAAGCAGATACAAGCTCAAAATAAGAGATCATAGCTTTACCATCTTCCACAAATACTTGGCCTTTCTCTATCAGTTTTCCTCTTGTAAAACAGATGTGAGGATTAAATGGATGTTAGGTATTTTCAGTATTGCCTGGAACATAAACTCTTTGAAAGATGAAAAAAAAACTATATTTCTCTATGTATTCTCTATTTTTCAGACTTGGTGTTGTCTTTATGCATTATCTGTCTAAACTTTAATTTTGGCGTTTATTGTCTCCCGTGTGATTAGTATTGTGCTAGGTACTGGGGATATAAAGATACTGGTCATTTCTTAAAGTTTCTTGATGTAGACAAATTCATAAATATTTGATTTCAATACGCATTTGGTGCTGTGATACAGATATATATACTGTATACTCTCTGTTGGAACACAGGAAGGTTGACAAGTTTCATCAGTAACAATGGTTAGCTCTCTGAAAGCATGCTGAAAACTTATGTAACTAGAGTACTTCTCAACCACTTGTGTTCTGGATTTTCCTTCCCCCACTCTATTAAAGTGGTTCTCTGGATAATAGTAAATTGACTCTTTTATGACAAATCTATTTTTGTTTTCTTAATTCTAATCTACACCTTTTGATACTGTTGAACCTCACCTCTTCCTTGACCCTCGATTTGGCTTCACTTACCAGGTTTTTGATTCCTTGCCTGTTTCATCTGTAAAATGATCTGTAAAATCATCTGTAAAATGATTGTAAAGTGATTAAAAATAGCAGATACTATCTTGTACCACACACCATTCCAAGCATTTTACTTAAATTAATTCACTTAATTTTCTTAACTGCTTCATGAATCTGTTGTTGTTATTCCCATTTTACAGATGAGAGATTCACAACATAGAAAGTTAAGCTTAAGGCTGTGTTCTTCAAACAGAATCTAATATATATCTCTATCAAAGAATTACACAAGTTGTAACATGTAAAACTCTGGTAGAAGTGTTAGATTTTATGCCTCCTTATTCCTCTATTTATACTTAATAGTACTGAATTCACTTTTATTTGATACCCTATATACTTTATTACTAGTTTTTCACTGAATATAAATACTCATGAAGTTTCTTCTAATGCCTCCTACAATTCCTATACCTTTTCCCTTCATGAATGTGCCCTCCTTTACAACTGTAATCATTGTCTCTGTGGTGATATACTCCACATCCTCAACTCAGCCCTGGCCTTTCTCGAGCTCCAAACCTATTTGGACGCCTTTCAATAGAACACATCAATTTTTTCCAAGCGCTCAAACTTGTTGAAAATTGCTTTCCTCACCAAACCAACTCATCTAATGGAGCTCCATATAGTTTTTGGTTAAAGGCTCCAATGTTTTTTGACTTGTCTAAACTTCCAATGTTGCAGATATCTTCACTGACACCTTTAGATTTTAATGATCCTAGCCATTCAGTTGCCAGATTCAAGACTTTCTCCACCCAATTCCAGTGCCCCTGAACCCAGGAACACTGGTATGGACCACCACAATAGCTTACTCTTCTCATCTCTGCAACTAGGCCTACTCACAGTTAACAGATGACTCTAATGTGCACTTCTCATCATGTACCTCCCGTATACACCGACCTTTAACGACTAATAACACAAACCCAACAGACTTTGCTTTCCAATTTCCAACTCCTCACTAGGTTCACATTGACTTCATCCTGGATGCCTTCACTTACCCCCACTTCCAAACCTGTCTGTACAGGCTATAATCTACTTATTCTTCAGGACCCCAGTGAAATTACATTTCCTTCAGGAAAACTCTTCCTGTAATTTCTTCATGAATTCTTTAGCGAACCTCTGCATCTCTCAAAGATTTTTCATTTTGTGTGTGTGTTTTAATGACTTCTAATCTTTTGTATAAGGTTGAAAGTCCTTTGAGAACAGAGGCTCTGGCTACCTTTGAATCTTTGCAGGACAAAAGCCAGCAGTGGGAATATATTTAGTAGCTGCTACTCAGACTTTCTCGAATTACTCAAATAGTGAATGAGAACACCTATGATAGTTTTATGGATATAATTTTTTGAGATGCATGCCACAGAGTGGGTGAATGCCTTATTCTGTTGAAAAATACCTCCTTTTTTATTGCGAGTATGGCTATTTTAAAGCAGAAATGGAATGTCTTCCCTGGAGCTAGGTCTTAGTTCCGGGCTAGGTTTGTGCAGGTATTGGAGTTAAGCTCCAAGTTTGGTACGTTGGTGTTAATATTGCTTTTGTCTCTTCATCCTGGCTATTTCTTAAATTGAGTGCTTTCTCCAGGACCCCACTCTTAAAATGCTATTTAAAATTAGTCAGTCACAATCAAGATTGCTTTTATTATTCATTAAGACTTAAGATTTCAAAGTTTGATATCTTTGCTTAGCTTTTACTTGAAACACCTGTTTCTAAATCTGTCTTCTCTATTTCCCACAAGTATTCATGATACTTATCATTCAGCTTGATAGAAAAAATAAAAATATCCTTGTTGTATATTATAGAACTCTGACAGCTGTATTTTGAAAGGGTGGTAATTGGTATTCTAGAACAGGGTCATGCATGGGTTTTTAAGTGTATGTCATGTGATCAGTAATATGTACGTATGTGAGTTGCTTAACTCGTAAAAATTGACTATACCTGCAGTTGAGGGAGTTCATGTTTGATGTAGGAACATTGAAACACATGTGAGGTTTTAGTCCTACAGCTTCTATACCTTTTTCAGTATTTCTCAATATATCAGCTACTCAATGTGATAATGGTAGAACTGAATTTAAACAGCTGAAATGATGTGATATAGCAAGTAAACCTAAGATCAGTCCCTGGTTCAAATCTTGCCTCTACCACTTGAACAACCTCATGCAAGCAACTTACCTCTCAGTTCTTTCTCCTGTTAAATAAGGACAACCGTATTAGAGTTTTTATAAGGAAATAAAATACCTGGAAAGTACTTACTACTGAATGTGATGTACCTGATCATATAAATGAGAATTTGGTCCTTTGTTTTTTTAAAAATGTTAACCTATCTTTGAATTGTAACTACTAAATTTGTGACTTTTTAAAAAAATTATGATTTTTAAAATATGTGTCACTGACAAACAATATCACATTAGTTTCAGGTGTACAGCATAGTGATTTGACATTTATATTTATTATGAAATTACAAGAATAAACCAAGTTACCATCTGTCACCATACAAAGTTAATACAATATTGGCTATACCCCCTATGCCATACATTACACCCCCATCACTTACAACTGGAAGTTTGTATCTCTTGATTCCCCTTTATCCATTTTATCCCCAAACCCTTTCTCCTTTGGCAAACTGTTCTCTGTCTGTTCTCTGTATCTGAGTCGGATTTTGTTTTGTTTTTTTAGGTTCCACATATGAGTTTAATTATAAAGAATTCTTCTTCCTCTATCTTATTTTACTTAGCATAATACCCTCAAAGTCCACCCATGCTATAACGGATGGCAAGTTTTTATTCATTTTGTGGCTGAGGGGTATTTCATTGTACAGTTGATCTTGGCAAAATGCAGAGGTTAGGAGTGTGCCCTTCCACATGCAGTTGAAAGTCAATGTATAATTTTTACTTCCCCCCAAAACTTAACTGAAAATAGCTTAACATTGACTAGAGTGCCTTACCAATAACATACAGTCAGGAAACACATTTTGTATCTGTATTCTTAGAGTAAACTAGAGAAGAGAAAACAATAAGAATCACCAGATAACATACACTTAAAGTACTACATTATATTTATGGGGAAGAAAACTAGTGTAAGTAGAACTGCACAGTTCAAACTTTTGTTCAAGTGTCAGCTGTGTATATGCATACACTACATTTCTATTTTTCTATCCATGGACACTGAAGTTCCTTCCATATCTTGGCTCTTGTAAGTAATGTGATGAACAGAGGGGTGCATATCTTTTTCTGTTAGTGTTTTTTGTTTTCTTTAGGCACATACCCAGAAATGGGATTGTTAGATCACACGGTAGTTCTGTTTTTCACTTTTGAGGATCCTCCATATTCTTTTCCATAATGGCTTTACCTCTTTACATTCTTACCAATAGTGCATGGGGGTTCCCTTTTATCCACATTCTTGCCAGCACTTCTTACTTTTTTAATAGCCATTCTGATGGGTATGAAGGTGAAGTGGAAGCAGCACTGGGGGACCAGGCCATTCATTGGCACTTGACTCATGTAATGGTGTCAGTCAAGTGGCCTGGGGGATGGGTCTGGTCACCCAGAGTGTGTGGCAGTGTCTGGTGGAAGGATAGTTGATTCTCCACTGCATCTGGCTGGGTTGTAATTATTAAGTTTAATTCTCAAAGTACTTGCCGGTAAGTATCTCCTAATGTTTCAAATCTCTATTTTTTAATTCTATCCTAGCACCTATAGCATTTGTGTTAATTTTTTTTTTTAACATCTGTTATTCTCCCACTCCTCCGTGGAAGCAGTCCAATATTAATCATTTTTAGAGTCCAATAATGTAGCAAAATACTTGGTTCATAGTAGGTGCTCTATAATGTTTGGTGGATAGATTAAAAAAAAGTTGCAAACCTACTAGGAAGATATCTGGTAGTCAGTGGTTGCTGCAGGCAAGTGGTTAAACTCCAGAGATTTAATAATTTCCAGACATCTAAAAATTCGTGATACCTAGTTAGGCCACTTTATTGCTATTACCTGCTATTATTGTTTTGTTTTGTTAATTTTTTTTCCTGCGAATCACCTCTATGGGTTGTAGTTGGAATAACTGTGTGTCTGGCTCTATTTAGGATAATTGGGATGTTCAGGTTGCTTGTCTGTGACTATATTTGCAGAATATCGACATTTATAACTATTTATTTAGAAGCACTTGACTCACTTCTTTATGGCAGAGTTTTACATATTCTAAGATTGAGTGTTATTTTTACTAGCTGAAATCTCAGATGACAGATACAATGTTAAAGTGAATGGGCTACATTTTAAAAATGTGATGTTTTTATCTCTAGCGAAGGCAGATTTTATTGGTGTTTCAACTGTAGTTTCAATATTATAAGAGGGTAGCCATACTTTTCAATTCAGAATGAAATGTTTTCTCCTTCAACAAATCCATGGTCTATATAGAATAATAAGTCAAAAGAAATACTGAGAATTTTCATAGTTCTTTAAATATTCATATTAACAATATGTGTAGGATTGGGGCTACCATATTTATATCTACCTGCATGCACACATATACACTAAGTCTAACAAAATAAAATCAGAACAAATCAAGAACTTTTGGTGTTATATCTAGGTTCACATTTGGGTCTTTGGAATAGAGGACTATTGGTTATGTGTCGAGGACTTAATTTCCTTGACATATATTGATCTTTCTTTCATGTCTACAGTATGAACATTTTATTCCTTTTGAAAGGTTAAATCAACATATAGGAAGTCTTTAAGTCAAGCTCCTCCAGAGAAACAGGACCAACAGAATATAGATAAATAGATTTATTTAAAGGAATTGTCTCATATGATTGTGGAGGTTGAAAAGTCTCATGATCAGCTAACTATAAATTGTGGCTGAGATAGTATAGTTGCAGCCCAAATGTAAAGGCCTAAGGACCAGGAGGGTGGATAGTAAAAGTACCAGTCCCAGGGCAGTAGGCCCATGTCCAGATAAATGGAGAGAGAGTTCTCCATTTGTCTGTGTTTTCTATTTAGCCCTTCAATGATTTGAATGATGCCCATCCACATCATGGTGGACGATCTGTTTTACTCTGTCTGAAACACTAATCTCACCCATAAACCCTGTCATTAAAAAACCCAGATACAATATTGAACCAGATATGTCAGCACCCTATGACTCAGTCAAGATGACACATTAAACTAACCATCACAAATAAAGTGTACGTGAACTAAAGATGCTTGCGTTGGTCATGTATATTGATATGTGAAATTGAGAGATGACTTTTTTTTTTTTAAAAAGATTTTATTTGATAGATCACAAGTGGGCAGAGAAGCAAGCAGAGGGAGAGGGGGAAGCAGGATCCCTGCTGAGCAGAAAGCCTCCTTGATCCCAGGACCCTGAGATTTTGACCTGAGCTGAAGGCAGAGGCTTTAACCCATTGAGCCACCCAGGCGCCCCGAGAGATGACTTCTATAGTGGACTGAAAAGCTTTATAATGGTTTAGATGGTTAAACATTTTACAGTTTTTAATTCTTAATTTTATTTTTGCCGTTGCTACTTATTACATGCATACACGTGTGCACACTTTCACATATATGTTCCTTAAAAGTAAATGGTCTTTATTCTATTTCAAATGTGAAAATATTTTTCTCTAGTGCCTGGTACTTAAAAGGGGAAAAAATCTATAAAATTCTGCATAAAGTGAATAAAAACTTGGAAAATGAAACCATTTATATTAAACAAGTCTTACATAAGCAGTTTTCTGGGACTGGCCTATGCTATTAAACATCAATGCTAATGTTATGACACGCCTAGCTTTTAGATTATAATAGATTCATCAAATGTTTGGCATACCAAAGAAAATACATAATTCAATTTCCTTTTCAAAACAGACTTCTTGAGCCATCACAAGGCACAGCAATATTGTCACTATATGAAAAGCTTTGTGATGGTGGTAAATTATTTTGAAGTACTGATTGTGTTACCATGCCAATTTCATTTTATGAATCGGCCTGATGTATATGAAAGAACATCATTTGATTTCTGCTCCATGGCTCATGGAAATTCTTCAGTGCTTTCTGAATATTCAGTTTGTTCCACACACCTCCCTATCCACCCATCCCTTTGTTAATACCTTACTGGTATATTTAGCCCAGGCTGTGGTGCACAATGGAGCAGTCAGCTGTTAATCTAAGGAATCTTTCATGCTTATAGAAACTCAGATATACCTAAACCTCTAATCTGTTAATATCTCTTCCAGACTTTAAAGTTTTCTCTTAAACCTTGTCAGGAAGGAAAATCTCAGCAGATTGATATTAGCTACTCAAAGTAATACTTGCTGTTTATATGAAGAATCACAAATTTGATAAATGATCCCCAAATTGGGTAGGCATCCCACATGTAGATGGGATTCATGCTTTGAAGTCAGAATATTCTTTTTTTTTTAAGACAGAATATTCTTTTTTTTTTTTTTAAAGATTCTATTTATTTATATGACAGAGAGAGATCACAAGTAGGCAGAGAGGCAGGCAGAGAGAGAGGGGGAAGCAGGCTCCCCGCTGAGCAGAGAGCCCGATGCGGGGCTTGATCCCAGGACCCTGAGATCATGACCTGGGCCGAAGGCGGAGGCTTTAACCCACTGAGCCACCCAGGTGCCCCAAGACAGAATATTCTTGATAAATTTACATCACCAATGTGTCTCATTCTGTTTGACTTCAAAACAGAGGTGGTATGCTCTAATTTAATAATTGGTGAAAAAGAATGTCAATTTCCATGGAGTTTTAAGTCCTATCATGTTTTCCCACATGTAGTTTGAATTCCATTTCTGCTACCCTCAGTGACCCCCCTACATCCTCATTGATGTCTTGATTTAACATTTATTTGTAATATTCTATGGATGAATCTACCACTCTAGGAATGATACAAAACTGTTCCAGCACCCCCAAAACTCCCTTGTGCTACCTCTTTAATCCCTTCCCACATCCTGTTCCGGACAACTACTAATTTGTTTCACAATTCTGCTTTTTACAAAATTGTATAGAAATGACATTACAAAATAGATAGCATATTGTGTCTGACTTAGCCAGATGGATTCAAGATTCATCCATGTCATTGTGTGAATCAATAATTCGATCCTTTTATAGATTAGTATTCCATTGTGTGGATATACCACAGTTTATCCATGGAACAGCTGAAGGTCATCTGGGACATTTCCAGTTTGGGACAATGATGAATAAAGCTACTGTAATAGTTATGTACAGATCTTTGCATGAACCTAAGTCTTTGGCCAATAACTAGGAGAGAGTGTATTGTTTCATATGATAAATGTAAGTCTAATTTTATAAGAAACTGCTGATTTTCTAAAATTGACTTTATTCCCACTAATACAGTATGAGAGCTCCAGTTGCGCCACTTACTTGCCAACTCTTTTTTTTTTTTTTTTTGAAAATATTTATGAGCCCCTGTTGATTGTAGCATTATACACAGTAAAGACGATACGGAAGCAATGTAAGTGTCCATTGATAGATGAATGAATATAGAGATTGTGGTGTGTTTGTGTATATATATAAATATACATTACATATTTATATATTAATATTAAATATATAAACACTTATGCTATATATACACACAATTAAATACTACCTGGCCAGAAAAAAGGATGAGATCTTGCCATTTACAAAAACACAGATGAATCTAGAATACTGTGCTAAATGGAATAAGTCAGAGAAAGACAAATACCATGTAATTCAACTTACATGTGGAATCTAAAAAACAAGTGAACAAACAAAAAGCAGAAATACTCTTAAATATAGAGTACTCCCAGGTATTTACCTCTTGCCAACTCTTACTATTGTCAGTATTTAAAAACAAACAAACAAAAAACCCAACTAAAACTATTCTAAAATGTTTTGATATCTCATTTTGATTTAATTTCCATTATCCTAATGACTAGGGTGTTTAATATCTTTTCATATACTTGTTTATCATCCACATAACTTATTTGGGGACAGTATCTGTTCACATATTCAGCTCAGTTGTATTTATTGCATTGTCTTTATATTGAGTTGTGAGACTTTTGTCACAAATGCAATTGACAAATACCTTCTGTTGGTCTGCAGCTTGTCTTACTCTCTTCACTGTCTTTAACAGGAAGGTGTTGTCCAATTTTGTCATTTCTTTGGTGCTGTTGGTGTCATATCTTAAAACGTTTTGCTTAACCCAAGGAGTTGATTTTCTCCTGTGTTTTTTCTCCTTCAGAAGTCCTTTTCTTTTTCATTTTTACATATATATTGATGATCAATTTTCAGTTAATTTTTTTATAATGTTAGGGTCATTTTCTTGCATGTGGACATCCAGTTATTCTTGCAACATTTGTTTAAAAACTCATCTTCTCTATTCAATTGCATTTGCACGTTTGTCAAGAATCGGACTATTTGTGTGATTCTCTTTCTATACTCAATTCTGTTCTATTTTTCTTTGTTCCTGTTTTTTATTGACACTTTTTTTTTGTAGTTAACATACACTGTTATATTAGATGTGGAACTGTTGAATTGTACATGTCACCCAGTGCTTATCACAGCAAGTGCCCTCCCCAATCCCCAAATCAATACCTCATTCTTTTTTTTTTTTTTTTTTTTTTAAGATTTTATTTGACAGAGAGAAACACAGCGAGAGAAGGGGCACAAGCAGAGGGAATGGTAGTGGGAGAAGCAGGCTTCCTGCTGAGCAGGGAGCCCGATGCGGGGCTTCATCCCAGGACCCTGGGATTGTGACCTGAGCTGAAGGCAGACGCTTAACGACTGAGCCACCCAGGCGCCCTAATACCTCATTCTTGATTGTATTAACATTTTTTTTATGACTGCTTTGACTTTTACGGTAAGTCATGGAGTTGGGTAGGGAGAGTACTCCAAATTTAATTTTTCCAAAGTTAGTGTGTCCTTTATGCAAGTTTTAGAATCAGTTCATGGTTATCTACAAAAAAAAAATAAAAAACCAAAAAACTGACACTTTGAATGGGATTGCCTTGAATCTATAGACCAAATTGGAGAGGATTGTCATCTTAACAATATTGAATCTTCTAATCCATAAACACAATATATCTTTTCATTAATTTAGCTTTTCTTGGACTTCTTTAATCCATGTTTAATAATTTACCATCTACTAGAGATTCTAAACATTTTGGAGAATTTATACCTAAGTGTTTTTTTTTCTTTTCCTGTTATTGTATATGATACTTTACTTTTATGTCAATTTCCAACTATTTATTGCTAGTATATGGGAATATAATCTTTTTTTTTTTTTTTTTTTTGGTATGTTGGCCAGTGTTCTGTGATCTTACTAAACTCCCCCCCGCCCCCAATAGATTTTTCATAGCTTCTTCGCTACCAAAGAAGCCTTTTTTTTTTTTTTTAATGTTGTAATATGGTGTTGCATTTAGTAAAAGTCAGTTGAAGAGATGACTGAGTTTTTATCTTTAAGGAAGAGAGACTAGTGCTATCACTGTATATATTTTTTGAAATCATCGGATTGGGTGGATAAATAAGTTAACTATATCCAGACCTTAAGATAACTTAGTAATTTAAAGTTTTATTAATATTCCTGCTTAATCTATGTTAAAGATGAACTGTTCCTGTATTTTTACTGCTTTATTTCTATGGGAATAATATTCCATTTCAAGTTACAAAAGAGAACTAAGTCTACAGAAATAGGTTTTAAATTTTAGAATTAAGAAAGATCATTTAGCCTAGATGCTTTTGTATCTTTTACCTGTAGAAAACAACACATAAATAAATCTTGTGGAGAGACACACTGCAAAAAATTGACAACTTTTATGTAATCCTACACTCTTTTCAACTGTTTTCTACATACTAATGCCATTAAGGGGACACTTTTTGTTGAGGAATTAGTTCAAAACAGTTTCAAACTTACATGGGAAAATGTATAACAAAGTATCTCAACACAAGACAACAAACAAACAATTTCACTTAGCTCCTGCAGATGAGTGGTTTAGCTGGGTAGTTCTGGCCCATCACCAGAAATTGTAGTTAAGCTACTGGACAGGACTGTAGTCCTCTAAGGGATTAACTTGAGCTACAGGATGTGCTTCCAAGAGGACCTACTCACTTGGCAGTTAACTGGAGGTATCTCATAGATTTCTCTGTAGAGTTCATCACATGAGCAGCTGGATTCTCCCGGAGTGATCAAAGAAAAAGGACATGCAACAGTGAATGAGAGCAACAAAGATAGAGTACAGTGTCTTTGACTTACTGTTGAAAGTGACATATGATCCCTTTACCGTATTCTAGTGGTCACACAAACCAACATTGGTACAGTCTTAGTAGTTCCACAAGTGTATTAATACCACATGATAGGGATCATTGAGAACATTTTGGAAGTAGGCAGTCATAATTTAGTAAAATCTGATGGCAGGAAATGTCATGAAAAGCAACTTTAATCATTTTCTGTGTGAAAGTAGACCTTTAAAACCTTAATCTTTTAAATTTTTTAGGGAAAATTGTGATTCTACCAGTTTGGTTTGATCTGAGAATCTATTTCTTAACTTTTGCCCATTTTGAAAGATTCATTTGTGATCATATATTGAGTAGTCTTGTGATTATTGCAGTTTTTTGATTCACATATTCAGTGAATGATAGGGAAGAAAGATTTCACAAGCTGCTTTCATGCAGAAGAGAAGAGTGCAGCAAAAAAAAATACAAATCTGTTTTCCCAGATCGCAAGACAATGAAAAGCTCTTTCAGATACTGGTGGGAGTTTACTAATGTGAAGTAGTGGATAGAAACCAAGATTCCACACTGCTGGGTTACTTATCGATACACCATTCCACACTCCCATAGATACTGAAAACAGTTCAGGCTCCTGAACACTTTTATTTTTTCCTACTCTAATAACACTTGGTAGAAATCATTCACTTCATTTCTCCTTGAAAAGAAAAGGGGTTTCTTAGATAAATGAGAAATCAATTCCAGTCAGGTCTTGATTTTTCCATCTTAAATTTATCATGTGAAACTTTCTTTATCACTGGAGAGAGGCATGATGTTTGTGAGCTGGTCGTGGTCCAGATTCATTTTTAAGAGTAGAAATAAGGTTAAAAAGCACATCTATATTTTCTAAGAACAAGTAACAGCAAAATTATTAGAGAAAAAATACAGGTAAGTAAAATGTTAAAATGTTGCCACTGGTTCCACCACTGAGATAATATAAAGCTAATTAAAAACTTTTGTGTATGCTCATTTATGTAAGTATTCTGAAATTGCATATGTAAAAACTTTAATGTTATTATATGGATAAGTCAATATTAAATCAATCTAAACTAAGGTAGATATTTTTGTTACCTTCATTATTAAAAATCTGAAATGAATATTCTGGAACATAAAATCTGTATTCCTTTTAAATTCCTTAAGTATTTTCTTCTGGTAAATTCTTAGATATGCAATTTACAATGGCTTTCCAGAAATCTCCACAAATTTACATGCCTGCCAATTCTGCATCTTAATTTACATTCTTGCCAACTCTGCATCTTAGCAACGTTTATTTTAAATTATCCAAAAGGCAAATGATTTTGTTTTTTAACATCCAAATCTTTAGTGAATCAAAATGTATTCGGTGTTTCATAAGTTTGATTTTTTTTTTTTTTTGAATTAACTGTTTCACCTTTGTTCTCCTCCTTACTGTTTTCCTTACAAAGGACTTGATTAATCATAATGCTCTCTTTGGTCCATTGTTTTTTCTCTTATGTGTGTATATTTTTAATGATAAACATCAAAGTACCCACCACATAACTTAGTAACTGAAATGTATCCAAGCTTTGATCTCTCTCTATGGACGTATTATCCCCTTGCCTCCTCCAGAGTTAAAAACTATTCTGATCTTGCGTTGATTATGCAAATACCATTTTAAATAGGAAGATGTATGGTGTTTCATTGTATGCCAAAATAGCATGGTATTAATTTGTCATTGTTAGAGCTTCAGAAAAAGGATATTACCAATAGTTTTCTGAGATTTCATTTTTTCCAAGCAATATGTTAATGATCAATATTGCATAATATTTCATTGTGTAAATATACCACAATTTGTTACTAGATACTTCTGTGTGTGTTTAGGTGGTTTTCACTTTGGGCTTATTATGAGTCCTTATGTGAATAACTTCATGTATGTAATTGTGCAAGAGATTTTCTAATGTACACAAAGCAATATTTTTTTCACAAAAGTAATATTGATAGATAGTAAAATACTTACCTGTTTAACTTCATAAAATAGTACCAAATTGTTTTCAAAATAATATACTAATTTACATTCCTAGGAACAATGTAGAAGATCTTTATTTTCTACAATTCCTGGTATTGACATATTTCTTAGTATTTGCCAAACAGATGTTAAAAATACATTTGTGGTCTTCATTTGCATTGCATTTACATCATTAGTTATATATATTCTTTGTTTCATGAAATGCCTGTTCCTATCTTGTAACCAGTTTTCTACTGGGTTCTCTTTTCCTTTTTCATGTGAATATGATTCCAAAGTTTTTATTTATATATATGGCAAGTATTTTCTGCCATTTTGGGGCTTCTCTTATTTTACTTCTTAAATGTGTTTTTTAATGAAAAATTAACTGAGAAGTAGTTGAATTGATATATCTTTTTGACATTTTTGTGTCTTGCTGAAGAACCCTCTCTTATTCCAAGTTAAAAATGTCTCCAAGGGGCACCTGGTTGGCTCAGTGGGTTAAAGCTTCTGCCTTCGGTCATGGCCTGTCATGGTCTCAGGGTCCTGGGATCGAGCCGCATTGGGCTCTCTGCTCAGCAGGGAGCCTGCTTCCTCCTCTCTCTCTGCCTGCCTCTCTGCCTACTTGTGATCTCTCCCCCCACCCCTCTCCCTCTCTGTCAAATAAATAAAATCTAAAAATAAATGAATGAATGTATGTCTCCAATTATCTTTTGTTTTCCTTAACATCACAAGCTCCAGGGTTCAGTGTTTTTAGGAAGTCTGGTCTTGAGGCAACTCTGTTATTTCAGGGATCCCCATGTTTTTCAGAGTTCCTCCTGAAAGCTCATTTTTTTTTTTTTTTTTCAGCTCTGGCCCTGCTGGTATGCCTGCTTTGTGTCCCTGGAAGAGAAGCCCAGGCCTCAGGTTGCCTTGGGCTCAGTTTAGTTGTCGGTTGTTATCTTGGAGTCTCCTACAGAGACTTCTCTTTTCTGTGAGACCAAGGATACCTCAAACTGTGAGGCATGGATGATGAGGATAGCAGGTGCTGAGTAAGAGGCCTTGATAGGATTCCTACTCACTTATCTGAAAGCAGATGACCAAGCGGTGTATTTCTTTATCTTGCCAACTTGTAAGAACTCCTTAATTTAAGGATCTTTTTCATTTTGGGATAGCTAATTCTAAACATTGCTATTGCCTTTTAGAGTTAATTGTAGTGGATATAACTTCTTACGTTTTAATGTTTTACCTAGAAACTTTGCCTTTATGATTTCTTTTAGATTTCAGAAGACCTTCCCTAGACAGATAGGATATAGATTATTACATGTATTTCACCTCTACTCTATACAAGTTAATTTTTATATCTAAATCATTATTCTTCCCATAATTGTCTCCCTTTAATGAAAAAGGATCTGCATTTGTTTTTATCAAATGTGCAGACTGATCAAACAGGTTACTATAGCAAAAATATACTTTACTTAAAAATGCTATCTACATAACAAATATGGTCTCATTTAGATTTTCTGTTCTTTTATACCAATCTTTTATTTTGCCACCACTATAACCACCTTTTAATATCTAGTACAGTCTTGTCTCATTACCCTTAAATTTTTTTTCATATATATATACACATTTTATCTTTTGGAGGAAACTTTAAAATTTCTTTGTCAGTTCCAAAAACTCCATTGGGACCTAAATTCAAATTGCACTGAATTTATAGATCAGTTTAAGAGAAAATAGATAGCTTTACAGCCTCGAGTGTTCCTGTCCAGGAACATCGTATGTCTCTTCATTAATTCACACTTTCTTTTATGTGTCTCAGTCAAATTTTCCTCATAAAGTTCCTCCAAATGTCTTATAAAATTTATCCTTAGTCATTTCACAATTATGTTAATGTTTTAAACCTTTCATCAGTTATTCAGTAATGTATGAGCTCATGGTC
This sequence comes from Procyon lotor, assembly GCA_028646535.1. Taxonomy (NCBI): domain Eukaryota; kingdom Metazoa; phylum Chordata; class Mammalia; order Carnivora; family Procyonidae; genus Procyon; species Procyon lotor. Next base: position 123,962,805 of record CM053606.1, on the reverse strand, counting down.
ACTGTAAATCAAACAATACAAACATATGAAATAAAGTGAAGGTCTGTGTGAACAACTAAATGCAAATAACAACCCTTCTGTGCATATTTCAAGATGGACTCGTGTGTGTAGGTCCAGTGTTATTCTTTGTTAGTATTTTTAACAGAAGGATTATACTATATTCTGGAATTTGTTTTTTGTTAAACTGAAAGTATATTTTGGAGAGTTTCATAACAATTCATCTGGCTTCACTCCATTTTTTAGTCACTGGATACCTTTTTGACATATGGATTTATCATAATTAAGCTATTCTGTTACGGACAAGATGATTTTATATATATATAGAGAGAGATATAGATATATATAATCTTTTTTATTCCCGACAAGTGAAATATAAACCTCTGAATACAAGTATATTTATGCAAATCTTTATCTTTCTAAAATAGGTTTTTAGAAAAATAATCATTGGGTAAAAAGATGTGCAAAATTGATCATTAAAACTAAATGATAGCCAGTTTACACTTTTCGATCATTGTTGATATTATTGTTAAAACTAGGTTAATAACCAAGCAAACCTGATAATCCATTTTATCTATTGACTGATTATTAATGAAGTTGAGCATTTTTTTCCTATTTTTTGCTCTGTATGTATTTTCTGCTTGCAATCTGTTTGTATCCTTTACTATTCTTAACTATGTATTCTTTCTTGTCAATTTTTTTATTGGGCACCTTAGTCTACCAATTCAATAGGAAGTGTATTTCTTCCACTCTTCCAGTAATTTGGAAGTAATTTGATCTTACTATACAGAAGCGTCAAAACTTACATTGTAGAGTTGACGTTCATAAGAGAGATTGGTGTGCGGTTTCCTTTATTGTTTTTGCTGTGGTCCAGTTTACATAGCAGGGATTTTAGTATCTTATCACAAATATGTTTCAGGTATCTTTTTGCTTGCATTTCTCTTCATTTAAGCTGTGGAATCTTTTAATGTTCCCTGATTTGGGTGGAGAGGTTATTATTTCTCTTTTCTTACAATTAAGGATAAGTCCCCACCCATAGCCTTTCAGGAAATGTTGAATGGGAACTTGTTTTGCTTGTCTACCTACCCCCAGCCCTTACAATGAAAATGATGGAAGTCTTTACCTGCTCAGTAGCTTTCCTGGGGTTCTAAACTGTTTCTCTATATTTACCTAAAATGGATGTGTGTCTAGTATATATTATATATTATTATGTAGAATAAGTCACATTATTTTGAGAAGCTTGATCAGAAGAAGGAATATTGCCCTTAGAATATCCATTTATTGTTATCAAATGCTTGTTCTTTTGTCTCAGTGAATACATCCTTAGAGGTGGGTTCCTTATCTGTCCTGGTTCCTGCCTGCTTTTCTCTCATTTCTTCAGTTTAGGTTTTTATGGTGCTTTATGAGGATATTCTCTATTCACTTCATTTAGCATCAAACTGTTTCCTTTAAAAAGGCAAGTATTCTTGTGGATGATGACTTTGTTTTGTCTCATGCCATCTGTATTATTTGAAATTATGGTTTGCATTCTGTAGTTTACCTCAATTATGCCCCTGAGGATTTTTATTTCATTTTATCATTTACTTTTTTTCCCTACTTCTGTGACTATAAAGTTTGGAAGGTAGCTTTTTCTGTTGAATTCATTTTACTTATTTTTTTTTTCTTTGCCATCTTTGTACTCTTGAAATTTGCTCATTAGTGAGGCCAGGACTCAATCTCTACCTAATTCAAGATGCTAGATTAACTAGAAATTAGAGAAGAAAGGAAAGTAAGTTAACAGTAAAGAAAATAATTACAACAGCGTGCAGAATAAAGCAACAATCATAAAACTTGAAGATAGTTAGAAAAAATGAGATTCTGCATAAGTTTTCAACTACTAAGAAAACTTAGGATTTTTAATTTATTGTAAGTAACATTTTACCTGAAAACTTTGTCTTTTATTTGTTGTTGAAGCAGAGCCATACTTTATTACTATTGTCAGCAAGCTCGATAAATCAAGGACATGTCCTTCACTGAAAAGACTTCCTGTAGTTCAAGCTTTCCTGTTTTAAATGATTTTAGTTCTTAAAATAATACACTTAAATATTTGAAGCCATATTTCAATTGTATATGATGTGACAGTTTTGTTAGTAAGTTGCCTTAAATTGTCTTATTATTGCAACCTAACTAAATGGGTACAAATTAAATGTTCATAAGTGAAACTATTTCAAGTTAACAAATTAGGACAAATCTGTGAAAAGTGCTATGGGAAATCCAAAAGATACAGCTCTTGTTCAAATAGCTTACTATGAGGCTGGCAAGATAGAATGTATCAATGATAGCTCAACACTGGGCTTTTCTAAGGAATTTCTGTTTTAAGTCCAGGTTTTCCTTACTTTTACAAATTATTACAAATATCCTTTAAAAATGATGTGTTCAATAGATTCACTCTACTTTTCCATACTATGTCAAAGACCATCAAATTTCATTTCTTGAACACTTTTTTCCTTTTTCGTAATAGTATTTCACTACTGACAAAATAGGCTCTTTAACTTTTTAATGGTCTTCTTGAACAGTGGTGATTTATCTTTTTGAAGTCTTAGACCTCTGAGAATCTGATCCACATTTAGGGCACTCGTCCCCAGGAAAATGCTCGTGTGGACACACATTTACAACACACTTAATTGTGCATAACACTTTTAGAGGATTTATGGAAACTGAGATAATTAGATTTCTGTGGATCCCATATGAAGAGCTCCTGTCTTATATTTTTCCATTATACTTATCAGGATATTAATATCTGTGTGTGTGTGTGTGTGTGTGTGTGTGTGTGTGTGTGTGTAATATATGTGTAGGAAATATTTGTAGTAAATTAGTAATAAAAAATTAGTAGTAAATATGTGGAGTGTCCCAGTTTATGTCAATTATCCCTGTCATCCATCTGGTTCAGCATTTGTCTTTATTCCTTTTTTAAAATAGAGGTATTAATAGAGGTTGTATGGGCACACCTGTACTCTGTTCTTCTGCCACAGTCTCACTAAATAGAGTATGGACACATGTACAGTGAAGAGAAAATTTTCACTTTTATATGTTTATCTTTGCAAGATGATAAGCAATGATCTGTTTTCCTCAGTTGGTTCTAGGTATAAGAATTGAACACTTGCCTTCAATAAGAGGATACTGGTTGCTTTTGATAAACTAAAGGACAATGTAACCTGAGTAAGAAAAAAAAAATCAAAGTCATTTCTAAGAAAGGCCTCTTAGTGTATCAGTTGTGTCATAACTCTTAGAGTTGTAAAAAGCAAAATGGCACACCAGTCACGTTGTTAGAAGGTGGAGGAGGATTAGTAATGTATCATCCAGACTGAGAAGTCATGTTAATACTGAAAAATGAAGCAAGCCTCTCCATACCGTTTACAGTTTTTATTCAGGGTAACTTACGGGGGTAAGCGGGCAGGTGGATCAATGATTCAGAACCGTACACAGTTGTTCTCTGCCCTTATTTTCTGCCCATTCTCTGCAACTGTTGTCCACCAAGGCTAGATCTCAACCCATAGCTTTTAAAGAGTGAGGGGCATGGTGGTGACATCACAGAATAATTGTCTAAAGTGGCACTGTATGTGCACCAGTCATCTCTACTAGTTATCTAAAGTGGGGGTATGTGGGGGGGGGGTATCTCTCCTAGTTTTCTAATGTGGTAGTACCTGTGTTCCAGAGGGAAAAACAGAGTGGAGAGCAAAGATGGAGTCAATGTTCTCAGCTCTCCTACAGAGGTCCATTTGAAATAGCAGAAATTACAGGTTAGGTATATGTGAACGTTGTGCAGGAAATACTTCATGGCAGAGCTTACAGAGTTAGTCTTAATGCCTTTACTGTTTACTTATTACATGATGTAAATTGCTAGGTACTTTTTTAGTAATACTTGTTCATTTTGCAGTAACCTTGGCACAGAGTTCAAAAGTTCATTTTAATTTTGATAATAAATTTGATGTTGAATGTGCCATCACACTTAATATTTGACCTGTACCATCTGTAATCATCAGTATAGTCATAAAAATGATACAAAAATTCACAAAACTATCTCAATATCAAAAGTTGATACCTATTTTAATAAGACTGTACCTGTAGATGATACTTGTATCTATAGATACCAAAGGTACATTTACAGATAATCTGTGAAAAATACTTATTCATTGAGATCAATGATTCCATTGTGAATTCTAGTTTACTCACTTTTGGTGATCTTGTCCCCTAAAACTGGTCTCTCGGGGTTCTCTATCTCAGTGAATGACCTACCATAGGTCTTACTTAAAATTTTTTTTTTGACTTCTTACACATAGTGTGTGAGTCTCAATTCCCTTCATTTGTAAACAGGGAAAAAATATTCCCACTCCATGGCATTTTTGAGGATTAGATAAAACTGCATTGGTAAATAATCATAGTTGACTCATAATAGGAATTCAGTAAGTAGAAATTCTACTTTGGATTATAACTTCATGGAGCATTTGGGGTTTTGCCTTTTCCATAAGAAACTTAGACTTGCCTAAAATGCTTAACTTTAATATAAGGCTGATCATAATTAGTTGTTGCCATGTGCCAAATAATTCACCCTGGAGTATTAGAAAGTCTTGTTCATTCCCCTCTGTTGTGTCAGGCATGTCAGTAACTATATTTGCATTTTCACTGTGATTATTTGTACTTTGATTTATGATGCCATTTTCTCTTCTACAGTTTGAACTCTGATATTACCCGGCTCATTTCCTATTTTTGTCAGTGTCTTCCAGGGCTGAAATACATTGATAAATTTGTTTTGAGAGATTATTCTTATGTTTCAGCTTTAGATTATTTATTCATATTCCAAAGTTTTTTACTTGATTTTTTTCAAACTTCTCTGTGTAAATTTTACCTTCATACTCCTATCACATGGACTAAGGTTTGTAGGAAAATTAGAAAGAAATTGATGTCATAGGATTAGGTAGAAGATAAAGAAAAATTAATTTTTCATAACTTACAGTCCAAAAATGAGTTACATTAAGACCAGCCATATCTTGTTCATGTTATAATAATTGATAAGGCAGTGACAGAAAGAATCAAATAGACTTAACCCTACAATTATAAGTAGCCACCTTTCTACAGAAAGGCTTACTAGTAATAATTTAATTCTCCCTAAACATTTGGTTTATATTACCAGGAAAATCTTGATTGCTTCTGAATTTTAATGTAACTTTTCAAGTTAAAACCCATGTATCAAATTTCTTTTATCAAAATTTAGTGGTAAGACTTTGTTTTTTGTCCACTTCTCACCTTGGAGTAATAACCACTTACAAAAAGCTTGATAGTATTAAGTTTTCTGTATGATACTTTTTCCTCTGCCACTTAGGTTGAACTTCATTTTCAAAATAATGGTCTTTTTCTAACCACTTTTATTTCTATATCCAAAGATGGACAAGTGTTAGTTTGTTTTAATCAATCAATGGCAGTTTGAACATGGTGAGAAATTCTAAGTTGGACCTTCTCTCTAATGCATCAGATTCTTCAGTACTAATTCTGCAAAACCTGGCTAAGCTACTTAGAGCATGCACAGAACAAGATTAGAGAAACCAAGGAAAATGTATCAAATAAACAGTGATCCTGATTTCTAGTTGATATTTATTTTTAGAAAGCACAATTGGAGTAAATGGTAGATTCTAGGATTAAATATACAAAAAAATTGAAAACTTTAGTTAATAGGAGAGATGGAATTCTTAAGTCAATTTAGATGTTGATTAATGTCAACCAAAAACGAAGTCCTGAAATATAGCAAGAATAGGCTTTTAAGGACATAACCAGATATTAGATATATTAACTGGTCCCCAGCCTTTCTTATTGGACATATTGCAAGGAGAAATAACACATGTCTATATGTAAAGATTCCTTACAACTTTGATTATTAAAAGAAGAGTTATTTCAAAAATGATTTCATGCTTTATCCTTCGACCTGTTGTCACTCATATTTGTATGTAAAATACTTTCTTTTGGTTGAAATCAAGTAGAAAACTTTATAATTGTCATGATTTCTGAGTTTTGATTTGCTGTAACTATTATAGATGTGATTTTTAGTTATGTATACACTTAAGCATTTTTAAAATAGAGATTAATTAAGCACTGCTCACTCAGGTGCACTGTTAGAACTTACATGATACAGCGGCAAGCTGTTGCAGGTCCCAGTCTTTGCCTTACAGAACTGAGCTTTATATGATCTCAAGAGTTAAATAAGCAACACTTTAAGTTGAATTATGAAGGATGATTGTTCATGGGGGAGACTAGAGAAGAGTGGAAGAATGAGAGTAAGCTTGCTTTCTTTGCCAACCACACTGTCTCTCCAAACCTTCTCGCCTTTTTGTCTTTTAGCACCAGAACATGTAACACCGTTGAACAGAGGACAAAGAAAATGGGAGTAATTATTAAGGGCAATGTAATATTTTGTCCATACTGCTAAATTTATTAAATCTAAACTTTTTTTTATTTTGAAATCACATGCTTCCTATTTTTGGTATTACTATTTCCTTTAAAGAGAGAAGATAGTTATACATGGTAGGCCCTTTTTTTAAACTTTATTGCAGTCCTATTTCAGCTCCTCCAATTAAAAAAAATATATAATATATATATATATAGGCCTATATATATATATATATATAGGCCTATGAAATCCAAATCTTAGGATCTTTGCCTCAAATTTTTTATATCACTGCAGTCTCTGTCCCCAGGGAGTCCCTCTGGTTTCGTTGTTCAGTTCTTATTTGGTGTATACTCTTTGTTACAATTTAACCCACCACTTGACCTGGAATTCCAGTTCTGCCACTTACTAAGTGTATACATTGAAGAAAATTATATATCTGTGTTTATTTTATTTTACAATGGAGATTATATAGGGAACCTACCTCTCGAGGGTTTCTGTAATGTTTGAGTTAATCCATAGAAAGTATCTGGAACTGTGCCAGTTAAGTTCCTACTGAATGCTAATTAATATTATAATCAATACCATACTTGCATTTCCAATAGCCTAATGTTTATTTTACCTTTAAAACTATTAATTGAACAATCACCTGACAAATAGTCACACTCTCCTCTACCTAGAGGATCCCAGCATATTCCCCAGAATCTCAAATCTCTGTTTTCTTCAGTGGGAAGCATAATTTGGCTGAATTGAAGCTCTGTTCTAGGCTTTTCCCTTGACTCTTCCTCAGGTGTGTGGAGATGAACTAGCTGCTGAAAAATAGTAAGTTCATCCTTAGTGGAGTAGTCTTTGGGTGCACTATTAGGTGGCTTCTTTAGACTTCAGGCAACACAGATGCTCAAGGAAGGGCACTGTGTCACAACCGAATCTAAGACCCAGTGCCTGAAACTTGAAATAAGAGTATCGAGGGGAAGTCAAACAGCAAACATTTCAACTTTGAAGTAATATAAAATTACTACTTAATAATTTTCCTTGTCATAACACTTGTAACAGTTATTCAAAAAATGTTGGAGAGACTACCATGAGTCAGATACTGCTAGGTACTTGGAATACAGAGAGTAATAAGATACAATATCTCTTTGGAGAGCCTTACAGAGTAGTGTGAGGATTATTCTCTATATAAACAAATGTAACAGACCATTCCAAATACTATTCAAGATGTTCTACAGAATGTTTGATATATTTATGTTGGGAGGCATACATCATTGATCAGTTTAGGACTTCTCTTTAGGATCTTGAGAGGGGAATAAGTATGACTGTCAGTCCACAGTCCTACTAGTGGGAAAAACAGGTCTGAAATTCAAGTCTAAGAACCAGGGTTTGGTGATGAGGAAGAGGCCTAATTATCACTATTTGAGGAGATCAGATTCTGTCCGAGCCAGGACTGGAAGTTGAGCCTGTGTATACAGAGTTACAACTATCCATGTACAGTATTTACTGTCTCAGACTAAGGTTGGTTTGGGGGCCAGAAAGTAGGATTAGCCATAAAAATGAAGTAACTGATTTCTGCTATAGAAAAAAGGGATGTATGCAGAGAAATCGAATCAGATAAATTTGATACTAATGTCTTGAGTTTGGTCCCTTATCAACCTGAAAGCGTTCAGGACAAGGAAGAAACCGTGAAGTTCTAATTTTCCTGCTGTAAGTCATTCTCTACAGTATACTTTGGAAAGTTTATTACATTTTGTTAGATTGACAAATTATTCTCCAGCTATATAGTTATATAATTTTACTGTTACTCTGGTTAATAAAGGAAATTGAAATGCTATTGGGTGAGGGGAGATTTATTAATAATTCCAAATAATTACCACTAACTTTTAGCTACGCAAAGCTTGTCTTCAATTAAAAGAATATATATATAAGTATATATGTGTGTGTGTGTGTGTGTGTGTATAAAATCCTGTATGTTAACTAACTGGAATTTAAATGAAAACTTAAAGTACATGTATAACTTTATATTTACCATGCCAAAGTAAACATATATGGGGGCGCCTGGGTGGCTCAGTCGTTAAGCGTCTGCCTTTGGCTCAGGTCATGATCCCAGGGTCCTGGGATCGAGCCCCGCATTGGGCTGCCTGCTCGGAAAAAAGGCTGCTTCTCCCGCTACTTTCCTCTGCTTGTGTTCCCTCTCTCATTGTGTTTCTGTCAAATAAATAAAAAATCTTTTTTTAAAAAAAAAGTAAACATATATGATATTTTATGTGTATATAGGTACACATTATATATAGCTACTTGATGTGTGCTAATTCTCCCCTTTTCCACACACAACTATAAAACAGGTTTTGTTCATGTATAACAACCACCTGGTTCATCATCTTGACAACAATAATTTCTTAGTATATTTGTTTTTATTTTATAATTATATATAATATATATATTATATATAATATAACAATTATAATTGTTATTATAAATAACAAATTCTTTACAATGAGCAAATGGTATTATGATTTAGTTTTAAAACTCAGCTCTAACAAAGTAACTTGATACCTTACATGTCTAATAATTAAACATGAAATTTTTCATAGAAATGTAAAATTTTGTCTTTGAAAAGAAACTTCTGTAATTTAAAGAGGAGATTAACTTGGTTTTGGTTTCTACAAGTCAATTACATGCACTTTTATGACTTAAGTTCATGCATTAACTCTGGATAGGCTTCTACTTCAGAAAACATGGGTCGAATTTTTCATAATTAATATATTAAAATGATTAAGTTCCCCCCTTTGACTGTGTTTGTTCAGAAGCTAGGTATTTATTATGAGACATTACTACAAAATGATCCCTATTTTTACATTTTTGTGAGTTAAATTTTATCTTTAAGAAAATTCTCAAGTTATGGAATGTGTATACTGGATACAATGCAATTCTGAATACCTTTTAGCCCATGAACAGTTGTGGATTCAGCATACGTGTTGTGTGTGTGCACGCACGCTCGTGTGCATGAGTAACCGCAAAACATGCCCATGCAAACTCTTGTCACCAGAATATACTAGCTTCTGGCTTCTGTTTTATTGTTCAAGAGTTTGTTCCCCATCCACTGGTGGTTCCTTTCTTCAAGCTTCTCTTCTGTTTCCTTATGAAATTTACAGGTTTGGTTTTGTTATTGTTGTTTCTAAGGATTTATGCTATATCTGAAAATCTAGGTAGTTGATCAATTCTAAATAACTCTCCGCTGTTGTTCTCCTGTCATTCCCTCTGCCATCTCCTACAAGAATGCCTAAACATAGGTTGGTTTTGTCATTCTGCCCAAGAAGTCTCTGATACTCTTATCTCTGAGTTACTTGCGGCATGTTCTTCCGACTTCTGATCTACCACTTCTCTCTAGATGTTTTTTTCATCTGCCTTTAACTCACAGAATTCTTCCTAAGTATAATCCTTTGTTTTCATTTCTAGATATACCATCAGGGCTTTCCCATAATGCTTTTGTATGACTAATTGTAAATATCTCTAATGGATGCTTCTAGCTTAAGAAATTCTTAGGATGTGTCTGGTGACTTCCACTCATAGTAAGTTGTTTACTCTCATTTATTTGTAACTTGGATTTGAGCACATCTTCCATTTTTGTTTTTTTAATTCAAATGCAAATTGAGTTGGGAGAAAAACTCTCAGAAGGGCTTGGCTACTAAAACCTATTGGTGTTCCACCTAGATTCCCCCTGATCCTTTTTACAGGTAACGTGTATACATCTCTCAATTTCTGTGTGCTTTGTCTCTTATGGTTCACATCTGTATGCTCCCTGAGATGATATCCATGGGATAATGGAGCTATTTTATTTTTTCATAGACTGAGAGTCAAAGTGTCTGTTTATGTCCCCAAATAGGTAGATTATAGCCTTTGACTGACTGGAGCAGAAGTAGAAAAACTTGCTCACTTGCTTTGAGGCATCACCAATTCAAAAGCGTAATTTATACCCTTAAGAGTAAGAACATAAGAGCAGCTGCCTGCTCTTATGTTATAAGGCCTTATAGGCCTATGCCTGAGGTTGTAGGTTTAGGGGTCTTTTTTTTTCTCTTTCCTATCCTATTTCCCCAACTGGTTTAACTGGTTTTCTTGGAGAGTACTTGCTTTTGCATTCAGATCCTCATCTCAAGGTCTTCTGCTTAAGGAACATGATTTAAGCCACTTAGCTTTTTGTTTTCCCAAGTGCTTCAGGGGTATTGGATATGTATGGCAATAGAAATTTAAATGCAAACTGGTGTGTGGTACAGTAAATTTGGGATTATAGTTTATTAAGGAAGACTTCTTGACCTCAACGTTAAGCCAAAATTGAGAAAAGCAAGCTTTTCATTATTTTTGATAGTTGATAGATTTTCCTAACTCATACTTTGAGTAAGAATTCAGGTTTTCTAGGATCCGGAGTTCATATGGGAGTTCTTCACTTTGACCCTCATCTTGCCCTGACCCAACGCAAACCCTCTTCTCTCCTGTTTCTGTAAAGTCAGTGAACTCAAACTTTGAAATTATTACCGAAATAGGGTAGATTATCTTGAATTATCATACCCTAAGCTCATGATATACATGTGTTTCTGTGTGTATACATTTTAAATAACTGGGTATTCAGCTTGACCTTTTGAGGGTGGAAGTGGAACATATTGTAGAAACTACTGGATAACACATGAATTAGCTATATGGTGCAATGTTTTGGGAGATGGTGAAAGTGCACTACAACAAAAGATACTGTGATCACATAAACTTGGGGAATTCAGCTGCTTTATTATTGGATTTTATCTCTCATTCTTGAATTTGTATGTTCCCTCTACTAGCTTTTGGTAGTGAAATGTGATGATTAGGCTGGCTATACCACTTCCCTTTTGCTGCGCTCTCATATACTATTATCTACTGCTATTTCCATTTTCTCGACAAGACAGCCCCCTTCTGCTAATGTACTTGGTCCCAATTCTGTTCCTACTGTAGGAACTGTCTGTTCTCTCTCCCGCATTACCAGTTCTCCTCTGTATATAGGATTATTCCTATCACCATAAGAACATATTTCTCCCTCCAGAAAGCAAAAAAACCTTTCTCCTTTCCACCTAATTTTTTCAACTATTGATGCTTTTCTCTTTTTATTCCAAAGATTTCCCTATACTCTGCTGATTTCTCTGTTCCATTTTCTCTTGAATCCACCCTAACCAGACTTGTGTCTACCATTCTAAGCGTTTACCAAATCCATGATCATTGCCAAATCTAATGATCAGTTTTTAGTTCTTACCATACTTCACATATTTAACTACTTTTTCCTTCCGTAAGCACTTTCTTTCTGTTGATTACAGAATCAACAGAATCCTTTTTATTCTTTTTCCCACTTCTCTGATCATCTTTGGTCACCTTTTCTTGTTCAATCTTCTCACCGTGCTCATATCTTCTAAAACATGGAGTATCCAGGGCTATTTTGGATTCCTTTTCATTTCATGTCCCCTTTGGTTTCCTCTAAATTTGACTATAAAATATCATCAATATACTAATGAGTCCCTATTTCATCTCTCTCTCCTACTCCAGATTGATATGTATGCCTGCCTACTCACATTCCCTGTTAGATTTCTATTACATATCTCAAGTTATTGTGAAAAATAAGAACCTAATCTTGTTCACACCAAACAGCTCCTTCTACAGTCCACTTTGTTTCAGTAAATGAAAACTCTACTCCTACTACTACTGAAAAGTAGTACATTATTTATCTTTGACTATTTTTCACATCCCTCCTTGAATATATCACCAAATTCTAGTGGCTTTACTTAAAAAAAATATAACCACTTCTCAGCACTTGTGCAGCTGCTGTGTGATCTAAGCCACCATAATCTTTTGCCTAGATTAGTGCAGGTGCCACCTAACTTAGGTCTCTGCTTCTGCCCTTTGTCCCTCATTAGCTTGTTCTCTAGCTGAAGTAATCTTGTTGAAATGAAAGTCAAATCCTGTTGCTCCTTTGCTTAAAATTGGTCAAGGGCCTTCTGTTTTCACTCAGATTAAACTCTAAATTCGTTGCCATAAGCAAGTAAGCTTTATAGGTCCTGGGTTTCATTACCAATCTGATCTTATCTCCTACATTTTTCTCAAACATTCTAATTCAGGGATATTAACTTTCTCTCTACTTCTTCAAAATATCAGTCATGCTTGCACCTCAGGGCTTTTGCATTGGTTTTCTGGCCAAATGTTCTTCTCCTATTTTATTATTTTTGATGCAGTTGTAAATGGGGTTGTTTCCTTAATTTCTTTTTTGATAGTTTATTATTAGTGTACAGAAACAGAAGAGATATTTGTATATTTTTATATCCTACAACTTTGCTGAATTTATTCTAACAGGTATTCAGTGGGTTCTTAGGGTTTGTTTTTTTTTTTTAAGATTTTATTTATTTATTTGACTGAGAGATCACTCTCAGGCAGAGAAGCAGGCAGAGAGAGAGGGGGAAGCAGGCTCCCTGCTGAGCAAAGAGCCTGATGTGGGGCTCGATCCCAGGACCCTGGAATCACGACCTGAGCCGAAGGCAGAAGCTTAACCCACTGAGCCACCCAGGTGCCCCACGTAATTAATTTTTGATGTAGTGTTCAGTGATTCATTAGTTAGTATAATACCCATTGCTCCTCACAGCATGTGCCCTCCTCAATATCCACCATCCTATTACCCTCTCCCTCCTTCCTCTTCCCCTCTGAAACTCCCAGATTATTTTTTCAGGGTCCATAGTCTCTCAGGGTTCATCTCCCTCTCTGATTTCTCCCACATTGCATTTGCTTCCCTTCCCCTATAGCAGCAATGTCCACAATAGCCAAACTCTGGAAGCAGCTGAGATGCCCTTCAACAGATGAATGGATAAAGATGTGGTACATATACACAATGGAATATTACTCAGCCATCAGAAATGATGAATACCCACCATTTGCATCAAAATGGATGGAACTGGAGGGAATTATGTTAAGTGAAGCCAGGCAGAAAAAGAAAATTATCATATGGCTTCACCAATTTGGACATTTATTTTTTCTTGCCTAATTGCTCTGGCTAAGACCTTCAACACTATGTTGGAAAAAAGTAGCAATAGTGGGCATCCCAGTCTTTTTTCTGATCTTGGAGAAAACTAGCAAAAATGTTGTCCATCACTGCACATCAATATAATAAAGCTTATTTAATTTATCAAAACATATTGACTGCCAGACCTATGCCTTTATGTTAATTTTGTTCATATTCATTAAGCTAAATCCGTAGAATATATTTTTATGCTAAATTATGATCTTCGTATAAATCTTAAAATTTTGTGATGTCTTTTTCCTCTTATTCCACAGATTTAATGTATTATTCATCAATGACATTTTTTGTCACTTTACACTTTTTCTGGTTATTTAAAAAAAATGAAAGATTAAAATGCAAAAACTGTTGGATTATTTATTTTAGAAATTCTTCCCTTTATGTTGGATTGCAAATTGAGTTTCTTCCTCCTTAGGCCTTTTCACAGCTAGGACTGAGAATATAAAAGCTTAGAACTACAGAAGGAAGACAACTTTAATGTGTAGCTTCTTGAAGGGGAAAAAAAGAAACATTTTGATTCCATGTGCCCATCTCAAGACATTCTGATTGTAGATCTGAGGTTCTGAATTCCAGATTTAGACTTTCCCAGTGCTAATGTAAACAGAACTGGTATGCACACTTTACGATGAATGTAATTATTCTTGTTAGTCACATCATTGCTTTATATTCCTCTTTCTTTGTATGAATTTATTGAAAAGAAAAAAATTTGTAATGACTCTTTGCAGTTTAAAATTCAATAAATCCTGTTTTTTCAAGGGGAAAAAAAAACCCTTTCAGTTTTTCACCATTGAGTATAATGTTATCTGTGAGTTTGTCATATTGTGGTCTTCATTGTGTTGTTTCCCTTGCGTCCACTTTGAGTTTTCATCATAAAAAGATGTTAAAGTTTGTTAGATACTTTTTCTGCACTTATTAAGACAATTAGGACTTTTATTGTTCATTTTGTTAACGTGGTTCATCATATTGATTTATGCATGTTGAACCATTTCTGCACTCATGGAATCCAGTCCACTTGATCATGCTGTGTTATTTTTTTATTGTTCAAGTTGTTTTGCTAATATATTGCTGAGGATTCTTATATCTATATTCATTAACGATTTCGGCCTATAACTTTGCTTGTGGCATCCCTGTTTGGTTTTAGGATCACAGTAATGCTGTCCTCATACATGATCTTGGAAGTGTTCCTCTTCCATTCCTGTAGAAAATTTTAAAAAGGATAATACTAACTCTTCTTTAAATGATTGGTAGAATTCACCAGTGAAGCCTGTGGGCCTGGACTTTTGTTTTTTTGGCAAATTTTGGTCACTGATTGAATTTCCTTACTAGAGATTAGTCTGTTCAGATTTTTTTTATTTCTTCATGATTTGGTCTTGGTAGTGTGTGTTTCTAGGAATTTTTCTTTTGTGAGTTTTCCGATATGGTACATGATTGTTCATAGTAGTCTCTTATGATCATTTGTATTCCTGTGGTATCAGTTTTAACATCTTTCTTTCATTTCTGATTTTTGAGTCCTCTTTTTTTTCCTGAAAGTCCAGCTAAAGATTTATAAATTTTGTGTATCTTGAAATACACAGCTCTTAATTTCACTGAATTTTTTTGGTCTGTATCTTAATTATTTTACTCTGATCTTTGTTATTTTCCTTCTATTAATTCTGGCTTCATTTCTTTTGTTGTGTAATTCCTTGAGACTGGGCACCTCAGCCTGTTATTTTTCTATTATGGCCTAGGGGAGGTAACCAGCTAAAAACTTGTTAGTTACAATCCTGTCACCCATGAGCATAGGCCCCACTAGCTACCACAGCCAGGCAGTCAAGGGATTATCTCATGGGTTGCAGCCACAAAACTCAGGGAGTGAACCAGATGAGTATAGAAGCTGCTTCCTAGGAGATAGTTGTGAGCTGGAGCCAGGCATAGGGTGAGTGTAAAGATGGCACTCACATGCCTCCATTTTGGAAGTATATTTCATAGGCTCTAAATGTGTGTTAAATTAGGGTATCTGCCCCTCAAGCTAATAGTTTACAATAAGCTTCTTTTACTAAAAGTCTGGGTGCTTTTCAGTCAGCTGCCTCTGCTAGGTGAGTCCATGTGTGTGAGCTCTTTAAGAAAATAGTTTCTCAGGCCAGAAGTTGGCTTTCAAGCTAGATGTTTGGGGGAGTTGTCTCTCAGAGGCAGTCTTAAAAGTTGTGCCAGATGTGGAGTTTAAACCTTTACCTCTTTAGGGAACATCAGGGTTTTGAATCCCCTCCCAAATGTGTATTGTGGTGCTGGTGTTGGGGTCTGTGGTGAGATTGTCTAAGCCTCTCCTACCCACTTTGATTTGGGTTTTTTCTTCATTTACTCCATATGTAAAAGTCACTCAACTAGTGGGGATTTTATCAGAGGATATTGTTGCT
>CM053606.1:123901960-123946428 GCA_028646535.1 Procyon lotor | reverse complement strand
TGACCATAGGTCCAGCTTCCCAGGAAAGTTCTGGCTTATATCTCTTATTGTCCCATGTATTAACATTAGCTCCTTTTATTTCCAAATGTTATGGTTTGTATGATATATGACTACTCTATCGTGATAGTAACAAAAATGCTAACTTAAAAGAGATAAGTAAATGTGTTATATGTGCTTGCACATAGATGCAAATGCAAATAACAATGTATTGTGTGATACTGGCTATTTATATGGGATGCCACAGGAACTCAGAGATGCGGTGGGAAATTGTCAGTTTGGGCATATCATGCTCAAAGAGTTGTGACACACCTGTTCTAGTTATCTGCCTGCAGTAAATTTAATCTCTGAGGTGGCTTTCAGGCTTTGAGTAACAAGGAAAACCATAGCACTGGGGTATTTTCACCCATGATGGTACCCTACCTCACCACAATCAAAATGGCCACATTAACTTTCCATTTGTTAACTTTCCAGTAGATCAGAGAGGTCAGGTACCCAGCCCTGCTTGCCTGCTACCACTCACGTTTGGTCCTGAGGGGATTAATAATTCTCCATCACTGCCCTCTGTGCACAGAAAAGTTCTCAAAATTCTTCTGAACATGGTGTTCCTGGCACTCGCTGTCCATCAGGTAGGCTTGCTGAGTGGCAAGAAGAAACCCATTTGCCGTTCACACATAGCCCTTTCTCCTGCCTGCCGCGTTTGGGCCCTCATTTTGGAACAGAGCATGTGAAAAGACAGACATGTGAATATTGGGACTTAATCCTTGCTCCGTTTCTTAAAATATTAACCTTAGCATGGGCTACTTTACATTTCAAATACTTGTACCATTTGTCTTTAGAGCCAACAGGAATTGAATTTTGACTTCCAGTGATGCACATATTGAGAGGAATCTTAACTTTTTTCTACAAAATTAGAAAACAGACCACTGACACTGATTACTTAAGAGGATTTCAAGGGTTCTTATATCTTCTAACCTCTTTAACGGCTGGACCACTTCTCCAGACTCTGTGCTGCCATGGTTTCCTGTTCCATTAAAAATACAATAAAAATATCATGAATGACTTACTGCATCCAGCCATTTCCAGGTGTTTTCTTCTTGATCTATGTGGCCTGTTTTAGTAATACTCTTGAGAGGTTTTTAAAAAAATAATGTCAGAGTACTCTTGCGGAAAACTGATTGTTCCCCATAGAAAAGCTGGAAGGCAAAGAGAGGAATAATATTGCTCCTGTGTACAGTATCAAAAACCTAGGCATAGAAAGTCTACATTTTTTTGCCAAGGGTTTACTTGTTGTAGGTTGCCTGGAAGTGGCAAAATATAATTTATGGCAGCTGTCTGATAGATATTCTTCCTGTCTTTCCTCCTAGCAATTGTTTCCCGCCCTTAGAATGCTTCCCAATTCACACCCCCCCCCAACTCCCCATATGCTCTGGCAGAGGAGAAAGGGCATTTTATGTCCAATCCAGGAAGGGATAGATAATTCTGTGGCTGCTTTTATTTTGTTCTCTGTGCAACTGATATCCAGACCAAGACACAAATTAAACTAAGAAAGGGAAATATTTATACACAGTCTGAAATTATGCCAAAAGAGGAATCATTATTGGTACTTCTTAGGAAAGAAAGAAAAACATTTTTGTTCTCACCTGAAATTCCTTGCAAAAATATATACTTGGTTTCAGGCACTACAAAAGGGAACGTTCACTCATTGACATAGCTTGGGGAAAAATGCTGAGCCAGTTTGTTATTTGTTGATTTCAGCTTTCATGTTCTAATTTAGAATCAACCACAAGATATGCAGCAGTACTCTTAGCTTCATTCATTGTAATAGAAGAGTTAATCATTTTGGTAATGTTCTGTCTAATGAAATACATGATCTCTTAATGTGAAACCCTTGTGTATTGGCCTGACATGTTCATCCTTGCAATCACAGCCACCATATTCTAGAGGGCATCCAAGGACACTCTCTACAGTAAGAGAGCTATAGGAGATGTATAGAAAAGGAAGATGACCTAAAGGTAAGACTGAGGCTAGAGTGGAAGGAAGCCCAATGGAAGAGTGAAGGTAAAAACAAGCAGAAGCTTTGGACCTGACTTGATCAGCTCTCTGTGTGTTTTTGGTGTGATACGGTGATAGTATAGTCACTCTTATTCTTTGTTTTCATTATAGATACTTCAAGGAAATGAAAACAATATGAATACTGTTTATGTAGAATGATTGTAGTATGATATTGGCTTTTCATATTAGATGCCCCTAATAGACGCTATATCATTTTTTATTAGTGTTGAAATTTGATGCTTGTATTAAAGTATGCTGAGTCATGTAACCTCCAGATCCCAGTGATGATTAACAAAACAAAGGTCTGCTTCTCAGCTAGATCACAGTTGAGGGCAGGTCAACAGGAAAGCAATTTCTACCTTTGGAAAGAAAGAACTCCGATTATCTCACAAGAGGGTTTGGGGGGGTGTGTCCTGCATCTCTCACTTGCTCCCACACTTTGCCAGTCCTTCATCACACAGTACCATCTAACTCCAGAGAGACTGGGATATGTCATTAAGCTCTGTCCCCCCAAAAGGAGGACCTAACACTTGTCTGCCACAGCTATTAGTTACTGAAAAGTAAACTATTTTATGACCACCTGCTGGTTTGGGGTTATCACAGCAGTCTTTGCATTTAGCAATGTGTGCTGCTTTACAACATATGTTTAAATGACATTTTTTTCTCAGTTTGTCATCATTGACCTGGATTTGCATGATAAGAGGTTATATGTTTGTTTAAATCTAGGATTTCTTTCTACTGTTTGAGGAATTGCCCTTCGGAGAGTTCTACATTCGTGTTTACCAGAAATACCATTACTTCGGCAAGAGTACAATTCAATATATATATATAACCATACTACTATTTTCTACTCTGAAAGTGGCTTTCCTATAATTACTGCATGGAAAACCAAAGTTTTTGAGAGCTGTGACTTTATTCCCAGATGTACCACCTTTCACTTTCAGTAAGAATCTTATTTTCCACACCATTTCTCAAAAAAATTCAAATACAATAACAGTTCCAAAAATCAATTTCATTATATTTTTATTTTAATTTTTTAAGGGGCATATGACCACGTGTTAATTTTCAATCTGCTACTTCTATCCTGCTACTTTTTCTGGCCTTGATGTTAAACCCGGCTTCATGAAACTCTAGCTTGGACAAAAATATAGATTAAAATGTTTTGTAGTAGTTCATATGTTGTTGGTAAAATAGATGCATCTAAAATCAAATTTTTCTAATTTGAATTATACTGGCATGACACAGAGAACCTCCATAAAATCACATATAAACTTTATAAACTTAAAGATAGTTTCTTTTTTATTATTATTAATTAACATATAATGTATTATTTGCCCCAGGGTACATGTCTGTGAATCGTCAGGCTTACACATTTCACAGCACTTACCATAGCACATACCCTCCTCAATGTCCATAACCCAGCCACCCTATCCCTATCCCCCCACCTCCCAGCCACCCTTAGTTCGTTTCATGAGCCTAGGAGTCTCTTATGGTTTGTCTCTCTCCCCATCCACTCCTGTTTCATTTCTCTCCCCCCCCCCCACAAACCCCCGCCTTGCCTCTCCAATTCTTCATATCAGATCATGTGATAATTGTCTGAGAAATAGTTTCTTAATTTACTTGTTCCACAATACCACTTTTTTTTTTTAGGATTTTGTTTATTTATTTGACAGAGTGAGAGATCACAAATAGGCAGAGGCAGGCAGAGAGAGAGAGGGGGAAGCAGGCACCTTGCTGAGCAGAGAGCCAGATGCGGGGCTTGATCCCAGGACCCTGAGATCATGACCTGAGCCAAAGGCAGAGGCTTTAACCCACTGAGCCACCCAGGCGCCCCTAATATCACATTTTTTTATGGCTTAATTTTTTTACCTTTATTTTTTAATTCCATTATAATATACAATGTTATATTAGTTTCAATACAGTAGTGATTCAACAGTTCTATACATTACTCTGTACTTATCATGATAACTGTACTCCTGATCCCCTTTATCTATTTCACCCATTCCCCTATTCACCTCCTCTGGCAAAAATCAGCTTATTCTCTGTATTTAAGAGTCTGAGCATTTTAGGTCTATTTTTTTCTTTGTTCATTTGTTTTGTTTCTTAAATTCACAGATTTTCTTACACTGAGTGTTTTTAAAATGTAGTTTTGCTTTATTGACAGGATTTCAGCTGGTGTTAGAAATTCATTAACCACAATATCTGCCAAGAGTAATTTGACCTTCACACACATATAATTTAAAATTTGCATCCAGGATAAAGGAATAGAATATAGGAACATATGAGACAGTAGACTTAGTATTGACTTCGAATTTGCCTGAATTTGAATGGTAATTTCTCTATTTCTATCGTCTTGAAGAAGGGGAGTTAATTTATATCAGCTTAAGTTTCCTCCTTTGCAAAATTGGAGTACTGCCTCTATGGCAATGCCTTTGTAATAATTTAATGAGGTAAAGTAATGGCTTTCAAACTTTTAAAACTGTGACCTACATTAAAAAGATTTTTAAAAAAGTATCATTTAGAACATATACAATGTGTGTATAAAAATATAAAAACTAAAAATTTATACAATTATGCAATTTTACACAATAAAGATATTTTACTTCATTGAAATGTTAATTGGAATTTACATTAAAATGTAAATATAATGTGATCTGACTTCTTGAACAATAATTGGTGAAGATTTTACAATTTAATGACACCCTGGTACTCTGACTTCTTCCCTGAAAATTGGCTTTGTTGATGAGGCTAAGACTGAATATCAAATAATAAAATTTTATATTCCTATCAACACCATGCCGATCTCTATGTATGCTTTTTAGTCAGCTCAGGAAAATTAAACATTGTTTTGTCCTTTATTACTTATGTAACTGTCTAAAACTTCTTCAATTTCATGCAATAGCTATGGCCCAAATTACTATTACATGTGTTGAGATTCTGGGCGGCATATTTATTTCCCTCTTCATTTATTAAGAATAGCCTCTTTCAAGTCGTAGAAACTGATGAGAAATTCTCTAGGGAACTCAAATCATGGAGCCATTGGCATAATTTTCTTTGATGACTCTATACTTTATTCTTATAGTAGATATTAACATTTTCTAGGGAAATAAGAAGCCACTCTCCTGGTGAGAGTTTAAGGTCTATGTTGGTTAGTATTGTAAAAAAGTTAGATAAAAATGGGTAAGAATAGATGGCAGAGAAATTTACAAACCTAATAAAGTTGAACTTCTTTTAAGAAAAAAAGAAAATCTTTGGATAGGGAAACTGTAGAAGAAGATTCTTACATCGTTTTGTTTAAACGCTCAAAAAAATCATGGAGAAAAGATAAGCCAGGAAGAATTGTAAATATTTAGTACAAATATAAGCATGTGTTGGTAAGGATTCAGGTTAGGTGGTGGTAATGTGACTAAAGGAGAAAGAAAAATATTTATATATAACATATATATATATACATACATACATATATATGTGTATATATATATATATATATATATATATATATATATATATATATATATTTAGCAAAAGAGCTTGATCTATCTGAGGAACTTCTCTTTTATTCCCCCTCAATTTCAATTACATATATCCAAATTTTCAATAGTGGAAGAGTAGCATAATGGTGGTAATACCAAAAGAAGCACATACAGAAAGGTGCTGGTCTTTGAAGGAAAAAACTGTGTTTGTCCATATAGATTCTTATGGATCTGGAGTTGAGAACAATGTGTTAAAACAAGCCTGTGATACAGAATTCGATGTTTTTAATCTAAGTTAAATCAGAAATTATGTCAAAAATCAAGGAGAAAAAAATTGTCAAGAATATAAAGGATTTGCCTTGGAAGATAATATTCTCTTATTGGACGGGATTAAATAAACTGTTAACCACTTTATAAAGTAAGGAACTCCTTCCTTTGTAAAGGAATCTATGCGTTGTATAGGAGATCGAATGAACTGAGATCCTTCCTTTGGTTATTTGCAGACTAAGCTTGAGCGTAATCATACCCATGGAAGCTAGTTTGGACAGGCAGACAAAAGAGGAGTTCCTCCTCCCTTGATAATTTTTGTCCACAAATCTTGGGCTTAGTAAGTAGTGAAAGATGAATATAGATTTAAGCTTCTCTTTATTTTGGGGCTGATCAGAACATGAGACTGTTGCCTACTAATCTGATCCCAAGTATGTAATGGTTTGCCCAGGTTCTAGGAGCCTGTCCTACCCTCTGAGTAGTACGCTCACTTGAGTGAAGCCCTAGAGCTTTAAGCACATTGTTAGGCTGAGCATAGGGTGAAGGAGAGCATGGCTAGGAAGTACATCCTCCAGCCCTTTTCCTGGGATTGAGCTCTCATTCCAGGATGTCACATTATTTCTTCAGACTTTTTAGATACTATAAAAACCACACTCAGAATAACCCTGACTTTGTTATACCCCTTTATACTTGGCATCTTTGACAGTTGATCCTTTTCTGGGTTGGAGGAATGAAGTGGAGGAAAATGGTTATCCATGTTGCTATACTGTGCATTTCTTGTACTCTTTCCTGATGTGCGTTTCATCTCAATCCATCCTCCTCCTCATCATGATGGAGGCTTGTTAAAAATAGTTTGTTTCTTTTTTTTTTTTCAAGAAGGAAATAAATCCAATGTGTGATTTTACAGGGGTATCCAGATGTATGAATATGGGAATACAGGGTTTGAAATGAGCAGTAATAGAACAGATTTAATGAGGGATGCTTTAATCAGATACTTTAGTCATAAGTAGATCTTGCCAATGTGGGACTGAAATAAAGATGACAGCTCAGGACTGAAGGTTCAAATCTGGCAGGTATCCACCTAAATAAAATGAAGAAACAGAATGGTATATTCATATAAGGGTCAGATGCTTGGCACATTCACAGAAGAAACAGAAGGAGATGAAGCAAATAGAGCCAATGGAGCAAATCCCCTAAAATGCTAGAGAATAATGAGAACAAAGGACAGTAGTTCATTAATTCACATATAAAAGAACTCTGAGTGGTTGAATGTTGCAAGAGGAGAGGCAGTGGATGGAGAGGAAAGGAAAATGCTGAAGAGTAGTGGGAAAGAGTGTCTTAGAGAAGGTGGGCAAGGATGCAGAGAACTAGGGCAGGACTGAGATTAAGATAGAGAAGAGCCAAAAGGAATATGTGGGGAGGGATAAAGGAATAATGATGTGCTGCCATAAGGAAAGTGAGGGGCACCTGGTGGTGTCAGACTCTTGGTTTTTGTTCAGGTCATGATCTCGGGGTTCTGGCATCAAGTCCTATGTGGAACTCTGTGCTCAATGCAGAGTCTGCTTGAGATTCTCTCTCCCTCTCCAACTTATGCCCCCCCTCCATGCACGTGCTCTCTCTATCAAATTAAAAAAAAAAAAAAGGGTTAAAGAAAAAGTGAATTATATTTGGATGCTTGATGAAAGGTCCTTATGCCAAAAAGTATTGGACTTGCTTTTGAAGTAGATAGACCAATGTCCTATCTCTGTAGAAAACTGTAAAATGGTTCACCCATAAATGTCTCTTTCTGGTAAAGTATGCCTAAAAAAAGTTGTAAATTATTTTTTGGGACTTTTAATGTCAAATTTCAATCCTAAAATTGACTTCTTGAGTTCTCACTGTACATTGAAAATTGCAATCCATTTGCACACTATTTGTGTTATAATTTTAATTTTTTGTTACCTAGTTATCACATCCATAATCTAAACTTACAAAGAAGTAACATTTTGTTGTCTTCCCTGCTAATAAGTAATGAGGCAGTTTGTTATGAATCTAGTGCTACTGGCATTAGTCATTTCACCACTATTATAATTAAATATGTCTTATGCCACAGTTGAATTGGAACAGAATTTCAAAAAGCCACTATTGAATTAGAAGTAACACAGGTTTCTGTCCCTTCATTATGTAAATCTAGGTTTTGAGAAGATGTCTGATCAGTAGGAACTGTCAGGCCACCTGCAATTACCTGCCATAAAGTCTATCTCCCCCACCAGCATAAGCTTCTTTCTCTGCAGGTGCTATAATTTCCTCAGGGGGGAATTTATTATCAGGTAAAAAAAACAAAAAACAAAAACAAAAACAAAAAAAAACTATACATGTTTAATCACTCAGATATTTCAGAAGAATTTTAAAATAAAATTTTAGTCTTTGTATATTTCTCTTTACTAATAGCTTCCACAAGCATTAATTGAGCCCCTACTATATGAAAGGCATGATATTACACAATAGGTATAAACTAATACTGTGCATTTACATAGTTCTTCAAGGTCATCTGATAACTCCCATAGATAACCCTCTCATTTGGGCTTCAAAACAATTATGTAAGGAACATAGGAGGACAGATAAAACTATGTATGATAGTTGAGGAAGCTGAGATTTATAGATGTTAATCTTTGTTCTTTCTTCCTTATATACTTTCATTAAAATATCAATACTGTCGCATAAACCCATATATTTTAAATCCTTAGGGATTTCAACTATTCATGGGGAAGCTTCCTAATATTTCGCTTGGGACTTCAATTGTTTGTTGAAAATATAAATAAATTATTAGAATAAGAGTGAAGCAATTATCCTAGACAAGAATTTTTTTAAACAATGAATTTCTGTGAGAAATTTTCCATTCTAATGGAGCATATCATCCTGACAGATTAGAAAATAAATTAAAAAAAAAAGCCTAAAAACATAATTCTGGATAATGTCTGCAATATGGGAAGGATAATTAGTAAGATTGATTTTACATTGGTTTATTCCTCTCTTAATTATTCAAGAGAAATTTCCACAATTTGGATTATGCCATAGGCATTTAAATCTGTTCGGGAATGAGAATCACTGTATATCCTACCTTCTTCTGCCATAATCAGTGAAGGTATTGACTAGAGTTCATGCTAAGCCTCTGCACACAGCAGTCTGGGAAGCAGTAGAGGTGAGAGAAAAGGCCTTGATAAAGAAAACTGATACCTAATCAAAATACCACAAATCTAAAATCATGTAAAGGCACATTGAGAGCTCACGTAAAATGGAGAATTGATATGAAGGGTCAGCTCTGGAATGTTTTTCGGGCGAGTGTTTGCATGCTTGCGATGTCAAAGGTAAGTAGGCTGAGTGACAGTACTGACTTGTGAAAACTGAAGATGTTAACTTCTTCTCAATACCATGTTAGGTGAGGTTAGATTTTTAGCTTTTAACCAAGGTGGGAGTATTTACAGTATAGGAATTGGTAACTATTACAAATCAGATTCTGTCTCCATGCCTGCTACTCTTATCCCCATATCGTAGCCATATCGTAGAATATTAGTCTAGCACCTTGGTTCAAGGACCTTGTGCTGTGTGAAGCAGATCACGGCCCACATTTTTGGGACTGGGGTTGAGGTTAATGTTCTCATCAGTGGAGTGGGGTAAACTTGGAGAGGTAGGGACAGATAACTGCCAGCTTGTAAAGGCTTGAGCCAATAAAGTGTTTGCAAAGAAGAACCATGGACTTGACAACTACCTCTGGGGTTTGGAGAAGGCTTAGGAATAGTGAACTTGTGGGTATTCCAGAGGCATTACTATAATGACACTAGTCTGGAATGCAAACTCAGTCCAGAACCAATGCCTTAGTTAATGAAGATTTTCTAATATGCTTCCGGTCATTTTCAAGATTGGCTTAGGAAAGAAGGGGGCTAAGGCGGTGGGAGGTAAACCTCATGGTTGTTTGAGGCTTTAATAAAAAGATACGTATTATGCTATGCATTTTATATATGTTGCTTAAATAATTTCTTTCAAAGGCAGTAGGATTATTCAGATTTTGTTGACTACAAAGAGCCTCCCAGAGGCAAAGGCCTTTCTCCAAAATCATGCATCTGGTAAATGGCAAGCTCGATTTGGCGTAGTGATCTATTTCGCATTTTCTTTGCTGTGCCAGATTGTGGTAATGGAATTATGGACCAAGTATCCTAAGTATCCAAAAGATGAACTTATTGTGTATACTTAGGAGTTTATTCTATAAACGAGGGTTTATTTGTGGAGGATGGCTCCAAGTTTGTAAGGCTGTAGGTTAGAGATGATTAAAGAGAATAATTCTGTGGTGCAGATGACAATTAATGAGATCCTATTGGGATATTCTAGAAAGAATGGTGAGAAAGGGACAGATTCAAAAGATGTACAGGATGTAGGATTAGTTTGATTTGAGGGTGATGAAGAAGGGGCTACTCTTCTAATGACTTTGATTATACACATGAAACTTCTTATTGAAATACATGGTCAGTATTTATCAACAGTATTTATATTTTCTATAAATATTTACAATCATTTTATGTTCAATCTTCTTGTTTCTCTTTTGAAAGAATTTCTAGGACCTATGGTTTTTTGAGCACTCAGCCAATCTCTTAAATTAAGTGAGGGTCATTCCATAATCTGTTGATCACTTTTGCCCCCTTACTGCTTCTCTCCTCTCCTCTTCCCTTTTCTTATCTATCCCTTTTCTTATCAATCCCTTTTCTTATCAAGTCCCAATCATGTTCTTAATGAAAGCTTTGTGCCGACTTCACTTTGTATTTCCCTACTTTACAAAATTAAAACCAAAAAAAAAAAAAAAAATAGGCCTGTCCCTCTTGGTTTTGTTTTACTGAGTGTTTTCTCTCTAGTGGAGAATAAATATACATGCATTGTTATATTTAGTACTTAGAATAACAAAATATTTATCAAACTCTTCCTGGATGACTCAGTAGATACTATTACTTGCTTTGCAGAATTTTAATCAAGGCATGGAATGTTTAGCACAGTAATGTGCCTAGAGTCACACAGCTTGTAAGTGGTGAAATGAAAGTCAAACCTGGGTTTGTTTGACTTCAGGCTTAAACTTTTAACCACTGTTCATGTGTGTACCTTCTACCTTCCAACAACAGTGGGCTGGAGCAGGGGTTCTGCTATACTCTATACTCTAAATGTTTATCTAATAGAATACTGAGACATACGTGAGACTCTGGATTTTACTCCTGAGTGCCTGAACAGATTAAGACACATCATTTTATTTTTTATTATTTTTTTTAACATATATTATTTGCTTCAAGGGTACAGGTCTGTGAATCATCATTCACAGCACCCACCATGGTACATACCTTCCCCAAGGTCCATCACCCAGCCACCCTATCCCTACCCCTCCACCCCCCAATGACCCTCTGTTTCCTGAGATTGTGTCTCTTATGGTTTGTCTCCCTCCCAGGTCCCATCTTGTTTCATTTATCCCCTCCCTACTCCGATGACCACCCCACCGTGCCTCTCAAATTCCTCATATCAGAGAGATTATATGATAATACGACACATTGCTTTAAATAATTATGACTTTTATCATTCTAACTATATTTTTATAGAATTTTCAGTTTTACTTCTGCTTGGAACTGCTAAGTTAGATTTCTTTTTTTCAACTTTTTCTGTTAATACTATTAAAGTTATTTTTAAAATTGATCCATGAAGAGAATAATTCAGGAGTCACAAATCTGTTTTTGCACTATCATTTTCACATGTGTATCAGAGACCATCTGTTCAAATGTGCATTGCTAGTTTTTATTAATCTCTCTTTTTAAAAAATTTATGGTCTTTACCTAGGTGTAATTTTGTGCAATGCCCTGTGAAGAGCGGGCTTTTTTTAAAAATTATTAGTGAAATTAAAGGTAATAAATTTAGAGAACAAAATCATAAGGATATTCACACTTGTTTAGAACATCTACAGTGATTATATTTTACTTTTTATTGCCAAGCACATCTCTAACATGTAGCAGCTTTATTAGTAGTATTCCTGGGCTTCTAAGAAGTAAAATGACATTGAAATGTGGGGATTAATGTTGCTAGAGAGATAAGATTCAAAGTGCTTTGTGAATCCTACAGTAACTTATCTAGATAAATCTTGTTTTCCTCCATGGAAATACTATAGGTATTAAACTGAAGTTTAATAAACATTACAATCAAATTATTGATCCCTTTCTCTTATGCAAAATCTGTTTTCTCTTCTAACAAGTTATATGTATATCATATGTATATATTGTCAAATATGTTTACTACATATAAAATGTATTACTAAATATGTAAAATACATAATGTAATATGTATGTATGTACATGTATGTATGCATTTTGAGTGACTGTGTTCAGTTACCATCTGTATAAACGACAATAGCAGAAAGCTACTTATCCCAGGTCAGTAGTAAAATGAGCAATTAGTTTTAGGTTGATTTTCTTAGCAGGAAGAGACACAATGAGAGATATTTATGCATAGACTATTATTTAAAACTCAGTGAAACACCAGATCTAGAAATAGCTGCCCATTTCATTGGGGTGTCACAACTGATTAGTGAAATCAACAAATGTAGAAAGAGAAATTCATCTGTAGTCACCATTTTAGTCTTTCTATACATTTTTCTCTAAAATTTCAATATTGGAGACCATAGAAATTCAAAACCAAAGAAACTATGTTCATAAAATGCATAACGCTTGAGAATAATTCTGCCTACTGCATTTTGTACTTTGAAAGAGATTTTTTTGCCCCCAAATCCTGCTTACTAACGCACAAATGAAGAGTCTCATCTTTCATAGATAATGCATATATAGCACTGTATATAATTTCAGCTATATTGCACTGTCTTTTAATTCAAAAGATTTTAAATTGCCTGCTATCTTTCAATGAGTACTCTTTTGGTACATTTCCCATTCTGAGCTTGTTAAAACAGCTTGCTAGTTACCAGAATTTTTGCCAAGCGTCAGCATGTTGCTATCGTGTTTCTCTTTGTGTAGCCATCTTTCCTCTAATCAACTTATCGCTAAAACACCTCATATGCATACCCAAATTAATTCAAGTCCAGGCCTATGTCAATTAGGATCCTATCATATAATTGCCAAAGAGTAGCAGAGCTAGATATGATTTGCTCCTTGCTAAATAATTAGACAATTTCAATGATTTAAGACCTAACTATTGGAAGAAGGCTGTCTTAATGAATGAGTCTATTATTTTAAGAAGATTTAGCAATTATGCATTTTTCTAATATTGATTTCCACTAAATTCTATCTTGAAATTAATGAGATTGATAATAAAACCTTTCATTCAGTTCTACCACAATAGATTTAATGAATAAATTGGCTGCATGCATAGCCCCACAACCAGCTTCATTTAGCAATAAATGGCATAATAGAATAGAAGATAGAACAATTTCAATAAAAAAGAAATACAGGTGTACCTGAGCTCAGAAATATCTTAATCAAATATGAAAGAAATGGGAAGCATGATATGCTACAGGTTGGTTTATGTCATTTTGGTATACTTTTGTATTACTCTTTGGAGTATAATTTCTTATTTTATATAGTTGAAGTACATTTACCTGTTACTGTGGACTGACATCCAAGAGTGCGTCCTTAAAGAAAAAATGCTGTAGTATGATGAGTAAGATAAAAAATGTGGACACATTAGATGTAGATATGACACATTAAATGAGAAACCGCCACCTTGAGTTACTTGAGAAAATATATGCATAGGGCCCATTTCAATGAACAGCTGAAAACTGAAGGTGAGTTATTTTCCTGACTTAGTTCCATCTACTAAAAACTAATTGATTTCTAGTCCTTGGATGCATTGCTAAAAAGCTTCAATTTATAGTATATGTGACTCATTAGTATTTCAGATTGAGACTATCCTGTAGTCCATCTTTTTCTCTCTTTGGGAAGATTAGCTCATTCAATTATAAGATCAATGAGTTTAAATCTCATAGGCTTTATAATCTCCATGTGTCTTTTAATCCAATTCAAGGACAGCACTTAATATTTTTTAAATGATAGTTCTAGTGAGATACATTTCATAAAATTCACTTTTTAGCAGTGTACAACTCAGTTTTAAGTATATTCACAAAGTTGTACAACCACCTCCACTATCTAATTACAGAAATTTTCATTATCGCAAAGAGAAACCTAGTACATTTTAGCAGACACCCCCATTCACATCTCCCCCTAGCCCTTGTCAACCACTAATCTATTTTTGTTTCTATGGATTTGCCTAATATGGATATATTACATAAATAAAGTTACCCAATATGTGGTCTTTGTGGCTTTTTTTTTTACTTAATGTTTTCAAAGTTGTATAATCTCTCAGCACCTCATTCCTTATTGCTGAATCATATTCCATGGTGTGTGTACGTGTGTGTGTGTGTGTGTGTATATACACACATATACAATTATATATATAATATATAATATATTGAATTGTTCAATTCAGAATTATAATTCAGAATTACTATTATATAATATATATTATATATATAATATATATGTCACATTTTATTATTTTTTATTTATATTCTAGTTAGTTAACATACAGTATAATATTAGTTTCAGGTGTATAATATGGTGATTTTACAATTCCATACAACATCGCTTCCTCAACACCAGTGCACTCTTTAAACCCCCGTCACCTATTTTAACCATCTCCTCACCCAGCTCCCCTCTGGTAACCATCAATTTTATCTCTATAGTTAGGAGTCTGTTTCATAGCTTGCCTCCCTCCCTCCTTTTCCCCCCTTTGCTTGTTTGCTTTGTTTCTTAAGTTCCACGTGTAAGTGAAATCATATGGTATTTCCTTCTCTACCTTATTTCACTTAGCATAATACTCTAGCTCCATCCTGTCATTGCAAATGGCAAGATTTCATTTTTTTTATGACTTCGTAGTATTCCATTGTACCTATGTACCACATCTTTATCCATTCAGCAGTCCACAGACATTTAGGTGCTTTCTGTAATTTGGCTATTGTTGATAATGCTGTTATAAATATCGAGGTGCATGTGTCCCTTTGAATCAGTATTTTTATATTCTTTGAGTAAATACACAGTAGTGCAATTGCTGGGTCACAGGGTAGTTCTATCTTTAACTTTTTTTGAGGAACCCCCATATTTCTTTCCAGAGTGGCTGTGCCAGTTTACATTCCCACCAACAGGGTAAGAGGGTTCCCCATTGTCCACTTCCTCACCAATGTCTATCGTTTCCTATATTGATTTTAGTCATTCTGACAGGTGTGAGATGATATCTTAATATAGTGTTGATTTGCATTTCCCTGATGATCAGTGATGTTGAGCAGCTTTTAATGTGTCTGTTAGCCATTCTGGATGTCTTCTTTGGAAATATGTCCATTCATGTCTTTTGCCCATTTTTTATTGGATTATTCAATTATGTAGTACTGCATTGTGTCAGTTCTTCATGTATTTTGGATACTAACACTTTATCAGACATATCATTTGGAAATATCTTCTCTCACTTCACAGGTTGCCTTTTAGTATTGTTGATGGTTTTCTTTGCTGTGCAGAAGTTTTTTATTTTGATGACATCCCAATAGTTTATTTTTCCTTTTGTTTCCCTTGCCTCAGGAGACCTATTTAGTAATAAGTTGCTATGGCCAATGTCAAAGAGTTTACTGCCTGTATTCTCCTCTAGGATTTTGATGGTTTCAAGACTCACAGGTCTTTCATCCATCTTGAATTTATTTTTGTGTATGGTGTAAGAAAGCGGTCCAATTTCATTCCTTTGCATGTTGTTGTCCAGTTTTCCCACCAGCATTTGTTGAAGAGACTTGTTTCCATTGGATATTCTTTCCCCTTTGTCAAATATTTAAATTTTTTTAAAAACATTTTATTTATTTATTTGACGGAGAGAGAGAGAGATAAGAAGCAGGGAGAGGGAGAAGCAGGCTCCCCACCGAGCACAGAGCCCGATGCAGGAGTCGATCCCAGGACCCTGAGATCATGACCTGAGCTGAAGGCACAGGCTTTAACCCACTGAGCCACCCAGGCACCCCCCCCACTTTGTCCAATATTAATTGACCATACAATCTCCACATTTTGATGCCTTGCATATAGCAGTTCTTTAAATATTTCTTGAATACGTAAGTGACAAAAGAAATATTTCCCACTCTGAAAGGACTTTGCATTTATAATGGAAAATGGGACAAAAGAATTACTATAATAAAATTAAGAGCAAGACCAGTGTCAGAAGACATGCAAACAAAATACTATCAGTGGATGAAGCTGAGAGAGGGTATAGCCATAACACACCTGGTTGAAAGATTGAGATATGAAAGTCTGATTCTTGTGATTATTGTATACATGGATTATACACTTTTCATGTAGTTCAAAAGTATTCTGTCAAAGTACCTGCTTTTCCTAAAAAATTATCCAGTAAATGGTAAAAGGTAAGAAAATTCCCTTCACAGAAAAAATTCAATTGTAGGCACCACAAATTTACTAGGGAGCTCTGCCCTTCTTACCTAAAGTATCCATACTGCCTTCTTTGTTGAATTTTTCTGGGTTCTGGTGTGCTTGCTACAAGACTGGGGTTGGTTAAGGCATAGATTTTCACTCTTGTTCTGGATTCTAGACTTCCTTCCTCTCCTCACCTAGAAGCCACAGTACATGGGCCCAGCTGAGTCATCCATACTTTGGGTCTGTACAGTTTGCTACAGTCAGCCTCCTTGGATTATTCAGAAATTTCTATTTTGATTCTGCCATTTTTGACTTGGGGGCACATCAGACCTTATAAATCATGTGTTTTTCCTACATTCTTTCTATACTATAAAGAACTCAGGACAGAAACTCAGTGAAGGGGAAACAAAGCAGCTTTGGTGAGATAATTAAATAAGAGATTTCATAATGGGCTTTAAAGTCAGATGATCTGGGGTTGCATTTGACTTTGCTATTTAATATATGTGGATGACACATGAATCCCTTACATGTGAGATGTACTACTTATAACAACCTGAGAGATATATATTTCAATCCCATTTAACCAAAGTACTTGAAACTCAGAAGTAAACTGCCCAATTTTGTATTGCTACTGAGGATACAAGGGAAGGTTAAAAAAATGTCTTGTGAAATCATGCTGGGTTTGCCATTAAGGCAAAAACTTATCACTTTCCTTCTATATAATAAAATATAACCTGGACAGGACTTTAGTACATTACTGATTCAGGGTATTGGTTATGGCATCTAACATTTCTGATTTCTTCTACTTGTACAGAAAAAAAAACATTTAGTCAGTAAATAATAATTAAGAAGGTGTGGTCATTAAATATATTTATATTAAACATATGAGCTACACAAGATATTTTACTTTATAACATTTAAATAATTAGTAGTGTTTATTTCACTTTCATGTAATGAGGAAAAATATAACATTTTATCAAAGCAAGTTCCTCATTTTTTGATTAAGCACTTGATAATATTTATACTGATATTCAGAATGTTTCTATTGTAACTCACATGCTATACTGTGATGTTTTATAATGTGAAGGCTGCTTTTTTCTTTTTTAACTGTTAAAGCATTCTGAGATAAATGATTCAGTGATAGTGAAGTTATCCTATTAACAGAAATCAAATGTAGTTAAGGTAAATATTCACATCTGCAACTGCATGCAGCTCTGACATTTTGTTTCGTTTTTATGGAGATGGTAGAAGAGCAATTTTATATACAGAGAAGTTAGAGATCTTATTCTGCTCCTATTGTCAGAGGAGAGGAAAATGCCAGTATGGTCTTCCCATGGTACAAGAGGAAAGATCCTTCAGTAAGCATGTGAGGATGGTATTTAATCAACCCAATTCGTATTATAGCGATGTTTGTGGGGAAACAATGTGTGACGGTTAAAGTAATACTCTGTTCATCTGGGAATCTCATGTGACCAACAACCATATAGAAACACTGTTAGAAGTTGTCCAAGAAATGGTTAAACCAAAATACATTTTCTCAAACTGAAGCAATTCCTTGAAGTAGAAAAAAAATAGACTTAGGAACCTGAGAAACCCTACTTTTGAATTACTGGTGTTGTGATTTTGGACAAGTGACTTACCCTGTTATCTCCTCATCTCTAATATGGCTTTAGAGTGAGTTTTGCAATAAGAAGAAATAAACTGTGTAAAGCCCCTAGCTCAGTGACTGACATGCAAAGGACAATTAGGGAATGGCAGGTATTAGGAAATCCAAATACTTTCATCTACCACCTGTGATTGAACAGTAGGGAGCTTTTGTAAGAGTATTTTTTGATGTAATGCTGTTTAGCTTGTTTCCTGCTGCAGAGTATGGCCAGGGCTTTGCTAGGCCAGCCTACTCGATGAAAGTAAAAGATGCATTTTTCAGTAGTTTTACAAGGATACTCTAGTTAATATTAGGCTAATGTCACAAAAGGCAAAGGCTTATTTTTTGTTTACTCTTGATTTTTGTATTTTTCATGAGGGCAATATTGACTACTAAATTTAGAACCTACCTCTGAAAGAAAAGTGATATTAGAGACCTGGTACACTCTCTGGTGTTCTTCTTAACCATTAGTTGTATTGTTATTTTTTGTGGGTGGGTGGGGATTATTGATTAGCTTTACTGCTTTTCTTTTAGAAATGAAACCTCATTTAAAAAATAAATCCTAACTAGCTACAGCAAAAAGAATAATTGGCTTGGGTAACTGAAAAGTCTTGATGTGAGCTGGCTTATTTTATGCTTTGATGAGAAACTCATATTGCAACTCTCAGATTCAGTCAGTATTTCCAATCTTAAGTCCTGCTTTCTCTGGATCAAGGGTTCCATAACCGTTGGTAGTAGTTTACATATAGTTTCTGTTCCTTTGTCTAGATTTCCCAATATACTCATTCTCTGAATTGTTATCTATCCATAGGGAGAGGTCAGTTAAATTCATTACTATTTGGAGCACAGACAGCATTAAATTCTGAGTTAGAATGTTGCCATAAAAGTGTCATTGGAAAGAACAAGAAAGCACTTCTCCTGTGAATTCTGAATAATTTCTCTAGTTTGTCTTTTATTTTACCAATTAAATTTTCTGCAGTGCTTCAGGCAGATTTTGGTTTTATTCTTTAGTTTTCTCGAAAGCTTTGCTTAGTTGATTTGGTTTCTTTCCATCTCAACTTGTACTTCTGTTAGATTTTCATCACACATTTTACTTCCCATTTCTTAGGTTTATTTTTTAATTGTATTGAATCTATAAAGAGGATGGTTTCCAGGATTTGTGTCTGCTTTCCATAGGAAGTTATTGTCAGTATTAGGATCTTCCTTAGCATATTTAAACAATTACTCCCTTTTTGTTGTTCTTCAGAATCTTTTCATGACCCGTGATGTTGTCTTTTCCCTTAGTTGATCTATCCTCAAATGATGCATAAAATTTATTGCCCTTCTTGTCTAATATTTAGAGAAAATTCTTTTCTGATATCATTTGGATGATAAAAACATGAGTTAATTAAATTAACATACTATTATTGAATAGACAACTAAGAAACTTAAAAATATGCTGCCAATTAACTAGCATACTATTTTCCCATTACTTACAGTATTCCTTTAATTAAACTGCTATAGAGAGTTAAGATTTTTTTAAATAGTACAATTTGTAAACTCCAGAAGAAAAGGTAAGATAAATGAACAAGGAATTTCAAAAACTCCTTCACATTCAGTCATTCTCTGAATCAGTGTCATCGATATCTATTTTTCTCAACATTTTCATATTCGATGCTCTAAAGAAAGTTGGTGATGCAACATTTATTTAAAAACTGTTCACTATTGTCACAGAAATGTTTTCTCAAATAGCCGGCACCTCTTCTGCAAGTTTTGATGCTAGTATTTTCCTGCTTTTACCAGTAAGTGTTGGTGGAAAGTTTTCAGACATTAGTATGACTATATACATGTGGATACTCCCTCATCAACTGCCCTAATGATGGGAAGGCTGAAAAGTTGAGTAGCTCCAGAATGGCTCCAGGAATAGCCACCAGGTTCACACATTGATGAGTAATTTACACCAGGAGTGTCTCCATGCAAACAAAGATTGTAAAATGCCGTAGATTGTAGGATGAGTTTTGAATTTCACATATGGATTTTAAACATGTACATCTTAGAATTGATGAAATGTTATATTATCCTATTAACAGAAAGTTACATAAACAGAATTAGAGTTAGCTCTATCAAGGAAAATAAGAGTTATGTTGGCCATCTTCCATTAAATTCAACTGTTATCTTTTACCTTCCACTAACCTATATAGTCTTTAGTTTTAGTAGTGGATTAAGGGCTTCACTTGGTTATATTCCCTCCTTATATTAATAATGTGGAAAAGAAGACCTCTCCATGGAGCCAGAGATGAGTATAGTAATCTATACATTTAGCTACTTGAGGCCAACGTTTTTTTGCCTTGTAAGTACTTGCCTCATGTGATTGCCTCATGTCAGATCTCTTCCTCCTTTCATTCAAAATTTCATCTTGTGGGGCACCTGGGTGGCTCAGTGGGTTAAAACCTCTGCCTTCAGCTCAGGTCATGATCTCAGGGTCCTGGAATTGAGCCCTGCATTGGGCTCTCTGCTCAGCAGGGAGCCTGCTTCCCCCTCTCTCTCTGCTTGCCTCTCTGCCTACTTGTGATCTCTCTCTTCTCTGTCAAATAAATAAATAAAATCTTTTAAAAAAATTTCATCTTGTACATTCTCATGCTTATTTTATAATTTAGGTTAAATCCCATAGTAAATTATTGGGTTTAAAAAGAAACTACTTAAAGATGGGGACGGAGGGGAAGAGACCAGAGAAGTCATTTCCATTCTCATTGTTCTAAAGAAATTTCCAGTTCAGAATAGATTTGAGGGGCGCCTCATGGCTCAGTCGTTAAGCATCTGCCTTGGGCTCAGGTCATGATCCCAGGGTCCTGGGATCGAGCCCCGCATTGAGCTCCCTGCTTAGTGGGAAGCCAGCTTCTCCCTCTCCCACTCCCCCTTCTTTTATTCCCTCTTCTCTCTCTCTCTCTGTCAAATAAATAAATAAAATCATAAAAAAAAAGATTTGAAATAATGGAATAAAATCATATTTTATGACCAGTTTTATGCCACTTTATAATGTACATGCACATACATGTCTTTTCCTCAGTGAAAATGTTTTTGAGGCGCCTGGGTGGCTCAGTTGGTTAAGCATCTGCCTTCAGCTCAGGTCATGATCTTGGGGTCCTGGGATGGAGCCCTCTCATGTCTGGCTCCTTGATCAATGGGGAATCTGCTTTTCCCTCTCCCTCTTCCCGCCCCCCCAACTCATGCTCACACACTCTCTAATAAAATCTTTAAATAAAAGAGCGTTTTTGAGTAATTGCTTTTCATTAATGTCATCAGTCAAAACATCTAAATATGTCAGATGCTCTGCTATTCACACATGAATCTGCTTGTGAAGTCAACAATCATTCCACATATTTCTGGCGGGTGGTTTATGTTTATGAAAAGGTTTTAGATCAGTCTTTCTTCAAGTAGTCATCTCATTTGTTTTCTCCATTTTCTATCCATTAGTATTGTTTACATAACATGTAATATGCAATTATATAAATGCAAAGAGATATTATATCTAATAAGAAATATATTTTCTTTTCAGCATCCTCTGACTGGCGATTACTGTAATTATGCTGAGAAGCAGAAAGGCCAGAGTGATACTGGAAGTGGGGTAAGTTTGATGATTTATCCACTGATTACTGTATCAAATTCATAAGGTTACCACCTGCAGAATATTTTCTTCAAATACTAAGTATGACTCTAGTGAATGTAGAGCTTGAACTTTTTGTCATTAATAGTCATGCTTTTTATTTAGAGGTTACTAAAAAGAATACCTAATTTTGCTCATAGCAATGCATACATTCTTCAGAGAATTCTTTAGTAGTAGGTCTAAGGAATATGTTTGTTCTTTAAAAGGAAGTAGGTTAATTCAGGGAGAAGAAAAATCTCCATTTAACATCAAAGAGACATGGGTGTATGACTGGCTTACTATAGAACTTTCAGCAGTTACTTACCTGTCTGAACAAAATTGTTCCTGTTTGCAAAATAGGAGCAATAATATTTGCCTCCAACTTCACCCTAGAATGAGAGCCTCATGAGAGTAGGATCTTTGTCTGCTTTGTATACTAAATAACCAAGTACCCAGAATCACCCATCTAACAATCATAAATTACTTAATAAAGAATGAAGTTTGAGACATAGGGGAGTTGTGATTATGAAGTATCTTGCCTATAATAAAGGCTTAACTAGGATGACCAACTATCTCAATTCCTTGGGACCATCCTGGTTTGGGCACTGAAAGTTATGCATCCCAGGAAACTTCCGTCTTTGGGAAATTATAATGGCGGTTCACCCTGTTACCTCAATATACTAGGGGTTGTGAAAACTGCAAAGGTGATTAAGACAACATCTAAGCGACCCAATACTTTATAGTCTAGTCAAGCAAACAGGTGTAGAGATGTGAATTATAATCTAACAAGGAAGGTTTTGAGAAATTTGAAAGAAGTACTGTGGAAGACGAGAGGAAAGGATAACTAAGGTGGTCTAAGGTTGTTGAGAATTCTACAGAGTGTAACATTGGGCTGCTGCTTAAAGTCAAGTAGGAGCAGGCTCTGGTGGTTAGTTGGTGCTCAGTTTTATCTCCTCTGGGCATAGTTATGTTAGAGATGCATTGCCTTTAACATGTCTAGCTGTTTCAATTAGATCATAGTACCCATAATAACCATCTCATGTGAAACATGGCAAAGAAGAGGGAGGTGTAGGAAAGTGATTGAACTGCTTTTTGTCTTCTCCATCGTGCTCAGCAAAATATTTTTTAGAACAAAGCAGCCTACAGTATTTCCTTCGAACACTTAATTGGATAGAGGCAGTAGTGGATTTCAAACACTATTATTGCCACTAAATAAAAAAGGTAACTTTCTGTTGCAGGGGTTTTCATGTTGATTAAAATCAGCAATGCTTTTAAACTCTTAATATATTGCCAATTTGCATGTATAATAGAGTGAGATTTAGGTTTTGAATAAAAATGATAAAGAAGGAATAGTGCAAGATGATGTCTATATTGAATTGACAGAGAAAATAAAAAATGTAGAGAATGCAATGGAATATTTAAGTATGTATTTCTCACACATGTGAATCAGTGCAATTCTCTTCAGCAGTTTCTTAGCTCCAGTCCCTTTTCGGATCACTTCTCTACTGAAGAGATTTTAATGAGTGACCTACTTTGGGATTCCTTTCATTTAAAAAAAAAAGTATTTGCTGATGCCTTTTACAAATATCCCACATGGTTAATATCAGACTGCAGTAGGAACCAGAGGGAGCATATGTGACCCAGAAAATTTTATATCAAGTCTGTTTAGAAATGATAGGCTGCAATGCCCAGTCTCTTAGCTCCAATAGACTTTGCAAATAAAATGAAGCAATGAGGCTCTGAAAAAATGCCCAGAATTGCTGGAGAGGGAACAGGAATGCTTGTGAACATTACTGAAGCAATCATCAGGAAGTCTTGTATCAGACTTCCCTTTTAATATTTATTTATTTATTTATTTAGATTTTTGGTTTATTTGAGTGTATCCACAGTGAGGTAATACTGAGTTCATCAATTATTTTTATGACTTTGAAATCTTATGGGTGCTTATTTTATAATTAAATGACAGGAACTAATGTGGAGCAGTATAAGGCTCCAAACACAAGGACTTTTATCACCTTTCCTCTTAGCCATGCAGCAACTTCCTTCCTCAAAATATATCTGAAGATAATATTAAAGCACATTAAAATGGGAAAAATATTCAACATGCAAACGACTTTATTTTGAAAGTAACATAGCTATAAAGACCATATTTCACGTACACACACATTTTTTTCTTTTTGGAGTTTTTGGTGTAAGCTATCTGAAATGGAGATATGCTTTGTATCATTGCCCTCTGTGGCTAAGGGGGTAGCTTGGGCTCCCTGTCTCTGATAACAGTGATAAAAATAACTCTCCTATAAAGAAAAATCTTATAGGTTTGCAAGGTATCAGGAAAAGAATTTTAAAATTTGTACCCTTGGGATTCAGAGAAATTATTTTGCAGGAAGTAAGACAAAGGAAAGGTAAAGAACTCTGGGGTCTACTTCCTCTTTATACTCTCACTTCTAGTGTTTCAAACAACATTTAGTAAGATCACGGTAAGTGTAAACAATTATAAGATACACAAAGATCAGTAAGTCAGTTTTAGAAAACAGAAGATACTGAGAAGGGAGCCAACTTCCCCCTCAAGGTTTCAAAGGTAAGAGTTTGGGATCTGAATGAAATGGAACAAACCGTAGAGAAAATAATCAAATTAGAGAGTTGAGACATTAGTCTAAATCCTTCATAAAGCAAGATGAGATTAAAATGCAACCCATTTATCACTGGAAACACCTGTTAGAGAAAATAGGGTAGGAGTCAGAAGAAATTGGAAACAACAACATTGGATTACAGTGTAGGTTTGATGGTGACTGAAGAAAGAAGGATAAGGGGGTAAGAAGGGGAAGGAAGGTAGGTTAAGTAGAACCCTTATAGTTCCAAGGACAACCTGTCAAGGTCTTTGGGAATTTGTGAGTTGGCCATCACAGTTGTCTAGCTTCTGCCAGGATTGAGCATGCCTTACTATCCCTGCTGTGCTCATTAATTGGCTGGGAGAAGCCACTGGGAGATGTAGCCTCAGCATGAAATTAGTGATAGATTTTTGAGAATATAACAGCTGGAGCCATTGGTCAGTAATGCTCCCTGCCCTTGGAGACCTGAGAGAGATGCTCTCATGGCCACTATACCAGCCTCCACATAAAAAAAAAAAAATCCATCTCACTGGTTAAAGAAAAAAATTATTTTTATTTCTAAGAAGAATGAAAACCTAGGCTTGATCAAGACATACTTCCTCTCTTTCTTTATTTTATCCTTCCTTAAAAACATTGACTAAGCACCACTCTGACCGGTTCTATACTAAATGCTTTGCTAATGTAGGGATTCAAGGTGGTACCATATGTAGAGTTGTCTAGGTGATAATGGTTTGAACAGTTGATAAACCAAGTGTCCCAGATATTGCCTACTATTTGAAACTGTTCAAATGTTGCTTTTAGGCATAGGAGAAAATTATTGTGTTTAAATCCCTCTAAAGAAGAATGACTAGAATTGGCTAAACAGGAAATCATAGGCCTGGCCAGATAACTTACGGTCAAACATATTCTAAATTGCTCAATCAGAAGTCCAAGACAATAGTCTAATATAGCAGATCTCAGACTTTTTGGGTCTGGAACACCTTTATAGTCTATTTATGTGTGTTATATCTATTGATAGTTACCATGCTGCAGATTAAAACAAATCTTACAACACAAAAATATAGAAGCACACATTTCATTGGCCATCAGAATAAAAATGTCAGAGCAATGATGTCATCAGAGGTCTACGGGACTACTTAGACTTAAGGCAGGCCCTGCTCTGGTGAGACTGGAGTTCGTAATGTAATAACAGCTTCACTCATGTTGGGACAAGAAATTGTTTGGGATTAAGTCTGTAGATGTATAGTTAGCAACACCTACACTTCAGAGATGACAGGGCCAAGGAATTAGAACTATCAGCGATGGCCTTTTCTAACTGTACTTCTCTACTGAAAGCAAACAAGGAGCCTATCCAAGAGAATTTCACATAGACTGGTGTACCTATCTGTAGGTGGTGGATAGGGCAAATCACACATATTCAGATATTTGTTTGTTGAATGGATGAATAAATAAACTTCACAAAAGGATAAATGAGTGGATAATTTCAATATATGTAAAGATAATATGTAAGAGAAAAGAATCAATGCTTATATTTTTTCCCTTGGTATTGATCTCATTAACTCACCACAGGCTTTATCCTTACTCTTAATCATTGCTTTGGATATCGGGATGCAGTTGGTATCTCAACCTAATTATTTTGTGAATAAGGGAGTTGCAGATTATACAACAGTGTCTTTTGTAGGGTTTTATAGGCCAGGGAAGGGAAAAGTCTTTTTTTTTCCCAGACTATATTGTTTCAGATGCCTAGAACCAGATACAAAAAGCCATAAATTTTATGATTCCATTTATATGAAACTTCCAGAATATGTAAATTCATAGAAACAGAAGGCATAGTGGTTGCCAGGGGTTAAGGGGAGAGGAGAATGGAAAGTGACTGCTCAGTGGGTTTCCTTTTGGAGTAGTGAAAGTGTTTTGAAGCTAGATAGTATGGTGATGATTGTACAACATTGTGAATGTACTAATACCACTGAATTGTATACTTTAAAATGCTGAATGGTTAATATTATGTTATGTGAGTTTAAATGCAGTTACAAAAATTATAGGGCTCAAAGTTCAGAGTGCTTTGCAGGGCTGTTAGGCAATGGTACAAGATTTGGATGGCTCAGAACTACCCTTGTATTACAATTACTGCCTTATTTATTGCTTTATTCAACACATATAAGCAAGTGCTCTGAGCTGGGCACTGTGCTATCTTTTCAAAAGAATGCATAAACCAGGCATATATGGTTCTTACTCTCTTGCAACTTATAGCCCAGTCAGAGATATATACGTTAACTTACTTTATCATTTTCTTTACATGATTGTATTAAACCTACTTTTAAAAATAGATGTAAAGAAAAGAATCAATGCTTATATTTTTTCTCTAATTTTCTGATTTAGAAACTTTCTCTAATAAATTCTGATTAGTTATTATTTGTACTAATCTTGTCAGAGAGTTAAATGTTTTTCCTTTGTAAGTATAGAATTTTCCTTATTCTTTATTTACATTAAGCTTAAAACCAGACATCTCACATACTGTATTTTAATTCAGTTTCTCTCATTATTGAAATTATTTTCATAAATGCATTTAAAAAATTGATTAATCCACCTTCCCAAATCTGCAGAGTCAGTAGATTAAGTTGTGCAATCTGAAACTAATAGCCATACATGCAATTCTAATAGTTTTTTTAATATTTAAACTGTTCAGCAAAAAAAGTGTTGAAATTTTAAAAGAATGAAATTCAATATGGATTTATTAAGCATATATTAAGTGAAAGATACGGCTTTAAGCCCTATGACAGAGATTCAAAGAAAAATAATTATTTCTATACTAGACGATTTTATAATTGTATAGTCAAGTAGGGAAAAATCTGATAACCACAGAAATAAATATAATAGGAAATGCAGGAAACAAAACGTCTCAAGCAATACACAAGCCTGAAATAAAGGCTGGAAAGAAACACTCATTCAGTGATCTAATGACAGATTTCACTGAATCTTGGGAGCTAGTAATGGAATTTTGGGAGAAGTGCTCGCTTCAGCAGCACATATACTAGAATTTTGGGAGAAGATTTAGCATGAGAGAGAGGATATTACAATAGAGAACACAGTGAGCAAATTCAGTAAAGAGAATCCTGAAGATATGTATAGGGAATAGGGAGAATTTCAAAAGGTTGCTATAGTATGTTCAAAATGTCAGTAATACATATCCTTATTAATGATTGTGCCTTATTTTACCATATTTTCCATATTTGCGTATGTATATTTGAGATGTTCATATGTTACTTTTTAAAACTACTTTTAATATTTTTTAGTATACCATAGTTTCCTTTTTTCCTCTACAGTGTTTTTAAACCTATTTAAATTCAGTTAGTTAACATATAGCGTATCATTAGTTTCACATGTAGAGTTCAGTTATTCATCTGTTGCGTGTAACACCCAGTGCTCATTACATCAAGTGCCGTCCCTAATGCCCATCACCCAGTTACCCCACCCCCCCACTCACCTCCCAAATACATTTGCATATGAAAAATACTTCTCCTGATTTTAAATGCCCATGAACAGAATATAATCATAAAATTTAACATAATTAAACAATGTTATTCAATTTGAAATAGTAAATTTAACACTAAATAACCAATGATCTGAAAACAATTATAAAATCTCACTGATTTATAAAAATGCATATATGAACTCTAATTCTTCATGAGAAGAAATGGAATCTTTTATGGTTAGTTGGAAACAAAAAGGTATTTCATAATGCTTAGTTTGAAATAAGATAAAAGTTCTATATCAATAAAATGATTCAGCAGCTAGTTGAAAAGGGCAAAACATTTTAATTAGTTTCCCTAAGAGCCTGGGATCCTGAATATTGATTTTCACTGAAATCCTTTATTGAGCACATTTTCCAAAAATGTCATTTTTCAATGA
The DNA here is from genome assembly GCA_028646535.1 of Procyon lotor. NCBI lineage: Eukaryota > Metazoa > Chordata > Mammalia > Carnivora > Procyonidae > Procyon > Procyon lotor. The sequence goes on along the minus strand of CM053606.1, from coordinate 123,918,385 downwards.
TTTTTACAAGTTGATATATTTGGCAAAACTGGTGTTAAAATGGATAAAAAGGTGTTACAGCAAACTGTGCACAATATGATTGAAGGAAATATTGGAAATCATCAAGGGTGGCAACTTTTTCTTGAGTTCCTTACAACCAAAAATTTGTGACCCAAGTTGGCCCTGTTCCACAAAGCTCTCACTCTGAGGTGAGAACCTAGCTGAATCTCTGATAAAGGGGCAGAGGACAGTAAAGGCAGGAGGGAGAATAAAAGCTAATTCTCTGGCTTGGCAAATGCACGAGAGTGTCAGTAACAGCAACATTTGAACCAGGGTTTTGGATCCTTCTTACAAACAATATATCAGGTTATAAACCTAAGAGCAAACTATAAGGGCAGCAGAAGTGCCAAAGCAAGATCAGAATATGATACATGGAGTTAAAGCACTAAATACCTGTTAATGTTTGCCAAATTTTTGTTTACCTTCCATGTTCTGCACACTCAGATCTTTTTTGCCTTTAATCAATGATGACTTCTAGATAAATCCTTTATTATATCATTCCATAATTGACATTTAAAAATGGAATTCAATCATCTTTATCTGTGAAAGAGAAGGGGCAAATTAAAGCAATAATAGCACATTTATTGTTTGCTTAGCGTGGGATTGGGAGTCGGGGACAATGAATAGACATGGTTCTTCTTTAGCTTGTTCCCCATCTCATTTTTCATCTCACTCTCTCCTCCAACTGGATTGTTTGATGAGAGCGATGTGTGGCTGCTAGAAAGACTGCTTATTTTTTAAGTTTATTATTATTTTTTAACAATCTCTATACCCAGCAAGGGACTTGAACTCATGACCCCAAAATCAAGCATTGGTGCTCTTCAAACTGAGCCAATCAGGTACCCAGAAAGCCTGCCTTTTGATATAACAGACCAGATAGCCAGAAAAATGTCTGGAGATATTTACCCAGGCAGGACGCAAAGGAAGAAGCAAGTGAGGGGAAAAGAGTGTCGAGATGTAGCTGATATTCCAAGTTAAGCATCTTGACTTGGGAGAAGCAGACCATACAAATACATATTTTGATGAGCATTCACCATTCATTCAAAATATGGACTGAAAAACAGAGGCTGGAACAGTAGGGTGATCTTTGTCTACTCTCTTGGAATTAATTGTATCAATTAATTCTTGATACTTTTTTTTTGTATCAAGTTTTATACATGAAACTAAATGGGAAATGAGTCTACGCATTAGTCTGTCTTTGGATTTCATCACGTATTGGTTTGTTCCAATGATCCTTTTGACTATATCTCACCTTTACACATGGGGTTTCTACCAGGATTCCTCACCACAGGTTGTTGATATTATGGTACTCATAATCTCAAATATTTCCTTTTTCCTCTCCTTTTCCTCTCTTGGACTCAGTAAAAGAAATAAGAATTAAGTAAATAAACAGATTCCTCATAAATTGCAGTTCCAGGAACTAACATGGCATAACATAAATACAGTTCTAATAGCAACTACTAATTTTGGCATTTAAATATGTATGAAGCATGTTTATTTATGTTACTACATATAAAACAGTGATCCTGTGAAGAAGATATTATTAATACTATTTAAGACAAATTGCTTGAGGATCAGAAAAATTAAGTGGACGGTCCAATATGGGATAACTTGATAGTAATGGGACAGGCATTTTGACTTGGATTGAATTTCCAGTATCATGCTCTTTCTACTGTAGTGTAGGTCTGAATTATAATAGAAATACTAAGAGATTTGCGCGCGCACACACACACACACACACACACACACAAACACATATTTTGGCATAGCCAACTACCACTGAAGCACACAAACAGTGCTTTAAATTACCACAGTTTCCATACTCACTTATATTTATCTGTTGCTTCTTACTGGCCTCCCCAAAGAAACCACCAAAACCAAAGCTGTTCATCACAGAAAGCTAAATTTGTTGCTCACTACAGTAAGGGAAGACCGTACTTTCACAATATTAGCACCTCCTTGAAAGGCAAAGTGAAAGGCAGGCTATCCATAGGATTTTTACTTAAGGCAAGGCTTTCTGTGAAGGGGGTCCTGACTTGGATTTGGTAAAGTTCATGTTATAAGAGTAGGTATGTCTTGAAGAGCAAGAATTTTCTTGATGAGAAAGGGCTATTTATGTGATGAAAGCAAGTTGAGTAGTCTGTGTCTTGAATAAATAAATTTTCAAGAAATTCCTAAAATGATCAGTTTATTTGCACCTTTATCTTCCCGGGCAAGAATCTCCTGGGAAAGTAAACTCCCGTTAAGGTAGATTGTTAAACAGTAAGTTAAGTGGATATAGATGTTTCATTTCTCTTTACAAAGAGCATATAAAATTAAGGGAGCACTAAGAAATAGAACAGAGGTAATGCATCTGTAACTCATTATCTGGCTTAAAGTAGAACTTAATATTTGCTTTGATTAAAGAACCAGTAAATTAATGCAAATTGATAGGGCAGGACTTCCTAAAATTCATTGTAATGAATGTTGGGTACCATGAATTACGTCTGGACAAAAGGTTTATATACTTAGTCAAATAGGCTTAGGAAATACTGCATTTTATATCTTTTCGTTAATGAGTCATAATATCCCGAAGATTGGAGTGTTTGACTCCAGTGCTCGGCAATAAAATGAAGCAGCCCTTTTCAGTGTTACATGGAGTGGTGAGGCCATTGGCAAACTGAAAAGTTCATGGCTGCTTAAAGGCATTCAAACATGAAAATACAGTGTTGAGTAAAATATACAAGTAGAGAAGGGAGGGAAGAAAAAAAAAAAAAGGATGGAACAGATGAGCTAAATTTAGCCCTAGGACTAAGTAGGTGAGATTTAAAGTCTTATATTAAGTGAAACTATCTTGATTAGTGAATGAGATGGCTAAATATTATTTACACCAGGACACTTTGGAATGTGAAAGGAAACTCTGCTCAACTGTATTTGGACAACATGCATAATCTGGAACTATGTTGGGAAAACTACATTATACTCTCACCCTGTACATTTTCATGCTCTGTGTTTGGAGTCCATATCCTGAGTAACAACTCTGAGGAATGCTGAGAATAATCAAAGTCATATCTTAGAAGTTAGTCCCATAAGAATTCTGTAAGAATTACTGTTGCTCTAAGGGTCATGGATCAACTTCTTGTCCCTAATACCAAATCACCTCAGCTTACCAAAGATTTTCTAGAATAACTTTTAGAATACTTAGCTAAGTATTCTATGTATCTCTAGGCAAAGAAAAAGGGGATACCAGTTACGGTTTCTTGGCAATTGGATTATTTATTATAAATTTTAACAGTTTTTTTTTTCTTTTTTCAAAAACTAATGGCAATCTATGAAGTAATAGCAGATGACCGGGTAGGCCCAGTTAGAAAAGCTAAAAGATTTAAGTTTTTATTGACGTTTATTTTCTTTGGAATCTCTTAGAGCATTTATAATAAAGATCACCAACTCAAAACGCATCAGAGCCAGATAGATAAGGAAATGAGAAGACCGTGCTCGTAGTATAATAGGGAGGTATGGAGATCGGGGCCTGTTTACAAAGGCAGCTATTACTTATCTTCACATAACTGTAGTCACACAAGAATGTAGTAAAACTACTTATATTTATATTATATTATATTAAAATGAAGATTCCTATCTTTTCTGAAAATCTCAAATAGGAATCTTCATTTTAATATAATTACCCAATTTTAAAGCATTGATACAATTTTTACAACAACAAAGACCTAAACACTAGCGAAATAAAATATACCTTCATTGAAGTTTGGGTTTATGGGTCACTGGTATTCAAATTTTTGTGTAAAGATTGATCTTAATTATTAAATACATGAGCACTTAATCCTCTATTTTTATTAAGTTGTTTTATGAAAGGGTGAGGAGTGTTAACTAAATTTAGTGTGGTAATCGTTTTGTAATATATACGTATATTAAATCATTACATCGTACACCTTAAACTTTCACATTATACATCAATATTTCCTTTATATGGAACATAATGTATTATAAAAAAGTATTTCCTCTAGTAACACCAACCTGAAAGCTGATTTTACATTACAAGCCTGATAAATACTAAGAAAGTATCTAAGTGAGCTTTTATATGATTCCAGCTTGACCATTGTCAAGACTAATGAAAAGATGACAAATCTAGAATTTCATAAAAAAAAAATGGATAACTCAGGGCCCAGAGTTGTTGTTATTTATACTGAACTTCATGTTAGTTGCCCTTTTTTGCCTGAATTCACAAGAACTACTAAGCTAACACTATTTTAACTGCCTGCAATTTTTATATAATTTTACAGCTTATTTGATTGAGAAGGAGACTGGAAAATGCTACCATGTCTCAGTGCTACCATGTCTCAAAATTCTGTTCACAATAATCTTTGGACATACCACTGTTACTTGGCCTACTTCTATTATGTTCATTTTTTGCCCCTATAAACTCTCGGTCCCTTAGCCGCCCTCCCTCCTTTAGGCCCTTTGGAAGATGACTTAGAGAGTAATGAGAAAACCAGCAGAAGGCAGGGGGCATATATGGCAGCAGCAGGAGGTGGCTGACAAAATCACAAACGTTCTGGAGAAAGTGTTTTTGCTCTTTCTTTGATTTTCTTAATAATATATTGTTGGCATGTAATCTACCCTTCACAACAGGAGAAAAGGTAAGGAAGGGTACAAAAGCTGAGGCAAAAAGGAGGTTTTAGAAATGTTTCATATTCTCTTTCTCAACTGGTTATCTCTATAACATATGCAGCAGCAGGGGTCTTTGCCTTTGAAACTAATTCCACTTAAGGTTATTGATGAGGGGGCAGGGCACCGGTAGTATTTATTGTAATGTAATTTATTTCTCCTTCAATAAGAAAGCTCTCTAAAAGACAGCTACAACTAGACTAAAGGATACAGAGAAAGAAACTTAATGGCTCAAGTATGGAGAGCTGGATGCTGGGGTATATGGGAGTTTCTGTCTTTATTTAAAGGTTTTAATCAATAAAATAATAGATTAACTGCTCCCTCCATCTCTAAATAAAATAGTGATTAGAATTTAGGAAATGTGATGAAAAGGTCCTGATTCACAGTTTCACATTTCTTTTTGAAATGTACTTGTTCCTTTCCTAAATGTGCTGTGTGCCATGTATGAACTATTGGGCATAAAGAACAATGCTACTGAGTGGATGATTTTACGTCTGGGGACAGGTGAAGGGACTCAGTCCTCACCTTACAACTGCTGTAAAAGGCAGCCAACCCCACTTGGATCAACAACTTGGTAAAAGTGAAAGGCAAAGAAGTTAAGACTTCTATTTAGCTCTCTTTAGAGCATCTTTAACCATTGGGGACCCAGAAGGCAATGTCGTTTCTAATGGGGAAAATTCTAAGTACTAAACTTGCTTTAGTTCTGCTGATTTTTCTTCTCTTCCTCAGCTCTCATCTTAGGAAGGATATATTATGTGATTCTGTGTCTTAGTATTCTTTCAGTATATCCTAATATTCCAGTCTGTTTCCTTTAAGTGATTTGTCTCTGCTGATTTTACTACATTTTGTATCTTTTCTAATTTTCTTGAATTTACATATTTTCCTCTTAATATTTTGCTTTATACTTTCAAGACCTCATTTCTTCACAGTCAATGATTTTGAATTATCTTTGGGCTATATTTTTTATTCATCTTCTATCCATTTTCATTATAGATATTACTCCTTTAAAAATTTTAAGGTTGATTGTTTCCCTACCTTTTGTTTTACTCAACTATTTATCTTATTATATTAATTATATAATAGATTATACTTTAACTCAATTCTAATTCTTATTTTAAAGAAAATTTTAGGTTTTATTTTTATTCTATTTTAAATTGAAATTATTGTATATGTCACATATTGTATATAATATATAATTGTCATAACTATATGATAAATAAAATTTTAAGAAATATATATGTCATTTTTTAATGATGTTAGCTATGGGCTTGTCATATATGGGTTTTGTGATACTGAGATATGTTCCTTCCATGCTTAAATATTTGAATTTTTTATCATGAATAGATGTTGAATTTTTTCAAATGCTTTTTCTGTGTCTATTGAGTTGATTTTATGACTCTTTCATTCTTTTAATGTGATGTATCACATTGATTTGCAGATGTTGAACCATCCTTGCCTTCTAGGGATAAATCTCACTTGATCCTAGTATATATATAATTGTTTAAATGTACTGCTAAATTCAGTTTGCTAGTATTTTATTGAACATTTTTGCATTTATATTCATTAAAGATATTAGCTTTTAGTTTTCTAGTAGTGTTCTCTTCTGGTTTTGTTATTAGGATATGTTGGCCTTAGAAAATGAGTTTGGGAGTATTCCCTCTTTTTTGATTTTTTTTTTCTTTTTTCAAGAGTTTGAGGACAATTGGTATTCTGTTTTAAATGTTTGGTAAAATTCACTAATGAAGCTGTCTGGTCTTGGGCTTTTGGTTGTTGGGAGTTTTTTTTTTTTTTTTCCTCTTTTTTTTCCTTTTTAAATTACTGATTCAGTCTCTGTTGTAATAATTCATCTATTCAGATTTTCTATTTCTTACTGTTTCAGTCTTAGTAAGCTGCATGTAAGAATTATTCTATCTTTCCCTCGGGTTGGTCTAGCTAAGGATTTGCCCTTTTATTTATCTTTTCAAAGAAACAACTTTTAGTTTGGTTAATCTTTTCTATTTTTTTTCTGTTCTCTTTTTTCAGCCCTACTCTTTATTATTCTATTCTGCTAACTTTGGTCTTAGTTTGTTTTTCTTGTTCTAGTTCCTTGAAGAAGAGTTAGGTTGATTTTGGGAGCCTTTTTTTTTTTTTTTACTTCTAAATATAGGTGTTTATTGCTATGAATGTCCCTCCTAGAATTACTTTTGCTGCATGCCATATGTTTGGTGTGTGGTATTTCTATCTTGATATGTGTCAAGAGACTTTTTCCCCTTTAATTTCTTCTTTGCTCCATTGGTTGTTTAGGAGAGTATTGTTTAAGTTCTATGTGTTTGTAAATTTTTCAGTTTTCCTCTTGTTAGTGAATTCTTAATTCATTCCACTGTGGTTAGAAAAGATATTTGATATGATTTTGGTCTTCTTGAATTTTCTGAGATTTGTTTTGTTGCTTAACATATGGTCTATTCCAGAAAATATTCCATGTGTAGTTGAGAAGAATGTGTATTCTGCTGTTGAATATAATGTTCTGTATATGTCAGATCCAATTGGTCTGTAGTGTTCAAATCAGTTTCTTTATTGATTCTGGCTGGACTATAAATCCATTGTTGGGAGTGGGATATTAAAGTCCCCAACTGCTGTATTACAGATTTATTTCTCCTATTAGCTCTGTTAGTTTTGTTTTTTTTTTTTAAAGATTTTATTTATTTGACAGAGAGAAACACAGCGAGAGAGGGAACACAAGCAGAGGGAATGGTAGTGGGAGAAGCAGGCCTCCTCCCGAGCAGGGAGCCCGATGTAGGGCTCGATCCCAGGACCCTGGGATCATGACCTGGGCCGAAGGCAGACGCTTAATGACTGAGCCACCCATGCGCCCCTGCTCTGTTAGTTTTTGCTTTATATGTTTAGGTGCTCTGATACTGGGTGAATAAATATTTTGATTGCATTTTCTTAATTCATTGACCTTATATGATGACCTTCGTTGTCTCAATTTATCCTTTTCCATTTAAGGTCTATTTTATGTGACTTGAGTGCCCTTGCTCTTTTTTAATTACTATTTGCTTGAAATGTCTTCTTCTGTTCCTTCACCCTAATCTATCTGTGTCTTTAGGGCTGAAGCGAGTATCTAGTAGGTGGCATATTGTTGGACCTTATTTTTTTTTTTAATCCATTCAGCTATTTTCTAACTTAATTAGATAATCTAATTTGTTTAAGGTTAGATAGCTAAGGACTTATTATTTTCATTTTGATGATCTCTGGTTGCTCTGCAGATTTGTTGCCTTTTTCTTATCCTACTATCTTTTTTGTGTTTTGATATCTTTGACTTCTTTTACAAAACGACTGCAGGATTTTCCTGTGTGGTTACTATGCAGTTTATATATAATATCTTAAATATAAAACACCCTATTTTAAATTGACAAGTTTAGTAGAATTTGTAAACTTTTATTTTCATTTCTCCCTCTCACATTTAAAATGCTGTTAGAACTTGTTTTTTATATTGTGTAACTAACAACAGATTATTGTAATTGTTTATTTTTACTACATTCATTTTTTTTTAAACTTTCAAGCTAGAATTACAAGTGGATTATGCACCACTATTACCATAATGCAGAATCTATGACTACATATTTACCATTATTAATGAAATTTCATCTACCTTTTGTTTTTGTCATGTTAACTGACATTCTCTTACCTCCTTCCAAAGAACTCTCTTCAGCATTTCTGGTAAGTCAAGTCTGGTGGTAATGAACTTCTTTAGTTTTTTGTTGTTGCTCTGGGAAGTCTTAATTCCTCCTTTGTTTCTGAAGGAGTTTCACTGCATATAAAGTTCTTGGTTGACAGTTACTTTCTTTTAATATTTTGTATATGTTGCCCAATTCTCCCCTGTCTTGAAGGTTTCTGTTGAGAAATCTGCTGATAATCTTATGGAGTTTCCTTGTATGTAACTTTTTTCTTTTGCTGCTCTTAAAATTCTTTATCTTGACTTACTCTTAACTTTTGACAATTATATTTTTCAATGTAGCCCTATTTGGGTTCAGTGTATTTGGGGTCCTTTCGGATTCATGGATCTGACTGTCCATTTCTCTCCTCAGGTTCAGGAAATTTTCAGCCATTATTGCTTTAAATATACTTTCTGTCCCTTTCTCTTTCTGGAATTCCCATAATGTGATTATTGTTTTGTTTTGTTTTTTCATTGTGTCCCATAGTTCTTATAGGCTTTTTTTTCCCTCTTTTTCATTCTTTTTATAACTTTGAGTAGGTAATTTCCCAAGTTCTATCCTCCAGATTTCAGATTCTTTATTCTTCGTGGAATAGTCTATTTTTGAAACTCTGTTGGATTCTTAGTGTATTTTTTCAACTCTAGGATTTGTATTCTTTTTTTGATGGTTGCTATTTCCTTATAGAATTTTTATTCACACAGCGCTTTCCTAATTTCATTGAGTTCAGTCATTATTTTCTTGTAGTTCACTAAACTTAAGAGAACCATTCTGAATTCTTTGACTCCCAGATTTCCATTTCATTTGGACTAATTACTGGAATTCTATCAGTTTCCTTGATGGTGTCATATTTACTTGATCTTTTTGTACCTGATTTTTTATATTGGTCTGCACATTTAAATAACTAGGCTTAATTAGCAATTAAGTAATTAGGCTCCTCTGCTGACTTCTCAGGTTTGTTTTGGCAGAGAGAGTTCTTCCATGATTAGCTCAGTTTGGATTTTTGGGTATTTCTGCTGGTAATATCTTTGTGCATGTGAGGCCTCCTATTATCTGTTTTTGGGCAAGGAAACTATTGAGTTCTGGGGATGGGTATATGGGGCTGTGCCACTGTCAGAGAATAGTTGGATAGGACAGCTTGCTGGTTCCCTATTCAAGTGAGACTAAGGGACCATCATAACAACTGGGACACATGAAATATAACAATACTGGTCTCCATAGAGATACCTATACTGCCTGTTTGGGAACCCAAATCAGGCCAGAGCATGTACTGTATTATCTAGTCAAGTGAGGTCACTGATTTTGCTGTATAGATGAGAAAAGCCTTGGGCTCTTCTCTCTGTCCAGTGGCCACTGTAAATAAGGCTGTTGAATGGGCTGTGTAGTTTCCTGTGTGCTCTGGTTAAGTTCCTGTGTTGGGCAGACTGAAGGCTGTGCTCAGTGATGAGCAGAGCTGTGAATCAGGTTCTCTGCCAAGCACAGTGGGAAAAACAGCTCTAAAGCCTGTAAAGCTCATTGTTTGTTGTCTTAACTCAGGCTAACCTGCACCTCAACCAGGCCCAACCTGGCTTTGCTATAAGTACCAGTTTTATCTACTTGACCTTTGGCAAGTGTCACTGGGCCATGCAGCTTCCAGGAGTTGTGTCCAGGCCTTCTGGTCAGATGGAGCCAAAAGACACTCTCTACAGCATTTGAGGCTAATTGTGCCTCATCTTCCTTGCCTGAGAGAGAAGGGGAAGGTGAAATGGAAGGTTCAGGGGAGACCTCTCCAGGTAATGCTATGCTGGCCTGCAGGAGGGTCAATGTGGGTCAATAAGTAGCAGCTTCTCTTATCCTTTAATGCAGTCCATCGTGGTTTGTGTGGTAGAGTAGGGTACTCCAGCCTCACCTTTGTGTTCTGACTTCTTCATGGTGGTATCTTGTTCTTGAATGATTGTTAGCTGTTTTTCTTGTGAGTGCAGTAAATTCATCTTGGTGATGTCATTTCTCCATTATGTTAATTTAAACACCTTTAGTCTTTTTATTTATTGCAAGGATTAGGAAGCATAAACTAGAGAAGACCATAGATTATATGGTGAACTTGTATCACTTGAATATTGAAATCTTCTTAGGCTTTTATAGAAAAATTTCTATTTCTTAATAAATAACTATTTCTATTTTAATTTGAGAAAACATAGGTACAATCTTCTAGTTAATAGTTTGGTGAAGATAGTGGATGGTTATATGTAAACCAATAGTAAATCTTTACGTACATAAAAATATATAAGATATAAATATATATGAAATATAAGATAATACCATATATATGAAATATAAGATAATACCATATATATGTAATATAATATATATCATATCAATTATATATATGTAATTGATATACACATATATATATGTAATTGAATGTACAGGCTACCTGAGACCTCACTATATTTAAGTTCTATAAATATTTTGTTGCTTTTAAGAATCTCAAGAGTGAAAAACTCTTACACTTGGTTTTGTGAAATAGGACCAAAAATATAACCAGATCCTAGGGTACATATGTAATAAATTATGGTTATAGTTCTAAGATTTGTCAAATAGTTTTGCTCATTCATTCCCATAAACTCTAGGGTAGGAGTTATTTTTATTCTAGTTCTTTATTCTCAAAACTGAGACTCAGGGAGGTTGAGCTATGTAGTGGCAAGCCCAGTTGAGATAAAGTTCTGTGGTCTCTCACAGTTCACATAGAAATTCCCTTTTATGTAGCACTTTAATTAGAGGACTAAGTTCTTAAAATATGTTGGATTGAGGCTGCTTTTCATTAAAAAATTATTAAAATATAAATATGTATCATATATACATAAAGAATAAAAATACAGTGAACATCCATGTACTTAATCCTAAATTTTACAAGCAGAAAATGACAACAAATCTTAAAAGCTTCCTTTTAAGAAAGGAAGTAATCTTTCTTCTGTGTTCATCATTCTATACTGTTCTCTATAGGTTTATTGCATTTGTAAGTTTACCTAAATAATATAGTTTTAGGTTTGCTTATTTATAAATATGTCATAAATATAATGATTTTTTGAACACCATATTTTTGTTGCTACGTAAGTTCATTTTCATTTTTGCATAATATTTTACTCCAAGAATAACCAATTTTATCTATTCTGTTTTAGTAGATATTTGAATTTTTCTGCTGTGAAAATTGCTGCACAAGGACTTTTTAATAGTTTCTTTAGAGATAAATCCAGGAGTTGAATGAGATTTAAAGTATACACACTTTCTATTTTATGTCTCTAAGGATTTTATCAATTTATATTCACATTAGTGTACTTAGTAGTCCTCTTTGCTATATGTGTGTGTATCTCAAATGTACATATATATGTTGAATGTATATGTATGTCATACTCCCAGCAAGAAATAGACAGCACACTCAAACTAACTAAAAGAGGAGAATTTAATAAAGTGATCATTTATACTAGGCAGGTTAATAGGAAGCCCACAAGGGATAGTGAGCTATTCTAAGGTTAACAACAGTGAGAATTTTAGCATCCTTATCCTTGAAGTATTAAGGAGAGGTCCCTAGAACTTGAAGAGATTTGCTACATGAAAATGGTCACCCGGTATGAGTCATGATTTTGAGCTTAAATAGAGGGACACAGGCTGCAATGAGCCCTCAAGGAGGCAACTGGGTTAAAAGGACTCTACCCTCATTCTTCTTTTGCCCTCCAGTCTTATATTTGTAATTGTCATTGATGCCAATAGGAAGTGAGAAGCTATGAGAGTTCATCAACGTTGTCATAGGTATTACTTTCCTAGACACAAAGCTGGAAGCATTATGAAGTGATTGCCTCTGATGCTCTTATCTACATTTATTTCATAGCTCCAAACATTTTAATTTGTACCAACTTGGTCATGTGAAGTGGTTCTTGATTAACTAATGACATTGGATTTCTTTTCATGTGTTTATTATACATTTATTTTTTATAAAATTCCTAAAAAAATTGTAGCTTTTATTTTTAATAGATTATTTATATTTTCTCTTGTTAATTTATAGGAGCTTTTTATATAATTTGGATAATAATCTTTGGTATCATGGGTTGGAGATGTCTTCTCTCCATAGATGGTTTGGTTTTCACTCTTTATCTGGAGGTTATATGAAGAACTAAAAATAAGTTTTTATGTTTAAATAGAATTTTTCTTTTGTTTCCCTTAAATTTTTAAAGTTATTTTAATTCTAGTGATGCAAGGGAAACAAAAGCAAAAATGAGAATTTTCCAATTTTTCTTATGATTGTTGTATTCAAGGTCTTTATAAATCCTTCACTACTTCAAGATGATAAATTCATAAGGTTTCACTTATTTGTGGAACTTAAGGAATAGCATGGAGGAGATTAGGAGAAAGAAGGGAAAGTGAAGGTGGGGGAGGATCAGAGGGGGAGATGAACCATGAGAGACTACGGACTCTGGGAAACAAACAGAAGGTTTTGGGGGGGCAAGGGGATGGGTGAACCCAGTAGATGGGTATTAAGGAAGGAACTAATTACATGGAACACTGGTTGTTATATGCAAACAATGACTCTTGGAACACTACATCAAAAACTAATGATGTACTGTATGGTGACTAATATAACATAATAAAATATTAAAAAAAAAGATAAAGGTTCCTGTATTTGGCTTTTAAAGTATCAAATGGTGACTTTCACATTTAATGCTCAACAATCCTGAATTGATATTGTGTGTGTGTGTGTAACACGATGTATAATACAATTTAATTTTTTCTATATAAATGAAAAATTATTTCACTTCTACTTGTGGAATAGTCCTATTTATCTGTATAATTAGCTTTTCCAACCAAATCCAGGTTGACTTTACTTCTGTGCATTGATCTGGTTTGAATTTTCAATTATCTTGCTCTAATCTATTTGTTCTTCTTTGAGTCAATAGCATACCATTATTCACTGCAATTTTATCATAAGATAAAATTTGGAAGGGAAAAATCCTCCTACCCTGATCTTTTTAGGAGTGTCTTAGCACTTCTGACCCATTTGTTTTACTACTTTAGAGTTAACTTGTCAAGTTTCCTGAAAACGTGGCTGTGATCTTGCTCACAATGGAATCAAACCTATAGACACATTTGGAAGAGATCTGATCACCATAACCATGCTATCTTTCAGTTTATTTAAATTTTTGGGACGATTTTTCAATAAGTTTTTATAAATTTCTTCATTAATATCTTGCACACTTTTGGTAGGTTTATTCCTATGAACTTCATAGGTTTTTGTGTTTTTTGTTATTGTAAAGATTTTTTTTTATTTAGTTTCCATTTTTGCTGGTGTGCAGAATTTGACTTTCAAATTGATCTTATATCTAGAAACTTTAATCAGTGTCTCTTAATTCTAAGAATTTGACTGTTGATTCTTAAATTTGTCCATGTAATCATATTATTTGCCAATAATGATAGCTCCATTTATTGTACCAACTAGTAAAATAGTAAAATGATGATTAGTATTCTGTTTTAGTATTTATACTAAACACTAATTCTGACATTAGTATTCTGTTTTATTAATTTTAAAGGGAATATAGTAATATTTTGCTATAGGAACATTTGGTATAAACATCTTTTTACAATTTAAGGAAGTTTCCTTTTTATTATTAGTTTCCTAAGATTAATTTGTGTAAGAATAGTTGCTGAGTGGTATCTATTGATCTAATCACTTGTGCTTTTCCCCTTTAATCTGTTTAATGTTAACGTTTGAATTCTCTTACAATTCTTATGTTGAATCAATTTTATTCCCCAAATAAGTCTAACTTTTCACACTTGAAATTATTTGGGTATTTTGGTCAACTTACATATTTAACTTACAAAAGACTAATATTCTGTTTTGAATGTTTGTCTCCTTTTCTTGAACAATAAAGGGCCTGAAATTGTTTAAAATCTGATCCCCCGTTCTCAAATGCTATTGTTGTCCAGTCTTATTGATGTGTTTTAAGCATCTAAATTGTGTATTATTTACTGTCAATGTTTGTTTATATTTATCAAGATAGTTATAATTTCTGTTTTTATCTGAGGCTGATCTTCTGTTTCTCTAGGTAGCAAACCTTCTGATACATGCTTTTTCCAAAAACATCTTCATTTCACCTTAATTTTCAATAGATAGCTTCGCAGGACATGCAGTTCTATGTTCCTATATATGTTTTCTCTCGGCACTTTGAATTTATTATTCTACTGTGTTTTTCTCAATTGATGTTCTGCTTTCAGCTGTCCACCTAAATACCAAGCCTTTCTAGTCTACTTTTTCTTTTTTAAAAATCTCCTTCCTTTTCTTTGTGCGATGTGTCTGAATCTGTTTTTCTTACTAGAGATTTGTCATCAGTCCCCCCGCCTCCTCCCTTAGGTCTCAAATTTCCATCCCTCCTGGTTTAGTTCTTGATTGCATGGAGTATCATCGGTTCTTCACATTTTATTTATTATTATTTTTTTAAAGATTTTATTTATTTATCAGAGAGAGCGCAAGCAGTGGGAGTGGCAGGCTGGGGGTGCGGGGGTGGAAGCAGGCTCCCCGCCTAGCAAGGAGCACGATGTGGGACTCCATCCCAGGACTCTGGGATCATGATCTGAGCAGAATGCAGCCGCTTAACCAACTGAGCCACTGAGGCGTCCCTGTCATCAGTTCTTAAGGATTGATAATTTTTATAAATTGTGTAAATGACTCAGTTACTGTTATTTAATATTTTTCTCTTGCATGGTTTCTATCATCTCCTTCTGAAACACAAACCTTGACTGTATCCTCTGGTATCTTTCTTTCACTCACTTTCACGTCTTTATTTTTCTGTCTCAATGTGAGTAATATTTTCAGCTATATCTTGTACTTACTAATTCTCTCTTATTTTGGTCTAATCCATATGACCCATCTGTTGAATTTCTAATTCATTTCTTATATTTTTCATTTCTCCCTGTCATTTTTAATACTATTTTCCATTTATACTTATAACATTTATAATGTTATAGTATAACATTTATACTACTTATGATATTTTCATTTCTTTAAGCATATTGAAATATTTATATTTTACGTATGACAATTCCAATATCCATCATCTCTTCAAATCTGGCTCTGAATGTCTAGTAAATGGTGGTTTATTTCTATGTATGTTTGTGACTATAGGCTATATGCTCCAACTTCAGAAGTTTAACTAGAGAAAATATTTAAAGCTTACAATAAGTATACTTGTATTTTCCTTTTCCAACTGCCTGGGGGAAGCCTATTTTTTCAAGACCACTTGAAACTAAGTTTTTGGCTTAAGCAGATATGAATGTTGGCTGGTATTAGAAGTTCCCTGGGTAGATTGTTTTCTTTCTTTTTTCAATTTCACCAAGACCCAGGGCCAAGACTGACAATTATTCCTACTGTCTTTCTCTTCAGGGCATATTTTTCATTTTTTTTTCCCCAGTGTACATACCTATTACCTCATCATTCATGAATCTTAACTTTATCTGGTGTTCTCCAATCTGATATTCTAGCCATTTTTTTCCCCTATCCCTCATATGCACAGAACAGGCTTAAAGAGCATTGAAAATTAGTGAATACCCCTAGATAAATAGTCTAACCTAGTGTTACTTACCTTTTAGGATTCATGTTCATATTTCTTTGGAGACAATAATGATCTTAAAAAGGAACTATTACTTTTTTTTTTTTTAATACTCGTCAATGAAGTTGTCTTCTTTTGGCTAGGTTTCTACAAATACTCAGTTTATCATATCTCTAGAAAAAGAGTTAAGATTGTTTTTGCCACTAGTTACTGAAAAAAATTGCAAAGTAAAGTTACAATTAAGAATTATGTGCCACTTTACAAAAACAGACACATAGATCAATGGAACAGAACAGAGAGCCCAGATATGGACCCCCAACTCTATGGTCAACTGATCTTCGACAAGGCAGGAAAGAATATCCAGTGGAAAAAAGACAGTCTCTTCAACAAATGGTGTTGGGAAAACTGGACAGCTACATGCAGAAGAATGAAACTGGACCATTTCCTTACACCGCACA
>CM053606.1:123857508-123901460 GCA_028646535.1 Procyon lotor | reverse complement strand
CAGATACTTGATTAAACATTCTTCCTGGGTGTGTCTGTGAAAGTGTTTCCAAAATAGATTAACTTTTTTTTTTTTTTTTTTATTTGTGAGAGTGTGTGTGTGCGGGCACGCATGCACGCAAGCAAGCGGGAGCTGCTGGCACATGGGAGTAGGATAGGGGTGGGGCTGGGGGGTGGGGGAGGGGCAGGCAGCGTGTCAGAAGCTGGGGGAGCAGACTACCCCTTGAGCATGGAGCGCCATGGGGGCTCAATCTCACAACCCTGAGATCAGGACCTGAGCCCAAATGGAGAGTCTGATGCTCAACCAACTCTGCCACCCAGTAACCCCAAAAGAAATTAGCATTTAATAGGTGAATTGAGTAAAGGGAATGGCCCTCTTCAGTGTGGGTGGGCTTTATCAAATTCATTCAGGGCCTGAAGAGACAAAATAAGGTGGAGGAAGGTTGAATTCACTCTCTGCCTCTTTGAGTTTAGGACACTGATCTTCTCCTGCCTTTAAACTCTTGGTTTTGGGGTACCTGGGTGGCTCAGTGGGTTAAAGCCTCTGCCTTCCGCTCTGGTCATGATCTCAGGGTCCTGGGATGGACCCCCGCATTGGGCTCTCTGCTCAGCAGGGAGCCTGCTTCCCCCTCTCTCTGCCTGCCTCTCTGCTTACTTGTGATCCTTCTCTGTCAAATAAATAAAATCTTAAAAAACAAAACAAAAACCTCTTGGTTTTCAGGCTTTTAGGTTCAGACTGGAATCTACACCATCAGTTCTCCATGTTGGAAGTACGCAACCAACTTTCCTGGATCTCTAGCTTGCAGACAGCAGGTTGTGATATTTCTCAGCCTCTTAACAGTATAAGCTAATTAATTATATATTATAAGGATAATATGTCTCATTCTCTCAATAGATGGATAGAGAGATAAAGATATGAAAGAGAAAAATCTGAGAGAGAGAGAGAGAGAGGAATAGAGAAGGGGGGTAGTTAGAGAAACGATACCTATATTCAATCAGTTCTATTTCTCTGAAGATCCCTAATATACATAAATATATAACCCCCCAATTAAAAAATTGGTTGTGCCTTGCTCATGAAATTTACTCAACAGGATTATAATTCTTAAACATCTTAAACATCTTAATGGGAAATTGTTTACATTACCAACTAATGACTAGAACAACCCAAGTCAGTATTTTCCAGCTGGGATTCCCAAACTCCACATGTTAGTCCCTTGCCTGTTTTCTTTCAGTTTCACCCCCGTCCTTCTCATAATCTACTCTGTAACACAAAGAAATGCATTTCCCAGACACCCTTGCCAAGAGGTTTTTGGCTGTACCAATGGAGATCTGGTAAGGATTGCAAAGTGCTAAAATTGGAGAGGCCAGAATACTTCTAGCCTTCCAGCTCTGAAGAGTAGCAATTCCAGCAACAACTGGAACTTTTCTGTAGTGCAGGCTTTTATAGGACAGACATTCTCTTCATGATTCCAGGTCTCCAAGCAGGTCAACCTCACTTCTGGATTTTATCTGGTGACCCCAGATCCTGACTCCCATGAAGACACCCTCCTAGAGGTGATACTAGCTTTCTGGTATTGCTGACTTCTGGATTGTTTTACTGTTGCATGTTAGGCTTATTAGCTTCTCTATCACCTGTGCAAGAATTTCCTTGTAGGAAACTACCTTTATTTGAAATACTTATAGTGCTTTCTATTTTCTTGATTGTTTTTGATTTATGAGAACTAAAAGGTGCTGATTCCACCACCCACCCAGATTTATGGAGTATAATTGACAAAATCGTAATATTTATTACGATTACATACATGTATACATTGTGAGAATGATTCCCCCTTATCAAGTTAACATTCACATATTTACCTTTTCTTTTTGGTAAGAACACTTAACTTCTATTCTCTTAGCATATTTCAATTATACAATACAGTGCTGTCAGCTGTAGTCATCATGTTATACATTAGATCTTCAGACCTTATTCACCCTAAGTTTGTACACTTTTATCAGCCTCTCCTATTTCTCCCACTTCCAAGCTCCTGACAACCACTTTCCTATTCTGTTTCTAGGACTTTGACTGAAAGGTGATTTAAAAAATAATAGTAAAAAAGTACCCTAGGAAGAGCTATCTCAGCAAGTGTTTCTCGCCTGTAGATATTCCCAAAGTCCTTAGTATACTAAAGTACAGAGTAGATTTTCAGGAGTGAAACGTGCACAACATCTCCCTAACTTATTGCTCCAAAGAGTAATAACTTTGGAGTATCCTCATTAAGTATCTACAAATACCTTATAGCAGTAGTGTTACACAGAACATAACTTGGAAACACTTACCAAAGTAAACTATTTAGAGTCTGAAAATTTTGTATATGTAAGACATGATGAGCCACTTTTTATACTTTCCATCCATGGTCACTTGACAAACTTGGCTACAAAAACCTAGAATAACTTGAAAAGTAAAGGAAAGATGCATAGGCTCACATACACAAAAGTCGTCTCCCTCATTTTAAATCCATTTGCAATATTATGGTGGACAAAGTCAAGTTATTTCATGCTGAGACACTTTTCACAAATTTGGTAATTGGATCCATTTTGTGGAGTCTGCACCCTGGAAATGCCACTGCATTTCATTTATAATCAAACCAACGGGGTTTGAAATGATATTAAATGTGCCAGATTGGGGGAAAAATCCAAATGGATTCATATAGAATGTTATTAACTTGGAAATGGTTCAATGGGCATTTGGCATTTTCACATTGGTAGGTTTAATTTGTTGAGTGAGAACAATGAACTAGGAGATACAGAGCTCTACATTTTTGCCATTTTAACATTTATGTTTGTCGTTTACGAACCTGGACTGAGAGATGATTAAATTTCTGCCTTGTAGCTTTTGAGTTTTGTAACATATGGAAGTTTTGTTATATTCACCTATTTCTTTTGTAGATGGTCAGTTTAAATATAGCGTTTTCCATATGAGTTGTTAGCTAAAACAAGAGTCAGAAAATAAGAGCAGTAAAGATTGGGCCATCTATAAATAAACTCAGTACTGCACACTTGACTATTCAGTGTGAGGTACCTGAGGCATAAGACCTTAAGGTACTTTCACAAAGGCAAGAGAAGTATATGTTGTATGAGGAGAAAATAGTCATTTTCATTAATAAAGTGAAAGGAAGTGAAACAAAAGAAGAAACAGGGATAAGTATCAGGAAGGAGTGAAGTATATAGGACAGATTCAGAAGAGCTAAAAAGCAACTTCAATGAATAAGGTCAACAGACATGGCAGAGATAAAATCTTACTACCCAAATTCCCCACAATGATGAGCAGAATGCCTTGTGCATGGCAGTTGCATAAATTGGAGTGAATTCTATGTAACGTCAAAACAATGAACTGAGAATTAAGAGATTTGGGTTGCAGTGTTCAGCTCTGACTGTACCAAGGTATGGTCTTTGGGCTAGTCAATTACAACCATTCATTGATTTGTTCCACAGATATTTGTTCCCCTATGTCAGACCCATGGTTAGGTTATGAGGATTCTCACAGAGCTTATTTAATGGGGTGGGGGAGTGAATTAGTGAACAGTCAGTAAGAAAACAAATCAATACCTCCATAAAAGTAATCTCAGAATTAAAACAGGGTTGATGAGATAGCAAATACCTAATGGATCTTTAGTTGAGTGGCACCTAACAGCTTCTGTGAGTTCAGCATTCCGGATAGGGACTGCAACAAGGAGAGAAGGTACTAGGACCTTCCAGTAGCCAGTGTAGTTGGATCATATTGGGAAAGGGGAAGGAAGGAAGAAAGGAATGAAGGCAGATTTCATGTCATGTCAGTCTTCATAATCTCTCCAAAACTCTTTTTTCATTCACAAAGTGAGATGTTTGGGGAAAATGGATTTCAAGAACTCTTCCAGTTCTCCAAGACTCTGATCTCTATGATTAATATAAAATTTCATGAATACATTAGGAAGAAAAGATAAACCAAGGAAAACACAAGATGATTAATGGAGTGTCTGGGAGGGAAAACAAATAATAAAAACCCAATAGTGACTGTGATTTTTAATAACTGTCATCAAAAGAGTGGCTTAACTATAAAGCAAAAACGCAATAAAAATGCAAAGTATTACATATTAGCAACTTAAAACAAATCAGCTTTACTCAGCTTCTTTCCTTAGAATTGTTACATATTATATTTTATTCACAGAAGATTAAGTAGTTTTCTCATCGTTGTATATTCCAAAGTACAAGTCATTTAGGTTCAATTACTTATTTATCTTTATTACCTGATCTGCTAGATAAAGATGGAATAGCTACCGGTAAATACTGAGAAACTTCCATTATTTCCTTAAGTGTTCTCCGTGGAATTTAGATCTCTGGGATGCTGTGTTACATAAAGAAAGTAACCTATCTTTGGTCAGTGCAGTGAAAGTACACTCAAGGGAACAACAGCTACAAGTAAGTGAGAAAAACATTACTATGCAGAAGAAATTCTACTACAAATTATGCTCCAAAGCTTCAGTCAGTTGCACTGGGCACTCTGAGTTAAGATGTTCATTCAGAGTTGTTCCAAATTGAAAAAAAGGGCCAGGTCTTTGTATATAAACTCTGTAACCAGTCAGTGGAGGAAAACTAGTCTCAGCCAGGGACTATAAGGGCAATGCAGCTTCCTTCATCTGAGGACAATTTACAGAAAGAGAGAGCTCTGAGCCTAATGCAGTCAACACTCCTTGCAGCTTGGGGAATGGGGGCCAAGTCCTGACAAGGTGCATCGCACAGTCTGCTACACTTGACCAACAGGGGCGCTGGAGTGCAAGGCAACAGGGAACACAGACTCTGGGATTACCAAACTGGGTTGGAACTATGACTGTTGTGAGATTTTGAGCCCATTTTTAACTGGCCTGATCTGTTTTACGGATTACAAATAGAGTTTGTTGCATATAAGTAACTTTATTCAAAGATCATCTCTACCCATCTCCTGTTTGTGTCAGAATGCAAAATCAGACAAGGACAGGTATTTCTTAAATTCCATGACTCTTAGTGAAGCTTTCAGAAGTGTACACGTCTCCCAGGGCTGACTCACTCACTCGTTCACCAGATTGCTCTTCCCCTCCTGCAAAGTCATTCTTGGAGTGACTATTCTTACCTAAAAGGACCTGGGGAGAACCAGACCAGTTCTGGGACGGGTATCAGTGAAAATTCTATCTTTATTGCTTCTGTCACATACAGGTTAGAGGATTTGTGCCCATGCTGACGTGAGTACTAAAACAAGGTTTAGGGCTTTGGGAGGGAAATAGAAAAAGTACACCATTCTAGGCTATTCGGCAAAATCTTGCTCAGGAAAATAGTTTCTTCATTTGAGTTAGCCCAGTCTATTTTCTAAAGGACTAAACCTTTATTTTAGATTTTCTAAATCTAAATTTTCTAAAGGACTAAACCCAAGACCCAGGTATTTAGATAAGCAAGGCTACATTGTCTACAAAACACATTTCTTTTGTACTTTAGATTCTTCTAATATCAGCCAGTGCATCTCCTGCTAAACTTCAAAGCTGTTTCTGTAGGTATATCCTACTCACTTGATTTTATTGATTCAGAAAATACTTATCAAACATTTTTCTTATAGCAGGCCCTGGATTGAGGGAAGGACACAATGATGAAGCAAATATAGTTTCTATATCTTTGAAAACCTGAGGTTTAATTGTGAAGATAAACAATTAAGCAGGTAATTATAATTATGTGTAATATGTATATCTAGAAGTAATCATAGTTTGTGGGAGGAATACATATAAAAGGCACATAACCCACACTGGGGAGATCAGAAAAACCTTCTTAATGACATAATGTGTTAGGTTTAGTCTTCTTGAATGAGAAGGAGTTGAGATAAAAAAAGGGTCAGGAAAGGACCAGCAGTTAGAGAGATTTAAGAGAGAGAAATCGAAGAGTTTGACCTACTTGGAGCTTCTCAAGTGGCTCACTGGGACTGCAGCTAAGAGAGGAACTGTGGAATTATGAAAGAAAAAATGCAGGGTAAAGAGTTCTGACAGAATCCTGAAGGTCTTTCTGAGTCATTGGTAATATTATGTAACAAGATCACAGTGTCTTGTGCTTTTAAAAATGTCATGGTAACAATATTAATATTTAATACTCATGTTTATTTACATTTGCCATGTGCTAAGCATATTACATTTACTATCCAGATTACTCTGCACAGCAGTCTTGTGAGGACAGGACCATTGGTATTCCTACTTTACATATATGGAATATAAGGTTCAGAAAGGCTAAGTAATGTACTCAAGGTCTGCCTGGTAATGAGAATGAGTTTGCAGGGGTCTGGTCTGGAGTCAGGCAGAACATTTAGAGGACTACTAAAGTAATTAGGTAACAAATTAGGATACAGGGAACACAGAACATAAATGAAGGTAGCGGCATGAAGATAAAGGGAAGGAGTCAGAGTATATGGAAATTGAGGAGGTAGAACCTATGTGATTTTCACAGATCAACTTAGTTGTGCTGGATGTGGGAGATGGAGCAAGTCATGATGATATCCTCCAGCTGTTTTGCTATAGAAACTGGGGAATGGTGAGGTCTTTCATTGAGGCAGTGAGGAACGTTTCCCCCTGAAAACAGGGGGAACGTTTTAAAGAGCTAAGTGCAAAGATAAAAAAAAAATTAGATATGCATAAGTTGAATTTGAGGTTCTTGTGGGACATCTTTAGGATAATGCTTAGTAGGTGTGCAGATATGTAGCTGAAGTGCAGAGCTGAGATACAGATAGTGGTATGGGATTCATCAAGTAATGGAGAGTACTTGGAGAAGTATGCAGGATAGAAATAACATCACAGGACTTAGAAAACCCTGCTTGTAATGATGGCACTTTGCTAGCACCTGGAAATTTCACTTCTGAATAATTCTCTGATGAGGTCATTTTGCTCTGTTGGGACAACTTGTACGATGTGCAGATGATGAACGTTTGCTTTCTTACAAAATCTGGAATCTTGGTAGTTGCTAGGTAGAGAATGCCTACATGACCAGCCCTCAATAAAACACTTAAACTCTGCATCTAAAATGGGCTTCCCTGGGCATAAATGCTGCACACATGTGGCTGAACCATCACCACTGGAGAGAGTGTGCTCTCAGTGACTTCTCCTGGGAAGGCAAAAACATTAGAAATCTCAGCATGGATTCCTCCCAACAGTACCTGCCTTTTTTCCCCAATCTGTCCGTAGGATCTTACTCTATCACTATAGTAACCGTTATCAGTGAGCACAGGTATATGCTTACCCTTGTCAGTCTTTCTAGTGAACTGCTGAAAGTGTGGGTGGTTTTGGGGAGCTCTGAAATAGAAACATACAAGATTACCCCAGGAGCTCATAGGTAGTTTACTTACTAAAGCGATAGTGGTGGCAACCAGATTTCAGTGGGTTTAAAAATACATTGTAGTGAAGGAGATAAAGACAGAGTCTAGATTTCTTCCAAGAGCTTGATCTTAAAAAAAAAAAAAAAAAAAAGGAAATATTTAGAGAAAGGCAAGAGGAGATATGCGGTTTCAAAGACTTTGAATTGAGAATTCAATTACGTACAATTCAAGTACGTCCTAAAGGAAAGAACCAAATCAAGACGGAGAAGATGAAGACGCAGACTAGAGAAAAGATCCGTTAGAAGAGGTCAGAAAGATCAGATCCAGAACAACAGTAGCACATTTGCCTTAGATACAAGGAGGGACAATTCTTACACAGAGAGAAGAAAGATAGGAAATGGGATATGTAAGAATATAGATGTAGGTAAATGGTGAGCAAAGGGAAAAAAGAACTTGAGGGCATTTTTGTCTGATGGCTTTGGCTTTTTGTTGTCATCTTGTTTTGCTTTGTTTCTTTTTGAATTAGGAGATGAACTGAGCAGTAGTAATGCAATAAAAGTCAGGTGAATTTAATTTATGCTGAATTGAGTGTTGGTCGGTTGAATTGAGGAACCACTTTATTTATAGAATCCAAAGATTTCTCTTGACTCAAAGACCATCTGAGTTGGAGACGATTTTACAACTCTCATTACTAACTCTCCTTCCAATAAGTCAACTGGAATGAAAATGTTTTTGTAGTTGGCTCATCTGGTTTTTCTTTCAACACTCCCAGGGAAGGGTGGCTCAATCTCAGTATATATCTTAGCCACTTGTTTTGTTACTGAACAGGCCAATCACCAAAATAGTCTTTGTAAAGTCTAACCATTTTCTATTCTATAATAGCTATCTTTTGTTATTAATTTTTCATCCTGCAGCTGATCACATTTATTTTCCATTTTCCACATAAATCCGTCCAAGTATTTAAAGACATGTAACATTGAGTCTTCTCTTCCCTAGGATATACATAGCAAGTCCTTATAAAGTAATCATGAAACATCATTTCTGGATCCCTACCCATTCCATTGCCCCACCTCCACTCACTTTGGAGCATAATGTTAGTGGTGCTGGTGATAGCAGAAACACACTTATATTTTCAGGCCAAACTACAATGTAGTTGTCAAACTTGTGGTCTTTGTAGAGGCAGACCTTGGTCTGAATACTTGATGGTCACTGGTTGATGATGTTGCCTTGGGAAAGTTGCTTACATTATATAAAAGTTTTATTTCTTCATCTATAAAATATTAATATGCATTTCATGGGGCAGTTATGGGGAATGGATGAAATCATATAAAGCACTTAGCACTGTTTCTAGAGTATATTAAATAATATATTTAATACATATTATACATATTATTCATTCTTTTGTTTCTGAACTGATTACTTACCCAATGAGTATGCATTTACAAGATTAACCAGTTCATCTTATGTTAGCTTTGCAGTATGACATTATTAACAGTTCTAGAAAACAACTCAGGTTATACTGCTAATAGCAAGTCAAATTATTTCCTATTATTTCCTCAAAGCAATATCAACTGGATGTGTCCATTCCTCTTGTCCCATATGTTCTCTTGGCTTTCTCATTTGTTATTCAATCAACACATACAGATTGAGTACTTACTGTGTGACAAGCAATATTTCAGGCATTGGAGAAACACCAATGAAAAATAGGTAGTTGGAACATAGAGAAAGTAGGTAAATAACTTAATATCAGAAAATAAAAAGTGCCAAAGAGGAAAAATAAAGCAGAAATGGGAAATGTCAGGATGACTGTGGGATGGGAAGAAATTTGAGTATTTGTATGGGGCAGTCAGGGAAGAGTTTCTTGAAGAGATATTTACACATGAAGGGTATGTGAAAATTAGCCATGTGGATACCTGGAGGGACAGTATCCCAGACACGACAAGAGCAAAGGCAAGAGTCCTGAGGCAGCTTTGTGATTGGGGATGTTATTACAGCAAAATGTGCTATGGACAATCAAATAGGCAGTAAGATTACAGTGTCAATCAAGAATTTCAAAGGTTGGTCCCTGGATTAGTAGCAGAAGCATCACCTGGGAATTTGAAATAGAAAATTCCAAGTTCCACTCCAAACCTACAGAATTAGAACATTTGGGGGGCAGGGTTCAGTGATCTGCCTTAAAATTAGCCTTCCCAGTGAATTCTGATGGTCACAGCAGTTTGAGAACCCTTGGCCTCAGAGGTGATGAAGGAAAGCTACGGGAGGACTCAAGCAGATAAATAAAATCATGATCTGACCGACACTACAAAACACACAGACACCTCCCCACACACAGACACCTCCCCACACACACACACTAACACTGCAAAAAATATATATACATATATACATATGCCACTCCTTCTGCTATGTTGAACATATGTAAGGCAGAAGGAGTAAGACTTCTTGGTAATCTAAGACAAAAGATGATGTTGGTTGGACTTGGTATTGACAGAGAAAGTAGTTGAGGAATTATGGAATTCTGGCTATATTTTGAAGGTAGGCCCAACCAAATGGGTGGGATAAAAGAGAGGTCAAAGAAGACTACAAGGGTTTTGGCTAGAGAATCAGGTAGAACTAAGCTGCTATTAACTGTTAAATCTTCTCTTCTTGCAAAAATAATCTGGAATCTGTCCATTAAAAAAAATAAGGACTTTCTTTTTCTTTTTCTTTTTAATTTTTTAAAAAATATTTATTTATTTGACAGAGAGAGAGAGAGAGAGAGATCACAAATAGGCAGAGTGGCAGGCAGAAAGAGAGGGGGAAGCAGGCTCCCCACTGAGCAGAGAGCCTGATGCAGGGCTCAATCCCAGGACCTAAGCCGAAGGCAGAGGCTTTAACCCACTGAGCTACCCAGGCACCCCAGGACTTTATTTATCTTACCCTTTATGTTTTATCCTGTTATATTAGTAATTGTATAGATTCTTGAGGGAAACAGTGTGGATAAAATATTTTAATGGTGAGACTAAATACTTTTCAGGCTTTCATAATTACAAGTTTTTACCTGAATTTTAAACTTATTTCTGAGAAATAAATAAGACAAGTTTTAGTTCTAACCTGTCTTTGCTAAAGACATTATTATTAATATTATTAGCCAATTTTCTCAGAACCCACTAACAAAATTTGAAAACTGTAAATTACCTGGAAAATGTGCTCTGTCAACATTTAATAATTTAGAGTATGGTAGAGAGAAAAGGAGTTATGAGAATCTTTGAACATTTCGTTCTTGTCCAGATGGAAAATTAAAATATAAGATTTGCTACCAGATGAATCAGACATACTTCCTATAATGGCCAAGCAATGATCTCCTCTATAAACTCTCCGGCCAAAATTGTAGCTTCAGTAACAAACTGACTAAAGTGCTTCAGAGTCATTATATGGCACACCTGAAACTAATATGACACTATGTTAACTAATGGAATTAAAATATTTTAAAATGGTAAAAAAATAAAGTGCTTCATTTTTCACAATATTTTCTTACTAGTGTATCAATGATTCCCACAAAACATTTGATTTCTAGATAGATAATTTCTGATTTCCAAATACAATCACTTTCGAATATCTTCACTAGTGAAGTAGAGCTTTGGGGAAGACCATCTCAACAAATCACTCCAGGCCCTTTGCTTTCAGAACTCATCTCCATCCATTTTTTGGAGAGTTTATCAGATTTTTTTTCTTCTCCCCTTGCATATTTAATTCAATAACTACATTAAAAAATATTTTTCCATCCTCACTTTTTTTCACATCTATCACTTCCTCCACACCCAGTGCTATCTTGTAGTTGAGAGCCTCATTTGCTTTTGCCTGGTTTTACTGAAATAACTTTCTAACTGGTATTACCTTAAAATTCTCCTTTTCAATTCTTCCTATCGTCTAAATTGAAAATATGCATAATGCCCTTCAATGAATGTTTATCATCTACAGAATAACTCCAAATTTTAAAAAGGCATATGTGGCATATATGGCTTCTAACCAGTTTATCGTCCATCATTCCTTTCTCTAAACTATAATCCAGAATTTTATAATTCTTGGCGTACTCAGTCATTCCATACACTGTAGCTCCATGTCAAATTTTGACTCTACCTGGACTGTCTTGTTTTTCCTACCAAGAACCAATTGCCTTTCTGGAGAATTTCTAGTTATCTTTGAAGCCTCAGATTAATCATTATGCTACCAGTGATTTCTTGATTGCTGCAGGCTAAGGCGGTCATTTCCTTCCTTTGTGCTGGCCACTATGTCTTAAGCCTACCTCTATTTTTATAGATATTGTATTAAATATGATAATCTTCAAGTTTATCTCCTCTTTTAGACCCTGAGTACTTTGGTATAAAGAGTCACTGTGCGTGCACGTGCTCGTGTGTGTGTGTGTGTGTGTGCATGTGTGTGTGATCTTACTTGTATCCCCAATGCCTCACCATCATTGGTGCCCAACCAACATTTGCAGAATCAGAAAGTGAATGAATAAATAAACACCTTTACAGTGAATTTTACTTTAGGGATGTAGGTAAATTTGGCAATTATTCTGACAAAAGAAAAACAAAATAAACATCTGTTTTTACTTTACAAAGAGAAGGTAATAAATAAATGATTATGATATGCATGTGTCCTTCATAATGAGCTTGATAATTAAGAGAATAATCACAGAATATCAATGCTATCTTCAAGACTTTTACATAAAGGAAAAAAAATCAAGATACAGTCCCTTAAAATAGAATAAAAGCTATGACAGTAAATGAGCTGGAATTTTCTTGAACAGAAACCAGTCAAGGTAAAAAGACATGGTATTTTTAAATAGATGAAAGCTTATATTTGTGTAATTCTTTTCATTTTTTCATTTTCATTTCATTTCAATGTAACCCTTTTCATTTCAAAGGAAATTGTGATTGCTATCTGACTTGATATTGAATGAACAAGGCAAGTTTTAGTTTAAGGGCAGTCCCAAAACAATATCCAAATAAGAGCTTGCATACCAGTTTTAAAATAAGCTTTCATGAACTGTAAAATAATCCTCTTTCAAATAGTCAAGATATCAAAGAGGAAATTAAAGATATGGCTGTGAACTTTTATTCATATTGTCCAAAGTTAATGCATCAAAGTTAATAAAGGATATAATAAACTTATAATTGACTTTAAAACACTGACTTTAGTTTAAAACACTGACTTTAGTTTAAAACATGCAAATCAAGAAAACTCCTATCATTTTTTAAATGATTCAAGACACCACCCAGAAAGGGAATAGAGCAAAATGTCCATTTTCCTCCGATCTATAGATTATCAATACACACATGTTCACCTCAAACTGCCCCTTCCCTACAAATCCATTCAACAATATGTAATTACCATTTTTCACCAATTCTAAGGTGTACTTTTTAGCATTTTAACATATGAAAGTATTTTATTGTAAAGAACATAATGGTGTAACTCACAGTACAAGAGGATCTTAAAGATTAGAAGATAAAAGGTTAAAACCCCAGAATCTGTTTTTTTCACTGTCAATCCAGGTTGTGATAACTGAATCAAAGCAAACTCCGGTTTTGTTTGCTTTTTTTACTCCAGTGTCACAGAATACATTATTCCACCTGTTCTAGACAGCAGGAAAAATAATCAACAAAGGGAAACCCAAATTTTCTATGCAGGAGAAAATGTGAGTAAATTCCTACATCAGAATTTCTAATTACTATTTAAATAAATGGCTAAATTGACATATATTTTTGATTCTTCAACATGATATAAAAATCCTTAAACTCAGGAAAAAGCCATCTGGATAATAAAATTGTTTTCACCTCCAACCCAGTCATCACTGCTGTTCAATATCTGTAGTGCCCTGCAGGAAAGATACTTAGACTGAGAATAACACACTACCTGATTCTCTTCATTCTCCTCCCTAGAAGGAGGACCAGTTCTCATTTTCACACTTGCTGCTAATGCTTTACATTCATTATGCAGTATGACTATGTTAGCTTTCAGAGTCACTCTAGTCATTTAATAAAAAACATACCACTTAATGCCTTAGCATTCCTAATTGTTCTAGCTTCTTGATTTGAACTCTGAAATCTGCTCCATTCAGTTCTTCCCTCCTGCTCTTGCGTGCCACCTGTCCTCTACTTGTTTATCTCCTGTCCACTGTCACTTCCCTATTCATTCAGATTATCCATGTTCTACTGTTGATGATCTCTCTATCTCTGCATAGTATGGGTTCCATGATTTTTAATTTATTTACTAATAAAATAATTTCTGATCAGGACCCCTTTCCACTCAGCCTGCCCCCACCACATGATACTCTACATTTCTCCTTCCCAACATGTATTTTGGTGCCTGTTTTGTGTTTAATTTTATGGTTATTTATAAACTTTTCCCCTCATACAGGGCATAACCATCATAAGAACAAGAGGCATTTCAAGGACAGATTATTTTTAATTATGCTTAATAATTTTCTGAGGTTTAACTATTTCTACTTGATTGGATATATGATTTATTTACATTTTTTTCATTGTTAAAAATACTTTTAATATAATCATCTTACTGTTTTAGAATTTTCTTTAGAAGGAGATTTCCAGGAATGTGACACATAAAAATTAATGTTCTTATTGCTTTTAGTACATATTTCCAGATTGCTTTCAAAAAAAGAAACAGAAATTTAGCTTCCCAACAACAATATATGAGGCTCTGTCTTAATCTATCTTCAGCATCATTGAGTACAGAAATTTTAAAAAGTCTTTGCTAATTTAATAGACTTAAAAATTTGTTTTTGCTTTTAATCTATAAGGCTTGATTTACAGTTGGTTTAAAATTATATCTTAATTATAAATATATCATTTATATTTATAAGGATATAATCAGTTATAACTTTATTTCAGTCAACAGCCAGATCTTATGCTATACTCATTTACCTATTTAGGTTTTAATATTTATATCATAATTTGTATAAACCCATATTAACATAACATTTTGCCAATTTTTGAAGTTTGATTTTTAGTATTTTCACATAAGGGATTTACATTTATGTAATATATTTCTTAATTATGTAATGAATTTTTGGTATTAAAATTGCTTCCACCCAGAGATACAGTAAACATTACTATTTTACTCAATATAATTTTCCAATTTTAACTCTAGAATTTGCTTGAAATTTATTTCATTATATAGTTTGAGATGATGATCCTTTTCATAAAATTCTAACTAATTGCAGCTCAGTTAATAATGCTAGATTGAAGACAGATCCTCATATCCCTTCTGATATCCTTCCAAAATGGCAACAAAAGGATAAAAATGTAAATTTTTGACAAGCAAAAGTAAGGGAAAAAAACCAGAAGTCTGGAATCCAGAAAGCAGATAAAATTAACAAGTTAAAAGAAGATACTTAAAAAGCTGAACCTGAAACATGCAACTGGTGAACTTGAGATGTAAACCTCACTTTATTCTTAAAAACCTAAGAAAAGCTTGGAAATGAATGGTAGGAGGATTTAGTACAAAGCAGTGGTTAGGATGGAAAGAAAAAGAGTAAAAAGAAGACTTTAGAAAAACAGTAAAAAGACTTTAGAAAAACAGTAAAAACAAGAAAAACAGTAAAAAGCTCTATTTAGGAAATAATTAGAATTTCAGATACCGTGCATAGCTGTTTCCCTGGTACTGCCTTTTCTCTTTGTAAAGAGTGAATTAGAAGGAATCTATACTGGGGCTCAAGTGGCAGAACTGGCGATAGATACTAATCTTATGAAAACATGGGTTGTATTAGTCTGGGTTCTCCAGAGAAACAGAACCAAGAAGGTGTGTGTGTATATGTAGCACATACGAGATTTATTATAAAAGATTATCTCATGCAATTATGAAGGCAGAGAAGTCTCCAGGTCTATAGTCAGGTATAGTTTCAGTGTGATTCAGGCACTTAGAAAGCCAGAGAACAAGCATAAATTTTCCACCTTTTTGTTCTATTTAGGCCTTGGACTGATTGGATGAGGTCCATCCACATTAGGGAGGGTATTCTGCTTTCCTCAGTCTATCAATTCAAATGTTAATCACATCCAGAAACACCCACACAGGCGTACCCAAAATATTGTTTAAGCAAATATCTAGGGACCCCATGGCCCAGTCAAGTTGACACATGAAAATAACCATTACCGAAGTTCAGAGATTTTCGACATATCAAATAGCAAAACCCTAGCCTACTTCTCCCATAGAGTTCCCAAAATTCTGGCACACTGTGTTAAACTCTCCAGGAAGGAAACAACAACAAAACTCCCCTGATGACTCTGACTGGCTGAGGAGACCAAGCCTCAAAAATACTGAAAGTAAAGATTCTCTCAGTCGAACCCTCGTACCAGATGATCCCACGGAGAACATCATTAGTAACAAGTCCCTCCGTGATTCACACTTAAACATGAGTTCAGAGTCCAGGATCAGGAGGTAGCAGATGGGAAAACTCTAGATTTAACAAGGAGACAGAATCAGAGCAATTTTGAAGAAACACAGAGGGGCAAGATAATCATTAAGAATCCATTACCAATGTCAATCAAAAGAAAAGGTCATACGTCTTAAAATAAGAGAGTGAGTGAATGTGGAAATTGAAACCATGATAGTAGGGAAAAAAACAAAGATAAGGGGGCAAAGATAAACTTTAAAAAGTCTCTTAGTAAATATAACTAAAAGAAATTGGTGGATAATGGCAATTTGTGGCTATTAGAGCATCAGTGCAAAAGTTATATCATTTAAGTAATAGGAAATTCAAAGAAAGCCAACCAGAAAAAACAGAGGAAAATGTCAGAAAAAGAGTATAACGAACTGACTTGTGTCCCCCCAAAATTCAAGTGTTCAAATCCTAGCCACTAGTACCTCAGAATGTGATGTGTTTGGAGACAGAACCTTTGAAGAGATTATTAAGGTAAAATGAGTTCATATAGATGGGCCCTAATCCAAAAGGACTGTCTTTATAAGAAGAGATTAGGACACAGATACACAAAGGAAGAACCACGTAGACACTGAAAGATGACCACCCGCAAGCCAAGCAGAATGGCCTTACAAAAAACCCAACCCTGCTTACACTTTGATCTTGGAATTCTAAGGATATAGAATTACATAATATATAATATAGCATTATATAATATGTAATATAGATTTATATAATATATATTCTATATATAATATAGAATTATAAGGATATAAATTCTAATGTTCAATCCATGCAGTCTGTGGATTCATCTGTTTCTTTGAATGATGAACTATTTCCTACTATGTCCTTCATATTATCCTACCCCTTCTCATACTGACCCTTTTGGTTTTCATTTTATTCTATAAATAATCCCAAGTGAAAATTAAAAACATTTCAATATCAATGTACTATTTTCTCTGTAATTTGTCAAAGTATGTAAAAAACCAATTTTGAAAACCAAGTCATATATCCAACGTTTAGAAAATGAATTTTCAGGGTGCTAAGCAAATTATAAAATCCTAATTGTGCCTTCTGCAGGTTCTGTATCATTTGGACTATGGCAATTCAGCAGTAATGAGACACTTTCACCTTCAAAGCACTGTCAGCACACAACGTTGGCCTAGAATTCCTTGAAATCACTAATTAGTGGCTGCTGTGTGAAAGACTGAATTCTGCTCAGGAGTGGTGGGATGGAGCAGACATGCAAGACAAAGGCCAGACTTGAGTATACAATATGGGAAATTACTGGTGCGTAAAAGTGAGATGGAAATATGGCTGATGTTATTTGTGATTACAGTAAGATTAATAAAAAATATTCCTGTAAAGTATGTCGTATCTTCCTTCAACCTTATCCTCTATCTCTTTGATAATGCAGCCCCAGCATATACATTAAGTCTTGTCACTCAGTCTACGATGAAGTAGTAAATTTGCCTGGTTTCACACCGCACTAAATTCCACTTCAACACCTCAAATTCAAGGGCTGGCTCTTATGGCAGCCTTAAAGTGGGTCCCAAAATACTGGCTTGAACACCAAGAGCAAAAAACATCACACAAGTAGCTATTTAAATATGGGCCAGGCACCAGGGTGGCTCAGTCAGTTGAGCATCTGACTCTTGGTTTCAGCTCAGGTCATGATATCAGGGTCTTGAGATCAAGCCCTATGATGGGTTCTGTGTTGGGTGTGGAGTCTGCTTGAAGATTCTTCCTCTCTCTGCCTCTGCCCCTCTCCCAGTGCCCGTGCACACATGCTCTCTCTAAAAATAAGTAAATCTTTAAATATGGGCATAAAAAATAAAACAGGGCATAAAAAATGCAGGGCTTAATGAAATGCTTCTTGTTATTTCAGATACAAAGACATTAGTTCTCAATAGTTTTGATAGTTTATCCATATCAAAAATGTTCGTTTGACCTCATTTAAACATTGGTTCCCTTACAAAGATTCCAGTTACATTTTCAGAAAAGGAATAAAATAATAGAACAATACAACCTTCATTTATTTTAGGACTTTACTTGTAAGGCCTTTCCTGGGCCTATTATCAGATCTTTGCTAGCTAAAAATCATTTTACTTGAGGGCCTAAAATATAAGCCCGTGCTATTTTCCCAGTTGATTTATAAGGTGCCTGTGCACTAAGAGCTGAAATTGCTTGCCCATATTTATTCCATTTTTAGTCAGGAGAGCTTAGGTTAGTCAGCAGCTCGATCATTCTCACTGAAGTAAATTAGCTCAAATTTTGTTTTTTATTTTTACTCTCCCATAAATGCACTTTATTTTACCCTTTAAATTCTGGATGTTCTCCCCAGGCCAAAGTCTAGACCTACCTCAGATAATATGGATGTTAAAAATGTTGCTTTCCAAAAACCTCCTTACATATAGGCTAACTTTCTGTCATTATGAATTAGAGAAGGCAGGTGAATGGGAGGCTTTCATTTCCTCCTCTGTACTTTAAAGACTTACCTCAAAAATCTTGTCCTGATAAAGAGAATGCCTTGACATAACTGAATCATGACCATATCCACAGAGTCTCATGTACAGTTGGATTTAAGTAAAATTATTAAAGTAAGCATGTGAATGGAATAAGTATTATAGAGACACAATGAAATACGGCTTTAAGCAATGGAGCACAGCCATGCTGTGCCGGGAACTAGCTACCGATAAAGAACATAAGGTATTCTTTATAACAAAGGCTGTATGCAGCCCTTAATTTATTATTTATGCCATTTCTATTTCTAGAGACCACTTATAATAAAGACCCATATTCAGTAAAAACATTAAAATAAAAAAGGAAGAATAGGAGAGCAGTAACTGATATCTGGGGTGGGGGAAGATTTGTGAAGATAATAAGAAATGAAGAGAGGGGACACTTGTACTAGAAACTCTAGGCTAATTAAATGGAACCATATGTTTAATTGGGGACCTTCTGGTGGCCAATGCAAAAAGGGAAACCAATGCTTCTCAGATCTTTCATTTATTTGTAGAAAGTATGCTTATTCTTTAGGCAAAACAAAATAAAAACACATAAAAACAACTTTTTCCTAGTACGCACTTTTCAGATGAATCTCTTCCATAATATTCATATGTAAGGAATACTGAACATATATGAGACTTTTAACAGCAGTATTATAAAACAAAGATACAGCTTTAATGTCGTCATCATGTGAAATCCCCAAAGCAAAGAAAAAAGTAAAATAGCAATAGTTGTTGAAACTACACGAAAGGCATGTTTCAGGCGTTTATTATGTGGCTATAAACGTTAGGACCTCTACTTATCATCAACAGTGCTACTTTTAAAGTCCGAAGGATATTAATACATGATGTAAAAGTATACTAGCAAACCTTAAAGGTTTTAATAACTCTGACCTTTTAACTCTCCTTGATATTTAGAATCTTAAAAAAGCTTATATAAATCATGATGTACGTGTGTCTGTACGTGTGTACATACACACAAATACGCATACACATACTCTCTTCAGGCATTTTGGCATTTCAACCACTATAGTTACAAGGAAGTAAACTGAAACTCTGGAAAAGCAGTGGACAGAAAACAGTGCAAGTCTTCTCAGAGGGGATTGTTTAAATAAAAAAAAAGATCTTAATTTAGACTGAATTAAAATGCGTCACCTATGCAAACAATGATGAATACACATCAATTCGTTTTGATTAGCACTTTCACACCAAATAGCCAATGATGCTGATTAGATAGGACCTTTTAAGCATTGCCAGATGTTTTTGATCAGTATTTGTCTTTTTTTTTTATCTATATATACTTTACTAAGAGATCCTATATTAACATGCAGCTGGAGTATAACTTTCAAATTCAATAAGCCTGAGAACAGCTTCCGGCTGATGTAGCACAAACTGGTGCAGTAATTACTAATCACTGAAGAATAAAGTAAGATACAAACCATGCTCAAAAGGAAATGTATATAAAGTAACCTTATTTCTACATTTGAGATAGCTGTTACCAATTCTGCAGTGAGCTCCTCTTATGTATCCTCTTGCTTACTATTCAAGCTTAGTGACCCTGGACACATAAACTTTATCACATTTGTAAGGGATATGAGTCAGAGGAAATTTTCCAAACAGATTGAAGGGTAGTAGGAATCTAGTCCAGTTTGAGGGAAAAAAAATGCAGGTGAAAGACAAGAATGGGGATGAAAGGTGATCTGGAAAGATGAGCCCCTTAGAGAGTCCTTTGTACTTAATCGTTGCTACATGCTGTGAACTACTTCCACCAGATTTTCTCCCTAAAAATAGAAACACTAAAATCACCTTTCCAGACTAACTTAGTATGCACATGCTCATTACTACTTGCAAGTTCAACTTAGGAAGAAAAACTTCCCGTATTTTCTTTTTCATAGTACTATGACCCATGGAATGATCTGTAGTCCTGTAATATTCCTCTTCCAAACAAGAGGCGGGTGGGCGGGGTGGGGCGGGGGTGGGGAGAAACATATTGAATATTTTCTTGCATGTTGAGTACTGTGCTAGATACATTCATATCCTAACTTAATTAATTCTCAAAACCACTTTGTGGGTTAGTTAAGTTTATCCTCATTTGACAGATGATGGAATGGAGGTTGAGAGATGGTAAAGTATTTGTTCAAAGTCACAGAGATAGGAAGTGACATTGCTAAGACCCAAATCTATTTCAGACTATATGCTTGCTCCGCATATGAACTGAGTACAATACAAACCAAATTTCTCTTCTCAGAAAGTAGATCATACATTTTCACAAAAGGCATTGAGTCTAGGGGAAAAAATACATTCAGTTTTTCATTTGTTAAAACAGTAAAAATCTCTGCAGCCACCAAGTTGTTGCTGAGATATAATTTGTGGAAGATCTATCAAAGCGTATACAAAATTTGAGCGCCTTCTAGGAAAGGTTCAATTATACTCCGAAAGACATAGTCTTATCATCTTCACTGATATTCAAATGAGTTAAAATGTAGTATTTTCAGGAAGTTAACTGCTAGTTGAGCACTAGTCCTTCTAACTGTGGTCTTGACTTCTGTTCACTGATGCATGGGAAGATTTTTTTCTTAGAGTAAATCCTCTGTTGTTCCCAAACCCATTTGTTGAAAAAGAACCACAACTTAGAACAGGTCACTGGGACAAGGCTCTAGATATGGCTTTGAGACCAACCTGTGCTCCCACAATTTTCTCTTGCCTCAATCACCAGTCCTGTGAACTCTTTGCAGAGGAGGATTTCTCAAAAAAGAGAAGACAAAGTAAGACATTTTTCCTCACCCTGGTTTCGTTTAGTTGATTTTTGTTTTGTTTTATAGCACAAATCGATGCCTTAATAAGATGAGACAAATTAACTTCATTCTCATTTTCCAACTGGGAGTTTATTTGAAAATGAGATAAACAGAAGATGAATTGAACAACCCAACAGTATGAAAACTTCTTTGTATGTGGTTTAATACTGAGTAAAAGGACCCACCTCCCTACTGAAGCTGTGTATCTCCTTTGCTGTGTAGAATTATCAAAGGTGTGCAGCTGGTCCCAGTTCATTTCCCAGAATGCTTAAGAAACCATACACTTGTCCCTAGTCAAGACCACTGTTCTCTCTGGGACTCATTATTTTTGTCTGACACACCATTCGAGCTAGTAATGAGAAGAATAATGTGAGGATATTTTATCTATGCAGAATGTTAGAACTTTACAAAAAAAATGAAAATTTTCTTACTAGTAAATTATATAAGGCCAAAATGAGAGTGATACCTGCCTAACTGAGAGGGTTTAAGGGAAACTTAAATAGATATGCATATAAGAAATAATAAGAGGGGTGCCTGGGTAGCTCAGTCGGTTAAGGGTTAAGTGTCAGGCTCTTGGTTTGGGCTCAGGTCATGATCTCAGTGTCGGGAGACTGAGCTCCCTGTTCAGCTAAGTGCTCAGTTTGCTTGAGATTCTCTCTCCTTCTCCCCTTTGTGCCCATGCTTTCTCTAAGATAAATAAATAAATCTTAAACAAACAAATAAGAAATAACTAGAGGAGTGACTAGCATGGGAGTAGGGACTCAGAGTCATTTTTTTCCCCTCCTAAGGCCCTTTTTCTTTTTTAAAGATTTTATTTATTTGACAGAGAGACACAGTGAGCGAGGGAACACAAGTAGGAGTCAGAGAGGGAGAAGCAGGCTTCCTGCCAAGCCCAGAACCCTGGGATCATGACCTGAACCCAAGGCAGACGCTTAACAACTGAGCCACCAAGGCGCCCCTCCTAAGGCCCTTTCTATATCTTCCCATACATTTTTTTAAAAACGATTTTATTTATTTATTTGAAAGAAAGCACACACAAGGTGAGGGGGAGGCAGAGGGAGAAGCGGACTCCCCGCTGAGCAGGGAGCCAGATGCAGGGCTTGATCCCAGGACCACAGGATCATGACCTCAGCTGAAGACAGATGCTTAACTGACTGAGCCACCCAGGTACCCCTTCCCAATACTTTAAAATTATCATGTATATTGTATTTATTCATGTTTTCATCTTATATCCCTGGGCAGGACATTTTGTATTTCATCTTTGTTTTCCTATGGCTAACTTGGTATTTATATACACTAGGTTCTCAATTATTAATCTTTGAATAAATTAAACATTAATAAGAGCCTCCTAAGTGGATGCTCACAAATAATACTTTCAATAAAGTTGATACACAATGAAGTGAAAACTAAGGTACAAAGAAGCTTGCCTTCAGCTCAGCATTTCAGAGGTGGAGTTTAAATTATTTCCCAGTCTATTTGTAAAATACATCATTCCCACTGTGCTTAAGCATCAGACAATGTGCCATGTTGTTTGACAGAAACTGAACTAAAATGAAATTCCGTGGTTTACGCAAAGATGATTTAGGAGTGTAAAGGCAAATTCAGCCAGTGTAGGATGCCTATCCACTAATCAGCAAATTAGTAACATAATTTCTGAATAGTTTTCATGCTTAATAAAATTTATCAGTATTCATCATCCAAATATACAGTAAGCATTTTTTTCTCAAAATTGGAGGCAGTGGCCCTATTAAATATTTATATAATCTACCATTGATTTATGTGAATGTTTTGCTTTTGTAAATGAAATTGTCCTCTATTGAAGACTAGACTGGATTTGAGACATGCTGTGCTCAAATACACAATTTGGAGACCCATTACCTGCTCTCAGAAAATCATGAATAAGAGGTTGGAAATAGCTCAAAATCTTGCAGCTGGTATAGATGGATTATAGCATTCTGGCTCTCACCCAACCTCATCATATAAAGATTTTAAATTACAGCAAGATTCATTTGTTAAAGCATCTGCTTTCACATGGACATATTATAAACAGGTCATCACATGGCTTAACAGCACCTCCAATGGACAGGATGAAGGCTGGAGATCGGTGGAGTGCTGACACACTGACTCCATCTTTGTCCCTCCATCTTGGTCATAGCTGCACAATGACCTCCCTTGAGACTATGTGTTCCAGGCCTCTTGGAGGTTAATGTATGCCCTGACTGGAATGTCGAAGGCTTGTGCTCATCTTCCCTAAACTGACGCACAGAAGGCATCACTTTAGATAACTACTTTTCACTTCTGCCCCTAGCTCTATAAAGTTGTAGATTAAGGTCCAGACCTGGTGGAATATAGCTGCATAACACTGGTGTCATTTGTCTACCCAAGCCTCCCATTAGTAAGTTACCTTGAATAAAATTCTGTGTAAGTGATATGGAGTGGCTTGCTTCATTTGTTTTGGTCTCAAAGTACCTTCCTAGCCTGGAGGATAGTTTACTGTCCCTACTTCACCTTCTACAAGACTATACATGCCACTTCACATGCAAAACCACTTTCCTATTATTAATACCTCTTTCTTCACCATAGACTACTTCATAATTTGATAAGTAGCAAACTTACGTATTTAATAACACATTTTTCTACAATGAGACCATACTGCTGAAGTATAACCTGTAGGTGTAACAATGTCAGAAATATCAGCACTGCAGTTTTTAAATGGTGTATAAAATACTTTGGTGGAATAGTATGGCTTATTTTATAAAATCGGATTAATCAATTACTGGGAGACTTGCTACCACAGAGAGGGCATACAAATGGGGCTCTATAAAGAGTGGACAATGTCATCTTACTAAAATTCTTAGTAGCCCTTGCACCTTAAAGACTAACAATATCCTACCAAATTATTTAATAGTTTAAAGATGTTACAAACATCTAAACACAAGCAAATTTACCAAATTAAAGCAAAATGAACATTTAACTTAATGTAAATACAAATCATCAGATCCTATAACAAGTATCTTGTCAAAAGACACAGCAATGACTGCAGCTTCCAGAAGAAAGTAACTCTTATAGAATACATGCTATTTTTCTTTATCTGTATTTTCTGTTTTATAGTACCAAATTAGCTGAAAAAATATATATATATTTTAAATATTTTATCCATCTATTTGACAGAGAGAGAGAGATCACAAGTAGGCAGAGAGGCAGGCAGAGACAGGGCGAAGCAGGCTCCCTGCTGAGCAGAGAGCCCGATGCAGAGCTTCATCCCAGGACCCTGAGATCATGACCTGAGCCGAAGGCAGAGGCTTTAACCCACTGAGCCACCCAGGCGCCACTGAAAAAGTATTTTTAATAAACAAGTATTTCTTGGCTATCAAGATGTGGTGAGCCCCACACTCAAATAAGTGGCAGTATCTACTTGTGTGAGAGTTCTCAAAAGCAGCTCTTGAGTATAGGAAATGTTAACATAGATGTGTTAACACAGTTAACATAAAATGAGTTAATCTTCTGAGAGGCAGCAAAGGAGTAAGTCATGGACAAGGAACTTGTCTAGGATAACATGTACATGCAAATTAGAGTCCAAGAGA
The DNA here is from genome assembly GCA_028646535.1 of Procyon lotor. NCBI lineage: Eukaryota > Metazoa > Chordata > Mammalia > Carnivora > Procyonidae > Procyon > Procyon lotor. The sequence continues at coordinate 123,876,820 of CM053606.1, read as the reverse complement.
GATCAGAACAAAGTAGATGAGAAGCCACAAGGCAAATTAAAATGGCAGTCGCTAAACAGATATAACCTGGTGTTCATCACACTTTCCTGCATTTATCTCATAAAACCATTTCTCAGAGTAGTAATTACTTGTCTACAACTTTGGTTATTCACTAGACATTGTATCATAGCCACCCATGTCCTCCTGCATATATAAAGATTAAATAATCATTTGTTGACTGAATAAATGTTAGTAAATTGGGGATATAAAAAGTTGCCAACTTTGATATTAGTGGGTGAAAATGGCTTATGAGCTGTACAAGAAGACAGCATCTATAGCAAAATTCAAATAGCTCTGGGAACATATTCACGGTTGTACTATAATGAGAAAAGGGCCCTTCTAAAGTATGCTTTAAGTAGATGGTATCCCAATAAATAACTGAGAACAAGAAGATTATACAAAAATAACTAGGAAAATCTTTCATTTATCTTTATTCCTTCCTTCCACCATTCAGAATGTGCTAAATGCCCATTGGACGCACATTATACCATACACAAAGCACGCAAACAATAACTCAAATGAAAGGTAAATCCTGCTTTCTTTTTAAGATTTAATCAGGGATATGAGAGAGTGATTTTGGCAGATAGCTACCTTCTAGAAATTTAAAAGATTAGGTGACATGGAGATTGTACAGAATTTTGGGGGTTCTTTGAAATGTCTATTTTCAGTGGATATGAGTGCTTTTTGAAACAGACTGAAATCTGCAGTATATTCTTAAGGTGTTCTCAGATTTTGAACGTCTGAACTGCAGAGCTTTGCCATTTGTTTTAAAAATTGCTTTTGCTAAGGTTGGTGAAATCACCTGAAAAATTTACTAATAACTCTAACTTCTTTTGTTGAAGAAAGAAGTAAAAAAAGATAACCTATCCAGGAATTTAGTAATATAATTTTATGATGGGCATATTTTCCAACAGTGAGTCAAAATTTTGGTAAAATGCAAGAATATTATATTTCCTATTTGAGGTAACCATCAATACATTTTTATATATTTAATTACGATTATTTACTGTTTCAAAGACTGAGGATAAAATGTTGAAGATTTTTACCTAATACTAACTGGTCATTATTTATGTTTCTAATAATTGCAATTTTTTTTAACCGTAATCTTGGCTTGAATTCAGTCTCTTCAGGAATTTTCAGATAATATTTTTAAAATATCTATTTTTATTTTTTAAATTAAGTATCACAAATTAAGTGCAAGCTAATTTAAGAACATCAAATATTTTAAAAAAACATGAGCTGATTAATAAAATAGTGACAGGAAGACAAAGAGGGGGAGCAAAAATATGTCTTAAAGATCTTATTTAAACTATATTTTTATATCCTTCTACTCTACCGTCCTCCCTTTCTTCTCTACCATAAAGATCCATTTTATTGCATGATTTCTTATGTTCTGTGCTTCCACTGAAGTAAGTTTCGCACTTAGATATAAATCTAACTGTTAAAGTAGTTTTTATAATTAAATTGAGCTCATTTCTCCTCATTACCCCTTAAATCATTCCCAAGGAGTAAAACTATCAGACTCACAGTCATGGAGTAGACTGGAGAGAGCAGATATTACAACTTGTTCCTTTTACAGAAGAGAAAATAGGAAACAAATGTATACAGGTGACTGATCATTAGCAACACAGCATATAAATATCAGAACACAGAATGGATTCAAGAACTTCTAAAGGGTCTACCAGTAGGCTTTCCAATGCTGTATTTCAAAAGCTATGGCAATCTTTCAGATAGCAGAGTGAGAATGGTGTCTCAGGGTGACCCAGAAACCAGATTTCCAAAGTCTTGTTCATAAGTCTGTGTCCACATATGATGCTCAGATAGCCTGTGTATCTTGTCACTTTTGGTGTCACATGTGGCTTGATGAAAGTCAGAATTTAAGGAAACACGAGGGCTTTTTTTCTTTCCAAGTGGTGGCCCTGTGCCAATTTCTGCTGTTGACTAATCATAATAGAGATAATTCACCACTCAGTCATGCACAGATACTTAATATCTATTCATTCCACTTCCATGGACAATGACAAGGGAATGACATGGCATGAACAACAGTTGTCTGGAGGAAGGAAAACTAACTGAAAGAGGAAGGCATTCCACTCTCTAGGTAGCTACAAAAAGCATATGCTAGTTTTAACTCTCCCAACACTTCCTTTGCTTTGGTAAGAAAACCCTAAATATCTCGGAAAAAAATTGCCAGAATAGTACTCCAAGAGTTTCATGCTATGGTTCATCTGACATCCAGCTCTAAGAAGGGAATACTCACTCACGGTAGTAATTCAGAAAGGGGCAAATGACACTATACGGACCGAAGAGAAATCCCAAGACCCTTTGCAGATCTTTGACAAAGAACACACTGTCATTCCACTAAATATGCTGAACTGGTAGTATACAGATATGAAGCTGCTCTTGGATATCTTTTCACCGCAGGGAGAGACAGATTGAGAATAAAACTAGCAGAAAAATAGAGCTGAAAGATGGAGACAAACTGTGTTCCAACATTACCATTTGAGTCTCCTGCAGACGTGAAGGAATTTCTACTTGTGGGCTTTTTGCTTCACAGGTCCGTCAACACAGGTATTTCCTGTCTCTCTTCCTCACTGTCTAGCCATTTTTTATTTAAATTTCTGTTACCTCCAGCTAAATGGTCCAGGCAGATAAAAAGGCTTCTTTCTAGATGCCTAAGTTGAAATCAGGAAGGGACTTAGGCTTCAGGGATATTTTAGCTTTCCATAGAGTTGTTTAAGGCACCGAGAAAACATACTTTTATCAGTACATCAAAGACATATGTTATTCAACTATCTACAATGAGCATTTGAGTCTTCCAGAAATACACCACAGAATATGGAAATTAAAATAAACCATGACACCATGACACTTTACATTTCAGGAAACAAAATTTTAGAGTGAGAGGGGGAAATGAGAAGAAAACTCCTGGAAGAATAAACCAGTTAAAAATTAATTTTACATTGAATGCCAGCATGTGATTTTGTTTAATAAAAGATCAAAAACAACAAAGACGAAAATCAAAACTCTGCCATGCTGTTTCAGTAGCCTGTTGTTCTGGCTCACCATCAAATGTGTTTGCTTTAAGAAAAAATCCACTGCATAATAAAAAAAACCAAAAAACAAAAAAGTAACTAAAATTACAAAAAATATGCACCTAGACAGGTAGACAGTTATCATACACCTAATCACTGAAGAGGGGCATAAAAGATTGTTCAGTGCTTTAAATATAATCATTTCATTTGCTCTGTTCTTTACCAGTCTTACTGATACTTATCATCGGATATTTTAAGGGGGATGTTTTTCGGCAAGAGTGGAGGAAAGTGTGAGATGTCTTGTTTTCAGATGGTAAGAATAAAAGCTGAGGCTAGACTACTCTTCTGCCCACAAGAGACATTCAATAACTGTTTCTTGCCTGAGCACAAACCCAGAGTCAAGCTCTGCAAAACTGCAGTCATACAACAAACATCACAAAGCAGAAAGCCCTCCTTTTCTTGTAGGTACTTTTCTGAACCACTCTGCCAGCGAACTTCTCTCAGTTGGTCAGAGACCGCACATTCTGCCTCATCCACACCTAAAGTCATGGTCAAAACTTGAACATTGAGTCATCCCCATTAAGGAAGAGGTTTGTTAAGGATGCTTCTCCGAGCCAGGGTTCCAGGGTTACCTCAAGGGCTGCTGTGAAAAATGGGAATGAAATCAACAGGAAGTGACTCTAGGATTTTCATCCTTGCTTCAAACAGAGCTGTTGAACTTTTACCTACTATACACAGAGAGGCCCCCCTTAAACTATTCTTGGGGGAGAAAGGAAGGAGGTAGTTTTACTATGCTGCTCTTGCTGTTTGCTGGGAATGGGCCAGCAACCCCTGTACCTACCGATTAAAGATTACTCCAAACTTTACTGTGAAAGAGAGGGGAAGGCAAGGGGGTCAATACTCAGAGAGGAAGACCCTTTGTTCTTCTTTGCTTCTGCTTTTATTGGTCCTTCAGGATAATCACAAATCCTTATCACTGTTTCTCAAGTACAGGCTATGTGACAAGGAGTCTTACTGAAGCTGGGAGGATTTGTTTATGGGAAAGATAGTATATGCTAATCTGTGTGTTCCAGGAGTTCTGCTAAAGGTAGCCTAAGGGATAATGCAGAGGTCTCATAGATCACAGGGCTGCTGTTTGGGCTGAGAAAGCTTCAGAAAGGCATTCCAACTGGCAGAGTGTCCCATGGGCCTCTGCATTCTAAAGGCCCACGCCCTTCTCAGAAACCTTTCCCCGCCCCCCGCCCCCCCAGCGGCTCTGTTGCATTTTAGCTAGTGGGTATTATGGGTGAGTTTGTGCCCTGCGTTAATCCCAACAGTTGCTGGAAAAGAAAAAATGCTGTAGGCCCACTGTACCTAAAGATGATTATAGGCTGTGGCATGCATGGTATCTTATATGGAACGATCCTATTTTAAGAGCAGAAAATGTTTTCGCCCAAAGAAATTATTTGTAATGCTGAAATATAGACATTATGGAAATACCGAAGAGCCGGATTCTTTTCTTCTTTCACTTTCTCTCCCATCTTCCTTTCAGCCTACCCATCCTTCTTTTCCCTCTGTTTTGCTTTTTCTCACTCCTTTTTATTTTGCCTTTCGACCTCTCTACTTTCCCTTTTTTCTTCCTCATTTTCTTCATGAAAGATTATGCCTGATTTTGGCAATTCATCGCAAACATATGTAGGCTAGGTACTACTTACTCACTCTCAAGGTTTATAAGATGTCAGAAAGAGGAGAGTTTTCCACTAGTAGAGAGTTTTTTAGGAAAAAAAATATTAGAGAAAATAAACCTCTTAGCGTCTGTGTCCTGGGCATTTGCAACTGCTTTTTCACTGTTTCACTTCACTTTCCTTGTCAGCACTTGAGCCGAAGACCTAAAATTAAACCTGACTTGGTTACTGTCCTACTTAGAAAACACTTTTAGCTCCATATTGTTTATAAAAAAATATATATGTTGCTTACCAGACATTCAAGGCCCTTTACCGTCATCTTACTTCTTTCCAACCTCACCTCCTGCCACCATCAACAGTTCCTCAGTGCCCTGTACTTAGACCATTTTGGAGTGCTCTGATGTGTAAATATGCCTTTTCAGTATCAACAGCCTTGCCCTGAACAAATCTTCTGTCAGAGCACGGTCAGCAGTCATTTCCACCTCACTTAAAAAGGACAAACTTAGGACAATATAAACTTACAGGAAAAAAAAAAAACCTGAACATAAAATTCTCAGCATAAAATCTTATTTAAGCCAGTTATTGTGGGAAGGTTTTTTTTTCAGCCTTATCAAGGTATTATTGACAAATGAGATTATATTTACAGTGTACAACGTGACGATTTGATTTACACAGACATGGTGAAGAGATTCTCACTACTGAACAAATTAATACATCTGCTATGTCACACATTTAACTTTTGGGGGAGTGAGAACACTGAAGTCCTACACTCCTCTCAAATCTCAGTGATACAGTAGAGTATTATCAGTGTAATGCCCCCAATTTTGAATCCCAGAGACCACCGAGGAACCGATACCGATGCAAACGCACGAGGGTTTATTCGCAAGCTCGAGCTTGGGCCCGAGTATATCCGACACAGCGGGGTCAGGACTTGGACCCCTAGGTCAAAGGGTATAACAGTGTTATAGGGGCCAGTGGTCACAAAGAAAGTTGCATAGTCATGTCGGTCCACACACAGGTGGCCAATGAGATCTGTAACACATGCAGAAAGTTGCATAGTCATGTCGGTCCACACACAGGTGGCCAATTGAATCACAATTTACCCTATAGTAACCATTTGACTAGCCTATTACTCTGGTCTGAATTGGCGCGCAAGTTTGGCGGGTAAGGTAACTGTTTGAACTAGCCTATTACTCCAGTCGCAAGTTTGGCGGGCAAAAGGCAGGGTTTACATCCTGTGGCGCTTAGGGATTCCACATTCCTATTGGCTAACTCAAACTGGTTCAAGGACTGGCTAGGCAATGATCTGACATTCTGTGACCTTTCTCAGGAGCAGGTGGTGTAGGGGTTATACACAAGATGACAGGTTTAGCACAAAATGAAGTTGGCCTTGTTCTGCTCTCTCATCAGCAACAGTCACCATGTTGCATGTTAGAACCACAGAACTTACTTCTCTTACAACTGGATATCTTTACCCTTTGACCAACATCTGTTCATTTCCCCGACATTCCAGCTCCGGGCAACCAACATTCTAGCCTCTGTTTTTATGAGTTCAGCTCTTTTAGATTTTACATATAGATGAAATCAGACAGTATTTCTCTTTCTCTGACTTATTTCACTTAGCATGATGCCCTGTAGGTTCATCCATGTTGTCCCAAATGGCATTATATTCTTCTTTTTAAGGCTGAATAATATTCCTGTGTGTGTGTGTGTGTGTGCGTGAATATCACATTGTCTTTGTCCATTCATCAATCAGTGGACACGTACGTTGCTTCTACATCTTGGCTATTGTGAATAATACTGCAATGGACATGGAATTGTAGATACCTATTCGAGATAGTGATTTCATTTCCTGCAGATATATACCCACAAGTAGGATTGCTGGATTATATGGTAGTTGTATTTTTAACTTTTTGAGGACTGTCCACACTGTTTTTCTACAGTGATTATACCAATTTACATTCCCACAGTGTCAAATGGTTCCCTTTCCTCCCAATCACCACCACCAGCATTTGTTCTCTAATCTTTATCTGATAATCAACAGCCTAACAAGTATGAGATGGTAATGTGGTTTTGATGTGTGTTTCCCTAGTGATTAGTGATACTCCACTCCTTTTCATCTATTAGCCATTTGCATGCCTTCTTTGGAAAAAAAAAAAAAAAGGTCTACTCACTTACTCAGGTCCTTTTTCCATTTTTATTTATCTGAGGGTTTTTTGCTATTGAGTTGAATTAGTGCTTGCATATTATTGATACTTGCAAATATTTTGTCTCATTCCATAGGTTGCCTTTTCATGTTGCAGATGGGTTTCTTCACTGTACAAAAGCTTTAGAATTTGATTTGGTCCTATTTGTTTTTACCTTTTTTTTTTTTTGCTATACGAATATTAAATCAAATTAAAAAAAGTAAATAAATAAAACTGTTGCTAAGATCCATATCAAGAAGCTTATACCCCTATGTTTTCTTCCAGTCTTTTTTTTTTTTTTTTAAGACTATTTACTTGAGAGAAAGAGAAAGAGATAAAGACAACACAAGCAGGGAGGAGGGGAAGAAGGAGAAGGAGAAGCAGACTTCCTATTGGGCAGGGGTGGGTGAGGGGAACTTGAGCTGTCTCAGGGCCTTAAGATCATGACCTGAGCCTAAGGCAGACAGACACCCAACCAACTAAGCCACCCAGGTACCCCCTTGCAGGTCTCATTTTTAACAAATTTGCTCCCTTCTAACATTTTCAGTGTTCAAAGTAATTCTTTCACCTTTACGTCAGTGCTTAACACAGCTGTTTCTAAGGAAGAACTGGGTGCATGGATACAACCAAACTACTCCAGAATAGAGAAAGATCTGTCCATTCAAGGACAGTAAAAATGATTCTGCCTAACTAGGACAAAGTTCAGATGATGCTCTGAAACTGCAAAGGTACCAGGAAGACCTGAGGGCAGCAGTTGCCCACCTGCATAAAGGAAGAAAATATCTTTTACTTCCTTCATCTTCCATAAGTGCCAAAATGACACTCTTTATGTAGAGTGTGTGCGTTTGGGCCCCCACAAGGTAAAAAAAGAAAACAAGAGTCTTTTCAATACAAAATATTATTTGACTGTAATTTACCCATTAGTAAAATATAAAGATTCCCATTTATAATAGCAGAGAGTTTCCTTTTCAAGTTTGACAGTTTAGTGGCAAGCTACTAGATGCTTTTTGATATAAATAGGAATTTTAAAAATTCATTGAAGTCTGGTCATTATTTATTTTCAGCATCTTTATTATTCAGTTTGCTGATAAGATCCAGTTGGCTTTTCTGTATATATAAGAATGAAAACTTTTTTTTTTTCCTAGAAAGAAACTTTTAGATAAAAAATGAGGGGGCAGTCTCACTTGAGGGGACGGTTTCCTCTAAAGACCAGCCGTATCAGTGAGCTATTTAACTGATTCCAAGAACAGATCACCCGTGCTTAGAGATACCCAAACCTGGAGGAGATGCATTTTGTTTGCCCAAAGAGACAGGTTAGTGAGTCTGTTTAAATTATTTAGTGCTAAAACCTATACGAAGATATAGTATGTAATTCTATTTTATTGCACAGGCAAGAGAAAGAAGAAAACGTTAATTTAACCACCCGACCTCTTGCAGAATTTATTGATAGTGATACGATAAATTAAGTGTTCTCCCTGTTTCTCTTCAGTTTCATTTCCTCTGCTTCCAGTAGTGTTTCAACTTAACCTTTATTATTCAATAAACTTTCTGAAAAACTACTAAGCTACTGGTAGGGAAATAATAGGAAAGGGGGAGATCTGAGCTCTGAACACTTTACAGTTCAAGGTCATAGAAGGGCAACCAGACACCTAGAATGACACAAATACTTGTATCTATGAAGGTCTTAAAATTAGGGCAACTGCTGGAGATTTCAATACTATTCAGGGCTATGGACTTGAATAAAGGAATCTTCAGGAAAAACATCGTATTTGCTGGTGTTAATTCAGTTGAAGTAAGTTTAAGAAATAAATTAGATTTCCTAATGTGGTAAGCTTCCTGGCCATCAGATTAAAGGAAAAAACCTAAAGAAATATTATCAAAAATTAGAATATTCTAAGACCCCATGTGTTCACGGGGCTCACAGAATTGGGGTCCTCACTCCATCGCCACCACACACATATCTTTTTATTTTCAGGTAACATTTATCAGCAGTCTGTACTTTAAGAACTAGAAACATGAACAATTCCTAAAATTAATTCCATCATAATATTATATCTGACATTTATTGAGTTTTTATGTACTACTCTAAATGCCTTACAAGGCTGACCTCATTTATTCTTCACAGTTCTCTAGAGTAGGTGTTGAGATCTCTGAACTGTCTAAAGGTCAGACAGGTGGTTAAGGAGGAGTTAGTATTTGACTCCAAAACTCATGCTCCTAACAAGTAGCATTTGTAGAGACGAACTATACTTCTGGAGTTAATCCATAGTTAACCAGTAGATGGCTTTCATTCAACATATGAAGATACTGAATACAAAGAATATTGTCATCATCTCTTGAGATTTCATAATCCATATGCTAAACAAGAATCCTTGGTACCAAAAATTACTCTTTCTGCTTTGAGGATGAACTGGTTATTGCAAGTCAAGCTGACATTTTATTAGAAATTAAATTACCTCCACATGAGACTGAAATCAACTGGCACTATTGCCTCAGTCCCAATTTAGGCTAACATATAAAACAGTAAATTTCCTAGAAATAGAACAATCTTCATTCCACACTAACTAAAATACTACTGAATTGATACATCAAATGTGATATAAGTTTTACTAACACTGAAATTTTTGTTCTGTATTCTGACCCTGGAAAGGTAAAATTGAGTTTGGTGTTCCCTGAATTATAGAACTATGGCTTGCGATTAAGTTACAAAATAATTTTACTTATTTACCATAAATATCAAATTTTAATCATATCTAAATAGAATCATAGAATTGTGCAATATAGTAATAATGACAAATAGGTATTCACACCCTTTCTTACATGCATAAGTCATCCCAAATGAAAATCTCTCTTAACTGATATTATACCAATATTATTCTGCATTATCAGTTTTGCTAAAGCTTCAGGAGCCTATTTATCAGAACCTGTGTAATGACTCACCCAATGGTCTTTGATCAGTCTTTTTAAAACTTGAGTCTCAGGATGCCCCGGTGGTTCAGTCAGCTAAGTGTCTGACTCTTGATTTCATCTCAGACCATGATCTTGGGATTGTAGGATGGGGCCCTTCCTCAGGCTCCATATGAGTATATGAGTGTGGAGACTGCTTAAGATTCTCTCTCTCCCACTTCCTCCCCCGCCCTTTTCTAAAACAAAAACAAAAAGAAAAATTGATTCCTACAAAAATACTAATTCAAAGGCATACATGTACCCCAATGTTTATATGTTTGCAGTAGCATTATCTACAATAACCAAATTATGGATGCAACCTAAATGTCTGTCAACTGATGAAGGTATAAAAAAGATGTGGTGTGTATGTATATTTGTGTGTGTGTGTGTGTGTGTGTGTGTGTGCGCGCGCATACATATATAAAGGAATATTACTCCAGCCATAAAAAAGAATGAAATCTTGCCGTTTGCAAAAACATGACAAGACTTACCTAGAAAAAAATACCTAGAAAGTATTACGGTAAGTGAAATACGTCAGAGAAAGATAAATACCATATGATTTCATTCATGTGTGGAATTTAGGAATAAAAACAAATGAGCAGAGTGACAAAAAAGCGAGAGAGAATGAGAGAGAGAGAGAGGGGCAAACCAAGAAATGGACTCTTAGATATAGAGAACTGATAGTTACCAGAAGGGAAGTGGGTGGGAGGAGGGAAAAATTAGGTGATGCGGATTAAGATGGGCACTTGTGATGAGCACTGGGTGTTGTAAGGAAGTGTTGAATCACTATATTGTGCACCTGAAATTAATGTTATATTGTATGCTAACTGAAATTTAAATAAAAACTTAAAAAAAAAAAACAACCTGGTTCTCAAGGATCATAAGCTATTTCAGAATAACTAAGGGCAAAGCTTGTAATGGAAGTTTTTGGAGAAGTATAGGCAATGCAGAAAGTTGTTACAAATTCTAATCAGGAGCTTTGCGCAGTGGCAGTATCGTAGCCAATGAGGTTTATCCGAGGCGCGATTATTGCTAATTGAAAACAAATTCTAATCAGGGTGAAAAGATGTGATATGGGTGACACAAATCAGTTAGGTATTCCTTTTTAAGAAATGTTTATCATAATACAATTACAGAAATAGAAACTTCCCCCACCCAATTACAAGAGCTAAAATATGTGAGAACACTAGGCAAGACCTTGGAAACAGAATTTTACTGACCTATACTAAGATATTCCTTATCTATAGAACTCTTTATGTGTCCTGGGGAGACATCACTCTCTCTCCATAATGAGAAGTGGTAATCAACAAGCTAACTTGCTCCACAGATCCCTTCCAATATCTTTAGAATAGAGGGGACTATCACTTCAAAAAATATTGCCAGACAACCCAAATTGTATTCCAGGAAATATCTGAAAATACTGAATGTATTGAGTGCCTTTATACGTTAGCTCTAAATTAGTGCATGTATGGATTTGTATGTGTGTTTGCATGTATACATATATTTTCAATCACTTGATGCTTACAATGATCCTGAAAATGATGCATTACCCTACATTAGAGAGGACAGAAAGAACCTAGAATTAACTTTACCAGGAATAAGAAAAGAGGCGATTGATATCATCTGGAAAATCCACTAGGGTGAAGTGAAAAGACTTCAGAATCTTTCTAAACATAGATTTGAACCCATTCTCTACCACTTCCCAGCTGGAAGGCCCAGGTCAGAGAGAAAATGCTTTTAGGAAAGGATGCCCAGAGTAACTGTGACATTTGAGAAAAGCAAGCCACAGAACATCTGTTCAAAATAAGTGTGTATAACACCTGGCAGAAAAATTCACTGGGGATTAAAATCCCTTTAGAAAAATTTCAGCAAAATGTCATTTATGAGCTTTTTTTTTTTTTTCAATTGCTCAACTCCATGGCAATAGGGATTCTGGCAGTGTCAAAATAAGCACAACTTTCAAATGAAATTAAAATTGCATTTTTGGTCAATTATACATATTTGGAAACTAGTTTTTAACATGGCTTCTGACCACAGCAGCAGCTCGCAATGTTTTCAGAAGCAAATTTCCTGAAATGTTTGCCTTTCTATGGCATTACCTACTTGCAGTCATCATTTTCTTGAGAATTCAGAAAGAGGCATGCACTTAATTTTTTACCATTTTAGTTTTCCCCTATGAATTCTAGCTGCTTAGTACATTGAAGAATATGTATCAAAAACTGTTAGAATTTATCTACTATTCCAAAATAATTCAGTTTTGCTTCCTGGATTGTTTTTTGGAATATTCCAATATTCCATGGCCACCACTACTGCCAAAGGCAGAAATACAGTATTTCTTTTCCAGGAACTCTAAGCAACCTGAGAATAATGACTCATTTCTATTCCTTTGGTTTTTGCTATATAAAAACTGTGTAAATAAGCGTTTCTTGAAAAAAATAAATAGCCTATCATTATTGAAGCTGATGAAGATTCCCAGCAGATTATTGTCTGGTTATCTATTAAACAGAAAATAATCTAGAAGACAGCATAAGAGAGTGAAGCAAAGGCACTGAGGCCAAGCTGCATGTGCAGTTGGCACAGGATTGAGGTGTGATTGTGCCCCATTTTCACTATCTGTGCCTTTCTCCCAACTCCTAGCGTCTCCACCTTTATCCCAGAGAAGAAAATCTTATCTTATGTTGTAAGATGAGAATTTGGCCTTAGTTATCCTTAAAACCTAACCACTTTTGTGTATGTTTGTTCAAGGTCCTTCTCTCGTAAGTGCTGCAAGCAAAATAATCAAATTCATGCTGAAATTTCAACAGTAGATAATAACTAGTTTACCTTCACAGATATGGTATTTGCTTTCACCAGAGAACCAAGGATGCTTGATTTCTTTTAAATGAGAATGGGAACTTTAAGAGTGAGATTTCTAGTACTAAGCAGCTACTCATTCCTACCTCACTGGAGCATATTTCAGGAAGGGCAAATACAAATATTATCCCTTTAGTGGCTTATCTACTGGAGCAAATTTTGCAGGTAAAGACTTGAGAACCCTGCAAGGAAATTTTCTAGATTCAACCTAATTTCACCCTAGACATTCGTTTTTTTACTTAAGAAGTTGTCATGCTATTACTCACTGTGAAATATACGTAGTAGAAAAACACACAGGGATTTTCTGAGATTAGAGAGATGTACACGATGCTTGTAATATCTGACAAATAAGACTGAGTAACTCAAAATTTACTGGGACTCATCTGTGATTAGTATTTTGTATTACATAGTAGATATGAAGTAAATATTTTCATTTTAAGCTACAGGAAACACACTACTGAAAAGGCTAAATAGTGGGTCTCATTTCTCTAGAGGAAGATAATATAAATAAGTGTTATGTCTTTCCTAGTGTTATTTGAAAAATTGAATGTACAACAACCAATGTCGCATAACTATAAGACATACACAGCTATAATTTAATACATATTCTTAAAATTTAGTTCTTTTCTTAAAAGGAGAATAAAAGATGAAGGATGAAATGAACAAAACTGGAGTACTCTTCCACATACACTATGGTTTGGGCAACTCATGAGCAAATGTACACTGATGTGCTTAAAGACATGGGGCACGATGTCAATGGTTTGGGTCAACATTCCAGATCTAGCTGCCTCATTTATGTGCTACATGACCTATGGACACATTATTCTTTTTTAAGAGTTTATTTATTTGAAACTGAGAGTGAGAGAGGAGAGAGAGAGAAAGCCAGAGAGCAGGAACATGAGCAGGGGGAGGGGCAGAGGGAGAAGCAGAAGCAGGCTCCCCACTGAGCAAGAATCCCCTCCCCCCATCCCCCCACAATGTGGGCTCCATCTCAGGACCCTGGGATCATGATCTGAGTAAAAGGTAGACATTTAACCTATTGAGCCACCCAGGAGCCTGACCATTGACGGGTTACTCTTGACTTTGGTTTTATATTATACAGGGGTAGCAAAACCTCTCATAGGTCTCCTCTGAGGAATGAATAAAATAATGTATGCAGAGAATTTGGCATGTGATGAATGCAAAACAAAGAACAGATCTTAATATTATAAATCTATGCCTGTGTTGCTTAGTAAACTTTTGTGACTATAATCTCTGTGTGTTTTCAATACATACTCAATATAAAACACTCATCTTTCGACTCATTAGGTATTAAATGGTAAAAACTAGAAGGAAATATATAACCTGGGAATAACCATCTGGGGTGTGTGTGTGTGTGTGTACACGAGAAAGCTTATAAATATATACGCTTAATGATATTCAGTGGAATAAAATATAATGTAACACAATAGATTTGTAACACCAGCTTTATATTATGAAGTGACTTTTTCCACAGCTGAAGGAATATTTCACAACAAATTACAATTGATTGTTCCTGCCACAACCAACCAGGTCACTGAGATGGGAGTGAGAGAGAAATTCTTTTTGGGAGAACAGTGATTTATCTATTTCTCTCTTGTGGTACTTGTCACTTCTAGTCTTATTTTCTATTTTCCTTATGCCTCCTTAACTCTAAGTTCTCTGAAGCTTTGTTTTTCGTTTGATTTGCCCTTTTATCCACCAGAGTTCTTAGCACATTGAGAACATCTATAAATATTCAAATAGTAACTGAGAAATCAAAGTACTATTGACTTGTTCATTTATTGTAGAGCTTTTTAAATAGAGAAGAGAGAAAGAGACCTTACCTCTGAATAAGCTCCCTTTAAAAATAAGATATAACAGTTAAGGATCAAGGAAACCTTTGAAGCAAAACAGGAAACTTAAAGGCTATAATGATAAAGATAAGGCCTATTTGACTGCATTTTAAAAATGGAATTTTTTGTACGGCAAAACACACAATTAGCAAGAAAACATTAGAAGAGTGATCATTGGAAAAATATTTAAATCTGTGTAGCAGATGGATTTGTACCTATAATATACAAAGAGGCCTTACACTGTCTAAGAATGAAAAAGAAGAAAACATAGGCAACAAGGTTTAAAAGAAAATTCATGGATTAGGAAAGGGCTGGGCTTTGATAATTAGTAAAATGTAAATTAAAACAACTACAGGATATCACTTTACCACTGACATTGGTAAGATATAAAAATATTAACACCCATAACTAACAGAATATACAGGGTAATACACGGTCCTATACTGCCTGTGAAAATATGAATACCTACAGCTTTTGGAAAAAGAAATCTAGTAATACTACCAAAATTAAAAGTACATGTAATTTTCAATCCAGTAAGCTCATTCCTGGAAATTTATCTCATAAGATCAAAATGCTAGTAACATAGCAAGGGAGTTTATGGCATCAAAGTCTTTTGGGGCTAAACAAAACAGAACAACAAAAAACTAGAAATAAATTGAAAGCTACCAAAGGGGAGTAGTTTGATAAATTAAGATATCTTCATACTATAACATAACTATACCTGTTACCTGGAAATATTTCTGTAATATATTTTAAGTGACAAAAGATGCAGATAAATGTATATATGGAACAATTTACATAAAGCAATGCGAACAAGAAACACACAAACACATGATTTAAAAAAAAAAAAAAGAAGACTAGCAGTAAATGTACCAGCTGGTTGTCTATAATGGAGGGAAAGTGGATAAGGTAAGAAAACCATAATAAAGCACTTGTTGTGGTAAACTGTGTGTCTCCATGCTATCTGAGAAATGTAAGTAGAAGGATTAGATTATTTTGAAATAAAAATTTAAAATATATTTACTGTTAAGGGTACAACCAAGGCACAGATTTTTTTTGCAGAGTTTTATATACAATTATTTTAATATCACAAATTTCTTAGAGAAGTTATTTTTTCATTGATGGTATTAATAGAAAACTTTGAATTACACATTCAAACACTTAAAACATGCCAAGGTACAGATTTCTAAAGAGTATCCAATATTTGCATTGCCCCCAAGAAGCACCCCAATCACATGGGCTTTATGTGCAGGATTCCCAAATAAGTTTCTGAATTGTGCCCATAAATGAATTATCTACACATTTAGAAGCCCTAAGGCCACACCACAACACATTATACACACACACACACACACACGCACACACACCAGAGTCCAATATGCCTTTCTGTAAACACTGAAGGAACGTGAGACGGTTGCCTGCCTCTACAGGGAATTAGTTTTCCCTCTAGAATAAGAGTAATCAATTGAGTTTGATTTATGTTCTACCACCTCTAGTCCATGTTGTCACACCTGTCGGTCTTATCGGGACACCACTCTCTGTAATGCAACCTGACAGAGAAAACTGGAGTTTAATTCTGGACAGCTCTCTCGTAATGGGTTAGACAGGGAGAATAAAGAATTTCTTATTCCCACCTGTCTGCAGCTACAAATAACCCCCCAATGCAAGATATCATTTTTGGAAGGGTACAAAATGAATGTCAGACTATCTTATAGGACTACAGGGGTGGGGAATGAATTATGGGCAATGGAGAGTTATTGGCTACGTGATTTCTTTACCAGTAAATTCACAAACAGGTTCTTGCCTAAAACATTCACAAATGTCACAGGAAAATGTGTTGACAGCTTGGACAGAGTAGCTTTAACTTCATTGTTATACAGTAAGTCTTATCAAGTATATTTTTATCAAATATTTTTAAGTTGATGATTGCTTCTTTTCTGTAGGCAATCGTAAAATGTGGACAGGAATATCAAGAAAACTACTGACTGAAGTCAAAAAGTACTACAACTATCACCACCACTCTCAGTATTTAAACCTTACCATGGCAAACCTTTCACAAAGTATTGAAATAACAACCAAAAAAGAGCAAAAAAAAATTTTTTTTATGCCCCACTACATGAAAGTAGAATAAATCAATCACTTAGACAACCGGCAACTACTTTAATGCTGAAATCCCAAAGGAATAAAGAAATCTAAATAAATTCAGCTCATCATAATCCATGGAGGTAGAGGAAAATAATGTATGGGTAATCAAAACCACAAATGAGTGCACATTTGAGTATTAGGAGTTTTTTTCAATAGAATTAATATTGACATGTACAATTATTTATGCATATATCAGTGTACACATGCATATAGAAACACACATTCTGTGACAGAAGATCGGGGCATTGGTGGAAGTAAATTTGGAAAGTAAATCTGCTGGAAGTAATAAATATAAATAGAAACGAATTCATTCTCATTTCCATTTATATAAAATAAAAATTCCTATAACATGTAGGAATTCAACTTAAACTTAGAATAATTTAATATTTGAAAGGTGGCTTCAGTGATTATTTGAATAAAGAAAAATGGATATACTCAAAGTTATTTACACTTCAAATTCATGAAGAAGAGGTTTCTAACTTGTGCTCACTTCATTTCTTGCCATCATGAAGTATCTCACTGGAAAGGTGAAAAATCCTATGCAGCCACTTTTTTAAAATAAAAAGCAGTGACTATCACAAAACCAGGGACTTGCAGAATATAACAACTATGATCTTTATAGTTGCACACACACGCACGCACAATAGGTGGCTTTATCAGTAAAGTTACAGAATCATTATGAAAGATGACACACACTCCAAGTCTAGAATGGAGATCGATGACTTCTCACCACCACTTTCAGTGGCTGTCTTGTAAATACTTCCATTGAGTCATAACCCATCCTTATCAGTTCTCAAGGTACTCACATGTAACTCATCCTCTTCACCCCAGATGTCATCATCATCCTGTAGTGTCCACCATAACTTGTAATGTCTAAGTTAATGATCAATCGAGTTCATAGTTCTTTTTGCTCCTTCAGCCCATGTCTAAAGATTTTTATTTCTATATCACTTCAAACAGATTTCTTTCATCTTCATCCTTCTTAACTTTCAGGAATATCTGACATTGTTGATTATTCCTTTTTTTCCTTGGCTTCATTTCTGTCCTCATTTCTTTTGACTTCTCTGATCTTGCTTATGCACACTTTTCTTGCCCATCCTTCAATGTCTCTGTTCCTCTAGGCTCTCCTCTAGAACCTGTTTCCTTTAAGAGAAGTCACCTACTAAAAATTTTACTATCTCTATCCTATCCAAACACAAACCTATACCAAGTTTCTCTCATGAGCTCGGCCTTCATATCCTGTATTTCTTTGATTCCAAAATTTTATCTAATTTAAGATGCATTGTTATTTTGTCGCTAAAGAAAAACAAATACTTCTTAATAACTTCAGTGTTTTCTTATTTAATCAGTGCTTTCTTAATGTTTATCATGTATTTTAATATACTCTTTAGACTTTCATAAAATTATCACATATCAATACTGAACATGTGTAAAAATTCCTAGTGAAACGATTTGGTTAAAGAATCCTAAAACCTCTTTATATTTAGACACTTCTGAATCATTTTTAATGCCTAAGTTTTTTCATACAGCATCATCTTTGGTACTATCAAAAGTATCGGTGATGCAGAATTTTGTTAAGTACTCCACTGTTGTGTCGGGAATCTTCTTCCACACTTCTGACACCTTCCTGCAAAGTTTGATGCCTACACCTTGAACTTATAAGAAAATATCCTTAAACAGTTCTTAAGACAATGATCAGGATTCATATTTCTTTCACATGTGGCCCTCACAAACTCTATTGCCTGAAACACTAAGGGATTGCAGATATCCTGTCATGGCAATGGGAATAACGACTAAGTTCAATACAACAGGCATGGTAACCACACAGAAACTGCTGCTTGAACAATGGAGATTTTAAGATGTTATTCCCTAAGAAGCATTTCGATAACAAAAATGCAAAACTTACCAAAACATGTGTCCCAAACTCAGTAAAATAGATATTTATTGTTTTTTTCACCTTCCCTCTTATTATATTTGAAATCACCATACAAAACCTGCTCCTCCACCAATGTTCCCTATCATAGTAAATCATTCCTTCATCCACTCAGATGTTCAGATGGAAACCTGTTATTATCCAGCTTTTTTACTCCTATGTTATAGACAGATTCTTATTGATAATACCTAAAATGAATTTTCTTCTTCCTGTTTCTACTTACACTACTCAATTCCAGGACACTATCCTCTCCCTCTTTCATAGCATATCCTAAAGTGTCCCTTTCCTCCAGTATTGATTGCTAATTAAAAGTCCACATTCATGACCTCGTTAATATCTACAGTTTATATATGACAAAATAAGGCTAAACAAAGGTATTTGCCTAAGAATGCACCTCTGTGATTTTAAAGATTATGCTACATTGCCAGTGGACATGAATTTTGAAAATAAAAAAGAATAAAGGTAGTACGTGAGAATGAATGCAAAAAAAAATTGCTGAAAAGTAGCTAGAAAAAGGTCAAAGCTTTGAAAGTAAAATTCTTTGGAGCTATGGCAAGAGAAAAACACAATCCCAAGATGTAGAAAATATGTGAGGTAAAACTAAACCATATGCTCAAGAGAAATTTATCTTTCTGTTTCTGAATCTGAAATTTTTCAC
>CM053606.1:123774677-123857008 GCA_028646535.1 Procyon lotor | reverse complement strand
GAATTAGATGAGGGAACCTGAACAATATTATTGATAAATTATGCACAGATTTACTTAACAAGCAACTTAGACACTTGGAGCCATTAGCAATATGGAGGCCATCTGTGTGATCTCGTTTACATTCCAGTCTCTTCTCACCACGGATTTGGAAATACTTCTCTTCCTTCCTTAGTCTTAGGTATCTTTTCCTTCAGTGCCATCTAACCTCTGACATTTACTGAAAACTTGCTATATTCCAGGCACTATACATTCCAAGACTTTTATATTTTTAATTCTGTTTAAAAACCTTGAGGTAACAATTATTATTCCTTGTTTGCAAAGAAAATCAAGCTCAAATCAGTTGTGTTACAGCATAATAATAAAAGATCTTGTATTTGAACCTGTCTCCTTTTATACTACATTAAGTGTTAAATCACTGTAGGAGCTCTCAAAAACCCTCTTCATAGTACTAATATGTTATTAACTCTTCATTTATTTACTCACTGGAAAAGCATTTATTAAGTGCTCACTCTGCCAGTCTTGCTGACAGTACAATGACTTTCATTCTGCAATTGCTCGGGTTTTGGTACTATTTTACTATCTGCTATGGACTTGAAGACTTTGTTTATTTAGGGGGAGTATTTTTAGGTTCACAGCAAAATTGGAAAGGTACAAAGATTTTGCAGAGATTTCTACTGCCTCTACAGAGGTGTGTGTGTGTGTGTGTGTGTGTGTGTGTGTGTGTGTGCGCACGCGCGCGTGTGCACGTATACACACACACACATATGCAGATAGCCTCCCCCATTATCAACATTACCCTACAGTGGTATGTTTGTTAGACTAGATGAACCTAACTGATACATCATAGTCAGCGGTTTACATTAAGGTTCACTCTGTTATACATCCTGTGGGTTTGGACAAATATTTGATGACATGTATCATTCCTAATAGTGTCATACAAAGTAGTTTCACTGCCCCAAAAGTTCTCCATGTGCCATCTAGTCATCTCTCTCCCCCATCTCCAATGCTTTGAACTTATGAACATACACGTGATAGTATCCAGTGCTGTTTTCCTTCATAGTCCATTTCTTTTGCTGCATTTGCATGTTATCCTTAAATATATATTTTCTGCGACCACCTGTTTGCCTCCCAAAACTCAAGCCATTAACTTAACACCCAATCACTCAATAATGGAGCTCATATTTCCCAATCCTCTATAAAATCTTAAGTCTCCAGGCTTCAGGATAAGTACTGTCATGAGTCACATGTCTCTTGTTTAGATATTTTTGACCAACATGGCTAGACTAGCTATATAATTGAAGTGGTATATAGTGATCACTCTAGCCTCATAGCCAGAGGTGCTTAAGCTGATGATTTAAGCTTTCAAATCTCACTGTCTTCTACTGTCTGCATTGATTGTGTCCTTCTAGGATATCTATCTGTTCTAGGCATTTTCTACATGCTACCTGATTTTATACTTCAGGCAATAATCTGATATAGATATTATCATCATTTCTATCTCATAAGGAGGGAAGGGAAGTTTTCTTGTTGCTAGTATGTAATGAATTATCTATTATTTGCTCAGTTTAAAAACCTTGCAGTCAACCTTAAGTCCTCTCTTTCATTCACCCAATCCAATGGCAGATCCTACTGTTGCTACTTTCCAAATTAATCCAAATTGTCCTCACCATCTTCATGCCTACTTCTGTGTTCCAAACTGCTATACCTCTTTCCTGGATTTTGAGGTAGTCTCCTAACCAGTATTTTTGCTTCTGCCCACTTCCCTCACATCTCTCCTCAAACTATACCATCAATTTCAGCTCTTCACTCTAAGTCTACAAAGTAATCTTTAATAAATATAAGTTACACTATATCATTTCTCTACTCAGACTGTAATGCTTCAGTGAGTCTCTCTCTCTCATTCAAAGTAAGAGCCAAAGTCCTAACAGTGGTTTACACTGTAGCACATGATTTGTCTTCATGTAACTGTATGGCTTCCATTCCTTCCATTTCTTCTTACCACCATCCCCTTTGCTCACTCCTTGGTAGCCACACTGGCCTCCTGAATTGACCATAGTAATCAGAGCCTTTAAATTTGTTCCTTCTGCCTCTTATGAATTCATCTGCAATGCTGTGTAATAATATGATTATGTGTTTTACATGATAACATTAATTTGGGTAGGAGGCAATAAAAACAGATTTTAATCTTAATTTATATAGTTACAAATTTAAAAGCAGTATATTTAGTGGTGGTTCAAATTATTTTTTGCGTATTTTATATATTTACAATATAGGAAAGCTATAAAATAATTTATGCATGATATTAGCAGTCACATAAACACCTGAAAGTTTATACAGATGTAAATGAGCCATTCTCCCCCAAATTGAAACTATATGAACATCACAAAAGTGGTATGTGTCTTATTAAATTGTTTAATGAACTATGCATGTAATTTATAGTTGAAATGCACATGACAGTTAACTTTGATTGCATAGAATCACCTGGGGAGAGATTAAAAGATCCCAGTACCCAGACAGTACCCAGACAAATGAAATGTGCATCTCTGGGAGTGAGGCTGAACCACCTGTTTTTATTTAGGGTTGAGTCCTATATTCCGCCAAGGTTCAGAACCACTGATAAAAGAGAAAAAAGCTAGAGATGTGGTGAGTGAGGATGGAAAAGAGGAACTTAACTAGAGCATATATGATGATTAGAAGTTACTGCTGAAAAGATCAAGAAAACAGTAGAGAAAGATTATAATGCAAAAATCAAAAGATTTGTTTTGGGCATCATGGGATGACCCATTTGATTACAGTGCATAGCTTGTGTAAAAGAGATCTAGAGAACTAGTGACTATAAAATACATCGAATACCAAAATAAGGAGACCCCAAATTAACCTATGGATAACTGAGGGATAATTTGATTGCACTGACTTCTGGTGGGTAATGTAGGATGATATAAGAGTGAGGAAATGCATCCGAGAGATAAAATAGGAATTGGCTGCAGTTGTCCAATAAGGATAGAAAAGATTTGAATGAGAGCAGAGAAAATCAAAATGAATGATTGTGCACTAACTAACTAAGATGAAAATGTCAAATCTCCACTTTACTTCCAGCTAGGTAAACACAGTTTAAGAACAACTTACAGATAAATATCTCATCTGCAATGCAAGCTCTCAGCATCTCAGTCTTAAAAGCTATATGGGCCCACTTAGAGTCGACATCCTAGTACATCACCTAGGGAAATGAAGATTTGGCAATTAAACAGTGGGTAGTCCAAACAGTTAATTCAGGACAGGAACTCCGCAGAGGTAGTACCACAGAGAAAATACACTTGCTTGCTAAGTATTTGTAACCTGTTCTTGGAAAACTTGATCAACACAGCCTTCAACTTCTGAAGGATTTTCTCCCCTTGAAATTAGAATGGATGAATTTCTATTATCAGTGATGCAATGGTTGCGAAAGAGAAGAGGAAGTAACATATAAAGTACAGGCAATCTTAGAGGTACATGAAAATGCTCGTGAAAATTCATTTGAAAAAAAAATATTAGCTGTCAGGCCTGGCATTTCTGGTGTCCTGTTATAATATACTTATTTACATTTTGGGAAGCACTGGTGGTTTGTTGTTAAAAAGTTGAGACTCTCCTTGGTTAGATAATAAAGTGAATATATGCGAAGTTTGTAGTATATTGCAAAGCATGGAATGAGAAAGTAAATTACATTGAGTAGCACTATAGTAACTTTACATACGTTTCCTTAGTGTTCCAAAAGATGAAACTGTGAAAGACTGTGATTATTCCAACTTTACGGATGAAGAAATAAGAAAGGTGATATTACGTGATCAAGTACACAGATGCCAAACTAGATTTAAACTCAAGGGTATCAAACACTAAATCTCTGTTGGGTTTACTTCTTACTATTAGTAGTTAAATATTAAAAACATCCTTCTTTGAATCTTGAAGAACAAATGGAAGAAATTGCGATTAGCTTACATATCAATTTGATCTTAATATGACTCAAATTGGAACTTTTGTGTTGTTATCCCAAATAGACCTTTTAGCATGTAAGCAGTATATAATACATAAAAAGAAATAAGGATTATCAGAAATTTGGAGGTAATGATGCATAATAACTACATAGTACAGTTTATTAGATTATATCTCCATAACATGTCATGGAAGACAAGATAGGGTAATATCTTGGTAATTTATGGAGATGGTAGTAGAATAAGATGTTTTGCCCTTAATGGAAAAATTGTGATCATGCATCCTTGTTCTTAAAATTAGAAACAGTATTCAGATTGTTTGAATAAGTTTCATGTTTCAGTGTATTACACTTCCCTAAATAAAAATAACTGTTTTATTACTATGAAGAAATAAAAATGAACATAAAAACATGGTTAAATCCATTGTTAAAATATTGCTATACAAAGTACACCAGATTTAGGAAATACATGGGTATAGATACAGATAAATATATTTGCATGAATATATTTACATATATATGCAAATAAACTGGTATTTGAAAGTGAAATTATTAAATGAAGATGGTACTCTTTTTCATTCTTGTTGGTGTGATGGAAAACACATGGGAATGGATGTGTGAAAACTAAGGCTTCAGGTGCTGCTCTGACATATACTTGCTATCTGACCTTGAGCAATAATTGACTTCTGCATGCCTCAGTTTACTAATCTGAAAAACCAGGGATTTAGACTTTACAATCCTTACATTTCTACCCAGGTCTATAAATCTATGCGGTTTTCCCTGGTAGTATGAATTTTGTCCCTTTTTCCAAGCCCTTACCAGCATTAGGCATAAGCTGGTGTTCCAGCTGGCTGCCATAGAGGCTTGGGCAGTAAATGGAAAGAATCATAAAAGAGGATTAATTTTCAAGTCTGGACTTTCATCATGGCATTCACTCTAGACATGCTTATATGAATAGAATGAAGCTACAGAGTTCAAATAGGGCCTAAGATGTTTGGATCACAGCCACTATGTTTAAAAGTATAGTTAGTTACTTAGGCATTTAAAAATGTCTTCCTAATCAAAAAAAAAAATTAAACCAAAAGTAGATTTTATAGTTAATTTAATTAGGCTTCACAGGAAAACATTTGACAAAATTGCCAAATGATGGTACAGGAAGGAGTAAACTTATCTTTTCACATATGTATTCCTTCTTAGTATAAAGCTAATGGAGATTTCTCAACCAAATGCCATGCATAATTACTTATAATGGGCAGTCTTCCAATTTTTGCTATTTTATGTTTTACCAGACCAATCATTGGACCGTTGTTAAGGAAGACCTCCATTACTACCACTTTTATTCATTTATTCATGGCATTGACTCATATCTGAACAGATAAATTGAGCAGGTTACACAGTTATGATTTTCCTATCAATATGATGCCATGAAAAGCTATTCCCCAAAATGTTTGCCCTTGATATTATAATCCATATGGTAATTAGCTCATGTAATTAATACATTTTAGGCACATATTGGACAAACATAGGAAAAATATAAGACTTTATAGTCACATCTGGATGTTTAAGTTTGAGGCAAATTTTAAAATATTTTTTTTCTTAAAGTGTATTAGACTGGCAAAATTTCAAAAGCTTGAAAATACAATCTGTTGATAAGACTACAGGGAAATCATCATTCTCAAACATTGCTGATATGAGTTCCAGATATTATAACATTAATGGAGGAAAATTTAGAAATATCGAACAAAATTGCCTTTGCATTTGCTTGTTGACTCAGCAATCACACTTCTAGGTATCTACCCTGAGGATACTCCTCCATAAAAACAGAAGTCTATATGTATAAAATTTTCATCATAACATTTGTTATAGCAAAATCTGAAGACAATCTAAATATCCACCAATAAGAGACTGAATAATCTATGGAATATCAACACAAATTATTTCTATGTGACTATAAAAATAATCAAGAACGGGCTGCAAATTTCTTGTAGCTAGTAAGTGAAAAAAGATGTTACAGTACTCTCTATGTAGTACGTTTCCCTTAATGTAAGAAATGAGCTCTTGATCTCTCTTACATTTGCTCCTTATCACTCTGTAGCCTCTTTGCTTATTTTTGCAAAGTGAAATACAGAAAGGGTTACCCAAGAAAGAAAGGGTCAATGAGAAATGAATGAAGAAATCACTTCCAGGGATGCTCCAAGTGGAAAGGAGGGAATTGGTGATGGAAGCAATAATTTGCTATATAATTTTTTGTTTAAAATAAAGTTATAACATAGGAATGTAGAAAGAAAACAAATTGAAAACAAATCTGAAACAAAAAATTGAAATAAATTGATATTACATGCACATAAAGAAAAAATATTCAGGTAATATTTTAGGTAATATTCTGACTATAATACATAGTAGAATACATTTTAAGATTAAAAAGGAAATGCAAAGAGATCTTGAACTTCTAATTAGTTTTCTTTTTCATAGAATTTGGTGTTGTAATTTAAAAACCATTTTGTATTTATTATAAGATGAATAAAACAAATGCATTAGTACTATGAGAACTGTAATTTTTTAGTTTAAGAGAAAACAATCATTGGAGTAATGTAAGAGGGAAGAATGTTAATATATAAACTTCCTTTCAAATTGTTATTAAAAAGGTACATGAAAAAATCTTAATTCAAGTGAAAGGTACATAGATTTTCCTTGTAATATTCTTTTCACTTTTCTGTGTATTTGAAAAAAATATTTAATAGTGTCGGGAGAAGTAAAAAGCAGGAAATGTCTAAAGATAACACTTTTTTATTTTTAAAGATTTTATTTATTTATTTGACAGAGAGATCACAAGTAGGCAGAGAGAGAAGGGAGAGCAGGCTCCCTGCTGAGCAGAGAGCCAGATGCGGGGCTCTGGGATTGATCCCAGGATCCTGAGATCATGACCTGAGCTAAAGGCAGAGGCTTTAACCCACTGAGCCACCCAGGCGCCCCTAAAGATAATACTCTTGATCTGGATATAGTCTGGCCAGGCCACAGATTGTCATTAAACCTAGTATTTTAGATAAATAATTTTTTTAAATATGTTTTTTAAATAATGAAATATTCTATAAAGGGTAACGTGTCTTTTGTGAAAGGAAGATAGTATTTGTATTTTATGAACGTACACAGGAAGGTGCTCAGAAATTGTATATAATTATACAAAGAAAGAATGTTAAAATATGCCAAACATTTCTAAGATACATCCAGGTAAATCCACATAATTTGAACAACATGTTTTTCCTTGCTCCTTCAAATGATTTGGAATGCATAAATGTTCCTAAAAAAAGATGTCAGTGCCTATTTCATTTGATATTTTAATTTTAATTTTCAGGACTCCTATTTAGCTCATGCTAATACATATTTGCATAGATATTTATTTGAAAATTTTTTATTTTCATAAATTGACATTATTGAAGGCTCCTATATTAAATATAATAACAGTAATAAATATTATTAGACTAAATCTAAATAAATAATATCCACTAGAAATAAAAAAATTAGAATATTGTTTTCTTACTTGCAATATTGGTCTGAATCAAAGCGTCTAACTGGTGATCAGGGCCATCACTGAGGATTTCATGTTATATCACTGGAACAACATTAGTGAATCTGGCAATGTGATGCTCTGCTTTTGCTTGTGTTGCCTGTCGGGAGACAGTTCTCCAAGGACCTCTCACATTTCTGCATGTCTGCAAGCAAGAAATTAACCGCCTTTTGTTACAAACTATCTTTTCAAGGACTTTGGTGTAGCTAACAGCCTTTGATATAGATAGAAATAGTTTCTCTTTTTGGAGCAAAAGCAAGCAAGCTTACTATGCAATAGAATAAAGAGAATGTCTTTCTCTAGAGCAAAGGGCAGCAGGCTTACTGCCCATTCAAAAACTTGGGAGTTCCTAAACTCAGAGTTCCTCTCCTGTACTAAAGCCATCACACGGCCTTATTCACACTGCCCCTGTGGGACATGGCGAAAGGACATGACCCAAACATGCTGTTAATGCTGCGTGCTTCACTGTGGGTAATCAAGGCTTTTTTTTTTTTTTTTTTTTTTTCCTGACACGGGTATCTAGTGTCAGTTTTCAATATCCATGAAACTGGCAGCATCATTGAAAGTTGCTAACTTGCAAATAGGGCAAAATCTCAGATCCTTCATGGTTCCTGAAATGTCCTGAAGGCTAAATGAGAAGAAAACTATCAGTATAATACAATGCATATAGACATTTGTAATTTGTTGAAATAAACATACATAAAACTTAAAAAAAGATTTTCAAGCCAAAACTTTTAAACATTTTGATTTAAGGTGTTAAGAATTCGGCTAGGGTTTTTATTCTAAAATGATTCCAAACTAGATAGTGGAGAGCAACATGCACTGTGTTATCCATCCACTTCTTTATCTTGTACAGTAAAAATTTTATATAGATATTAACCATGACCGAGAGGTATTTTCTTAGGTATTTAATACAAATTAATTACTTTCTTCGGATTTGTAGTAAAATACTTGCACTCTTATATGTCTATATCCATACCTTCATCTTGTTTATATATCTTCCTAAATGGCATTGGATGAGTTTCCAAAATCCAGCCCCATTCCCTATCACTGCCTTAGTTTAGGATTTCTTTCCCTGGCTTTCCATCATCAACCTCTGTAATTTTAATAATCTTCTATACCTTTTTCATAATTATCATCTAAAGAATCATAGTACCAATAACACTTTCCTTTTTTAAATATAAGGGTTATTTCAAATATTTCAGCTTGAATGAGATAGTCTTTCTTTCTGATTTCCCTCTGCCTTCTAGAAACTTTCTTAATGTGTCCTCCTACATACCACATGTTCTGTGAGTTTCCCATTCCTGTGTACAAAAGCAGTTTCTCCATTAGCGATATTCCCCCTGCATTGTAGTCATAGTCTTTTTCATGCTTAAGACTGAATTTCTATGAGCATTTTCAAGTTGGTCTTGGGATGGACCTATCAGAGAGTGGTACTTGAATGCCAGCATTTTGGTAATGATGGGTCCATCTAGAAATGCAATAGGTATTAGTGGTCAAGGGCATTTTCTTTTATATTATTCAAGAGAATGTAAAAGCATATTTAGCTAGTTCCAGTGAAAATAATTTTTTTTTTTTATTATCCAAAGCAACACATGTAAATCTTCTAAGGTGGGGTCTTAACCCAATCCACACAAGTCTCCTGGTAACTAAGTAGAGGATGACATTGAACATGGAGGTCACTAGGAAGAGACATGAGCCAAGAGCAGATTTGATGAAATACTCTAAGATCACATCCTTGAAAGTACCTGCTGCTCAACCACCCTCCAGAACATTCCCAAATTCTTCTTTGAGAAATGTCTAGAGAGTTCTCTCTAAAGAACTTTCATTTCCAAATAAATTAACAATTTAGAAACTAACCAACACTTAGAATGTTTGTGCTATGTTCCAAGCACTGTTCTAAGTCTTGACTTACATTAACTCATTTCATTTTCACAACATATCCCTGAGACAATATTAATTACCACTCAACTGATGAAGAAGCTGAGCCACAGAGAAAGCTGTCCAAGGTCCCAAAAACAGTGGCAGAGAAGAGATGTGAACCCAGACAGTGGGCTCTAGCGTCAGCATCTTAATCTTCAAACTGTCCTACTAACAGGTAGAATAAGCCATTGCTCAAAACACCGTCAGGTTTAGGAGTGAGAGTCATGAAAATTGAGCAAAATGAAGTGGAAGATAAGGCAAAGAGAACATTACTTCCACGGCAACTTCCTAGGTGAGCACCTTCAGATATAACCTACTCTTCATAAAAGCCATAGAATATTCTGCAACATATGTGAACTGTAATTAATATAATCAGTTCTCTATTGATGGACACATATTTGGGGCACTTGCACAGATAACCTATCAGATAAATTGCTGGGTGAATGGGTATGGACTTAAAACTTTAGTACACCTTGATAAATTATCTTCCCTTAACAAATGAACCAACCTACACAAACAGTAAGCAAGAGTCCCTTTTCTCACACATTGTCAAGAGTGGTCATCATTAACCTTCAATCTTTGTCAATACAATATGGGAATAATTATTTCTAATTGCTTTAATTTCTATTTTAAGAATTACGATGTTTACTAATTATCTATTGGCAGATAACAAATTATCCCAAACTTTGCAGCTTAGAACAACAAATACTGATTATCTGGCAGTTTCTGTGGAAACAGATAAAGGAAAACAGGTGTGGCTTAGCTGAGAGGCTCTGGCTCAGGGTGTCAGGCAGGCTGTCACTGTCATTTCAAGGCTCAGTTTGGGGGACAGTCCCCTTCCAAGCTCATGGCTGCTGGCAGATCTTGTTTCTTTGTCCCATGGGCCTCTGCACAGGCTGCCCAAGTGTCTACATGATTGGGTAGCATGTACTCAGAGGGCATGGAAGCCTGAGAGAGAGAGAAAGCCACAGTCTTTTTATAACCTAATTACAGAAGTAACACCCATCGTCTCCACCAATTCTATTTGTAAGAGACTAGTCACTAGGTCCAGTCCACATTTAAGAGGAGGATAGTACAAAGGATAAGTATCTGTAGGAGCTGTATCAGGAGCTATATATTCTGTGAGGATGTAGAGCAAATTTTTCTTCATATTTGACGCAGTGTGTATGTATGTGTCCCATAAGGAGCCTTTAAGAAATATATATCTTCAAGTTTGTCTTTTATGTTCAAATATACTGCCTTGCAATACATTTAGAAGGCTTTCAAAAAATTAAAACCTAGCAAGGTTTCTTACATTATTTTTATGGATTATTTTCATATTTAAGTATTTTATACATTTGAACAATTTGGATGGTATAAAGAATGAGGTAGGGATTTTATCAAATGGTGAGCCAGTTGTCTCAAAAAAAAATATGGATTAAATAATTCAGCTTCCCTTTCCCTGCTTTTAAGTGCCCAGTGGCAGTATTTTATCCTATTCTCCTAAAAATAAATAAGTTGCTTCTCAAATTCCTATGTTTGCTTGCTATCATGAAATAGTTATAAGAGATAAGAACAAAGCTTGTTTTGTATGGTTGTCTGACTCTAAATGTCATGGAATCTTTATTTTAAATCTTTAAGAACAATATATATTGTTTATGCCATCCTGTGTTAAATGGCTTAAGCTCTTAAGGAATTAGTTACCTGATGCCTGTGGATATAATCTTTATACCTACTAAATGAAGCAGTGTTTTTAAACCATCAACAATCGCTCTATTTTGACACTGTGAAATACTCTGTAATCAAAATGAGAAATTAAGGTTTTCTTAAGACAAGTAAAATTATTTGTATGTCTAGATTCTTACCCCTACTTATCTAAGACCTAGGGCGATCGAAGAGGTGATTTATCAGGTTTCTTGACAGCTATCAATTGCATTACATGCTTACTAATTGCAAAAGTAATCTTTCAGTTTCTCAAAACCCTCCTCTATACAACAACCTCTCTTTTAGCTGAAACCACTCAATAAAGTGGGTTCCGTTTTGTCTGTAGGAACATGATGGGGGTAATGATGAGTAGTAATAATAGGTTTTCATAATTTCTTGGTGAGTTCTGGGTGTATTGGCCCTCTCTGAGATGGGAGGGTACTCAGTATTCCCAGTTTTTTCTAAAAATCTAAGACTTAAACAGTTCTGTTTGCTACCCAAACTAGTTTATCTGTATGATTCTTATTGTTATTATACTTGTGTTTCCTTTGGTTCTGGTTGTCAATACTTATGTCATTTTAACTGTTTGTTACCTCCTTGAGATCAAAGTACATTTTGTAGTTTCTGATGCTCTGCAGGGCTTAACACAGTGCCTTGCACAAGATAGACAATGAAAATATTTTTTGAATGAAGTATACTATAATGTATTTGGTGGTGTATATTATCTGTGGCTGGAAAAAATATTTTTCCATCCTTAGCATACATAATGTTCAATGTTATAAATTTTTTGCTTAATTCATTTTAATTCTATTTTAGCTAAAGATACTTTCTGTTAGAATACAAGGGAGTTTAAACATTTATTTGGAAAGAGACACTTATCTTTTTGTTACGGAAAACTTCAATGCTTTGTGGGCTCTAGGTATTCCTTGACTAGTATAATTATGCTTGGTAGCTAGAAGCTACACTATAATAAGTCACCATACATAAATTCCTCGACTGTGAAATTGTCCTCTCTCTTCATACATTTCTTCTCCAACAAAATAGGGTTCTGATACACATCAAATTAATGTTTGAAGGATGGCTTCATTTGTGGTGATATTGGTCAATCACTTGGAATTTATTAGGGATCCAAATAAACCCAAGGTCATTAAATTCCATTTGTTGACTTCCAAAATTGTGCTCTTATCTCAAATTTCATGACCATATCCATAGTATAACATGATAATATTTTATCATGTGGGCACTTGCAGAAATTATGCATACAATGCTCACTGTAAAAATCTGAAAATGAAGGTAAATAAAAGGATAATTAAACTATAATTTGGTCATTTAGAGATAACATTTTTATGTTTCCTTCTAGATGTGTTTATTTGCATATAATATGAATATATCATATACGTAATGCACTTTTCCCTTAATGTGTCATGAACATTATTTTATGTCAATCAGGTTTCATGAACATTAATTTATATAACTAAATATACTTAGAAATCAAATTGAATGGCTTCATAAAACTGTATTATAGCATCTTTATCCATGATTTCTGACAATTTAAGTTCTTTCCAAATATTTGTTACTATAAAAAAAACTTGCAGTAAAGATTCATGTGCCAAGATCTACACACACACACACACACACACACAAATATTCCTGATGCATGATATTGTTGTATTTCTTTTAATTCCTGTTTGTTTGTATGAAGACTGTCCCCTTTTCCTAAATCCATGATTTCAGTTTCACTTCACATTACCTAAAGTTTTCTTTTTACAATGCTATTTACATAGTGCCACCTCAGTTTAATAATTTTCAATGGCTCCCCATTGTCAACTTACATGTTTAAAGGATCAAAGCCTTTGCACCCTTGCAAAGATCTAGCCTTTGCACCCTGCCTATTCCCAATTAGGGTCTCTTGATTTTTACCTGCAGGCTTAGCTGTTCTCCAAATTCCCAGAGCAAATGCTGGTGACTTTATGCTTGAAAGCATGCATTCCTCAATAAATGCTATTAAATTCAGAACCTTCTTCCAATGACAAAAGCAAAAAGATATAAATAACTTTACGAAGAAACAGAAGTTTGAGTCTCGCTTAGCCATAAATTCAAACTGCTTCTTTTCAAATAGACATGATTTGGCTGATGTGAGCATTTCACAAAATAAGTGGCAGGCAAAAGTTTTGATAAAGAACGTAGTACCCAGAGGAAGCATTTCATATTATCTTTTAGATCTAAAGGCAGGAACCAAGGTGCAGAAGAATAAACTCACTTTTCATACTGCTTAGCTATGCAGTCTCTTTCTATGGAAAGCAGTAAATATTGATTATAGGTTAAAGGCAATTAAAATAATGGACCTGTAGCTGGCAGCTATGCCAGATAGTTCTTGGCACTGACAACATTTACCACATAAGCAATGACTGTCAAATTTAATGAGCAAACACATTTCCAGGAAAAAGCATTTAATATTCATTTGCCAAGCACAGGCTGTATTCAATTTGTGGGTTAACACTTAACAACAAAGACAAGAGGCAGAAAATGTTGATTTTTAAAAGAAGAAAAGGGGGAGGACATTTAAAATCCATTTAAAATTAAAACTTTTTCACAGACTCTCTAAAGCTGATAAAATCCAGGCTCAATAGCAGAAACAGGTCCTGTATGCTGTCTAAGACTCTCATGCAGACCCTCCTTTTAGGTCATGTCATCTTTGCCAATTTGGCCAAGACTGAAGGAGAAAGAAACTATTGTTTTTAGGACTTAAGTTTATAGGATGTGGATTGCTATCCAATTAGGATAAAATCTCTCTTCACCACCTGGGAAGTAAGCCGAATGCAGAGAAAGAGAAGAAGAGAAAGGATATACTCTCGAGCTACACAATTCAAAAGAGGAGACATTGCCAGACCAATAATACCAGGATAAAAATAATTAATTGACATTATTGTAGGAATTCAGCAAACTACACATATCATGAAAATTCTCTTGAAAATATGTACTGGAAACAACTTCGGACTAAGAAGAAGTCAATTTTGTATAACTACAAGAAATTCTATCCCTGTAATGGACAGAATAACATGGCATAAATAGAATTAAAATCATAACTAATATTTTTGAGCACTAGCTTGTGAGAAACAGTACATATGTTATGCTTTTGTAATCCTAAGAGAGTAAATTATTTTGCACTCATCACATTCAGTTAAGCACAAAATTTGTTAATTTTATTCTTGAAATATGCCTAAATCTCCCCCTTCTTCCCTCTACTGTTTTTCTAAGTCAGGCCTTCATAATCCCTCCTTCAGAATATTAAAATACCTTCTTAGCTGAATTCCTTATCTCTAGTCTCCAGCACTTAAGATTTTTTATTTATTTGACAGACACAGTGAGAGAGGGAGCACCAGCAGGGGGAGTAGGAGAGACAGAAGCAGGGAGAGCTCTGTGCAGAGCTCAGCTGGATCCCAGGACCCTGGGATCGTGACCTGAGCTGAACGCAGACTCTTAAGGAATGAGCCACCCAGGCGCCTTAGAGTCTTGAGCACTTCTAACCCATTCCCTGCATTGCAGCTAGAAAAATCTTCCTAAAACTTTGTATCTTTTGTATAATGTTCCTGCTTAAAATTCACTATTGTCATCTGTTCACCTTCTGGGTGAAAGACCACAGGTATGCAGTAGCGTGCAGGACCTTTCATGACCAGCTCCTGGTCATCACTCTGCCAGCCTCATTGTTCCCCTCCCCTGGCCCAGACTGACTGCCCACCCACATGGCGTATCTGCCAAGTTTACCTGCCTTTCCCTCAAAGGCCACTTCTTTCTCCTCCGAATGCTAGTTTATTTCATGCCTTACGACAACCTTTATTTACCTCTACATTTTGCCCAGATAGCTCCAGATTATCCTTCAGACTAACCTCAGGTTTCTTCTTCACTAGGAAGCCTTCCTTAATTATTTCCAGCCTAGATTTGTTATTTCTTTTAGAAAGTCTTATAATGCTATTCTGTCCAATCTTTCATAACACTTAGTACAAGTATCATAATGGTTTCACTTAAGGTCATGGACATGACTGAATGATCAGGAATGAGGAAGGCCTTGAAAATGTAAATATATTTGAAAAGTACTCACAAAAGGAATTTGACAGATGAAGGCAATCTCTTCCTACCTTATATAACCTGCCCTAAGCATTGCCTTGGTGACTAACATAATGGCCTAGGTGGCAGAGTTTGAGGCTTGTGAACAAGTTAATGGATTAAGAGTCAAGACAAGAAGATATCTTGAACAAAATAAAACTAGGAGAATAACATAAAGAATTCATCCAATTGTGAATTTGAAAAAGATATATAAACTGGAAGAAAGCTCCAACACATCCAGCTTTGGTGAAAAAGAGCTTCGTCTGCAAACGTACATAATCTACACAATTGTCTTTCATGCATCACTCTTGGAAGAATAGGCTGTATTTTTCACTAAGCGTTTTAATGAAGTGCGCCACTTGTTATTCTATACCTCTCCTACTGATTTTCCAAAAGTACTAAGGTCTTCATCAGAGAGTTTTAGCTTTAATCTCTGACAAAATTGAAGTGTGTAGGAATTGTGGAATTGTTCATAAGAACCTTGCTTGTACTAGCTAATGAAAGCACTATTAGGACTAAAGTTTTGCTAAATAATAAATCCCACCTAACTGTTAATGGACAATCATAAAAATGGTTTTGGAATGTGGTTTAGGGCTGTCAGTAGCCTCCTGCTACTCATGCATTCCCAGAGCTTTCCATAATTGGTATAAAATACCACCCTAATTGTGTTTCTCCTACATATTTCTTTTTCAGCCACATCTATTTACACTTTCAGAAACAGCACTTGTGTGGCCCTTTATTGATGTCTTTGTTTACACAGTTGTTTCCATATAGGATGCCATCTCCATCTCTCTGGACATCTACAAACCCTGCTTGTATTCAAGATCCAGTTTGGATCATCTTTCATAGATCGTATTTTGGTCAATCTCAGTTTCAGTGCTTTCTCTCAGCTCCAAACTATAGCAGGACTTCCTTTTTCATTTAGTGTCCTATATTAACTGTTACCAAGCAAAATGAGATAAGTCTTTCACACGCTGGTAAATTGTGTCTAAAGGCAAGTTCAAGTAGAGAGCTTAAGAAGATTTTAGCAACCATAGTATCATTATACTGCTTCCTGAGGTGCTTCTGTGAAGGAAATCACTCAGGGAGGTAGGTGCACAGTTTTGTTAACATTTTTATAATCATGAAATCATTTAAAGATAGTCCTTTAAAGTGCTGAGCAGGTTGCTGTGTGTAGAACAGATGTCTTGCCATTTCTTGGCTGATCTCTACTGAAAAGATTTCTTTCTACTCTAAACTATGGTAGGACTTATCTTCTTTTCATTTCATGCTCTGTATTAACGTACCTACCCAAACATGAGATTGAGTTTTCCATGATTTGTAAATTGGGTCTAAAAGTATCTCCAGATGAATGGTTCAAAAAATATTTTAACAGTATTATCAGAGTAAGTATTACTTCTTGAAGTGATTCTATGAGGGAAGTCACTTATGGGTGTATACATTCTATGAACATTCATATACTTAGCTGCTTATATTAAGGGACTTCCCTTAAAGCACTGAATAGACTGCTTTAAGAGTGTCAGGCATAGAGCAGATGTCCTTCCTCTAAATCTTAGCCAATTGACTGATAAACTGAATTAGGGTAAGTGCTGAATTGAAAGAGAAAATGTCACTTACGACTTATTCATAAAAGGGATTTGAGGGGCACCTGGGTGGCTCAGTGGGTTAAAGCCTCTATCTTCAGCTCAGGTCATGATCTCAGTGTCCTGGGATCGAGCCCCGCATCAGGCTCTCTGCTCAGCAGGGAGCCTCCTTCCCCTGTCTCGCTGCCTGCCTCTCTGCCTACTTGTGATCTCTCTCTCTCTCTGTCAAATAAATTAATAAAATATTTAAAAAAAAATAAAAAAGGGATTCAAGTGTAAATAGTATTATGACAAAGGTGTTCTTATGACCCCTAACACTTCAGTGAATGTCAGATTTCAAAATGGAGATTATTCTCCATTCTATGTCACGTATCCCAGTTGGCTTTACTTACCAAAAGCTGAGAAATCATAGAATCAAGAACTTTCTCCTGAGAAAGTCAAGAAGTGGGCAAAGTTGCTCTTTGGAGAGCTTCCAGTTTTTCTCACAGTCAGAAATTTGAAGTAGCCTAAGCTATTCATAGGAGCCATGAAAGTGTAAAAAGCAGAATGTCACATGACTCCATCAGGATACTCGGGAAATTTGATGAGTGTTTAAGGCTTAAGCTAAATAAGAGTTACTTCTTATTTCTGCAAGCAAAGGGCACAGAACTTTCATTCAGGAAAGTGATGGGGAATGGAAAAAATGGGTTCTGTCCAAAGAAAGATGAGTCATTACTGGCCAGGAAAAGGACAGAAGAGATCATTCTCACTGGTAAAATACGTTTTCTCTTTGTTTGCTTGGTTGTGTCTTATTTTTAGCTACTCCCTGAGTATTTTTATTGTTATTATTAAAAAGGGCAACATTTGAGTGGCTGGAACTGAAATGTCAACCATGTGAGATCATAAACTATCCCACTGTGAGTGCACCCAAGTTTATTGATACCTTATAGAATGACAAAGAGGGGCTTGCATGCAGACATAGACACACGGCCTCGTTTCTATAGTAATAACTTAATAACTCAGTGCATAGTCATAATTGTACTAGGTTTACCTTGGATTTTGTCAGTTTGGCATTCAAAAGCATAGACTCTCTAGAAAGTAATGACAAGCTGAAGATTGTAACTCCGTTGATCTACCTCCCCACCAACATGTTTCTCTATGCCTGTATGTTTTCAGTGTTGTATTTTACAATTATAAAGTCCATGAAGAAAGAAAGAATACCACCTGAACACGACTAAATTTGAACAATTGTGGCTAACATGTTTGAGCCTCAAATCCCTGCACATATTTGCTCCTGCCCACCTCTCCAGCCTCATCTCATGCCACTATCCCAAAAGAACCATGAGACCTCTTCTAGTTTGAGACCTCTGGACATGTTCTTATTTCTGTTTGAAACACTCTTTTAATTTATCCCCCAAAAATCCTTGAAATGAACTTCTACAGTTTATTAGCCTACATTGGTCCATAATATGCTTCCTTAAATCACATTCTTCAAAATCTCTTGCTGTCCTGGCCGAAAGACCTGACAGAGCGGGAATTATGCCTGATGCTTTTGCTTATTTACTAACTGAAGCAATGACTAAAATGGTCAATAAATATCTGTTACTTGATAAATTAATTCTGATTCTTCAGTCACTGTGCTAACTAAAATTAGGTTCACTCTTTGTAAGTTGATTTTACAAGATGGCATAGGTCTTTTCCTTTTGTTAGTTGTTCCGGTAGTGGCAGCTCAAGACTACTTTCTGTGTCAATTTCTTGAGGTGGTAGTTTCCTGGACTAGAAATAGTGTAAAAATGCAAATCTAGGGGCACCTGGGTGGTTCAGTCGGTTAAGCATCTGTCTTTGGTTCAGGTCGTGGTCCCAGGGTCCTGGGATCAAGTCCCACCTTGGGCTCCCTGCCTCCCCTCTTCCACTCTCCCTCTTGTGTTCTCTCTCTCTCTCTCTCTCTCTGTTAAATAAATAAAATCTTTAAAAAGAAATGCCAATCTAAATTTATTTAACTGACAACAGAATGGTCCAGAGTAGCAAATTTTCAGGGGAAACACTTTCTTACAGAGTTCAGGCCACGATAGTGAATTACCTCTGTTATGAAACCAAGCTTTTTAAGAATACCAAAGATTTTTGTTCTGATTTCCCTCCTCATTTCTCATCTCTAATGGCCATGAAAATCCAAGGCTATTTTCATTTGTTTGAAGTATTGGTACCCACTGTTAAAGTTTTAAGGCAATAAATGTGAAAGTT
This sequence comes from Procyon lotor, assembly GCA_028646535.1. Classification (NCBI taxonomy): domain Eukaryota; kingdom Metazoa; phylum Chordata; class Mammalia; order Carnivora; family Procyonidae; genus Procyon; species Procyon lotor. The sequence goes on along the minus strand of CM053606.1, from coordinate 123,837,966 downwards.
CAGATGCAATGGCAGAATTTCCAAAAAAATCAAATGTATCAAAATTTGTGGAGACAGAAAATTAGGAATTTTTCAATTTCAAATGAAATAATCTATTACCAAAAAAAATTATTATTAACATTGCCAGACAGAAAATTCCAGGTAGAAAACAAATCACTTCCCTTTTTCTGTCACAAACTCCAATTAAAGCAGATTTAATAATATGAGATACAGCTTTTTCTTACCCAAATGTTTGTGAAATCTCAGAACTGTATCTGACTGATGTCAGAAATTTGTATTATCACATAACTAATTCTTGTGTTACCTCTTTAGGAAAATTTATTTCTGTAATTTATGAAAAACGGTGCAGGGTGGCAGGAATAAAGATTTTATCAGTCTTAAATCCCATATCGCAGCTAATTTTAAAACTATCACTTAGGAAGGTAAGGAAATAGTTTTATAATCCTAAATTCCCCAACTAATCATTCCTTCCCAGATTCAAACTTTAAAAACAGTATTTTATAAAGCCTTACTTCTCTTTTTAAAGAAATCCTGCTTTTCTATAACTTAAATTTCTGAAAACCGAAACTGAATGACCTTAAAAAGTTTGCTTGTTATACATGCTAAACTGAAATAAATTGACTTTAAAATATTTTCCCTAGACACAAGCTATTTTTTAGCTACCAAAGGTGTCTGTATTAGAGATAAGTAGAAAGACAAGTACCTAATGATACCAAGAAACACCTATGGCATATATGTTCTTCCTCTTTCTACTGTGTCATTGCTAGTAATTTGGCAATCGACATGGGTCCCTGGTTCACTCATTAACTGGATAGTCCGCATTTTGAGCATGGTCCCATCTACTTACCAGCATTTTCCAGGGTCTTGGACAATTCTGTGTAATATTCAACAGGAAAACATTGAGCATTTTGCTCAGTTTAAAAATATTAACAGTATAATTTCTGTCCTTTTTCTGCATAAGGTAGAAATTACAACGTGGGCACAATTTTCCACTGAACCAAAGGAATTTCTCTTTGGCTGACCATATTAGAACAGACAAATGAGCATATAGTAAATTTATCTTTTCCTTTTATCAACTTTAATCTCTTTTTAACCATCTCAGCATGTATTTTCTTTAGGAGCAGAGGCCTTCTAAATGTATCTATAGAATTACTGGCATAAAAGTATTACTTTTAATAGGATAATACTCAGAAATCCTAAATAATGGGTTCCAAGTGGTATGCTGAAATTACCATTTCTGTTTACAATGAGACCGTAGCTAGTCACAGTCAGGGCTAATCCTAACTGCTCAAATGTCAATTAGCGTTTTTGCTAATTCTGATTTTAACTACTTTTATTTTCAATCACACAAAGCTGTTGTTTCAGTCAAATTACTGTTTCATCCAGCCCCTAAATCATCCTCAAGGGATAGTCATTCTACTGATAACAACGATTAACATTTGGATGGCTTTTACTGCTGTTTGACAGAGCGGCTACCTCCTCTGATCCAGATGTCAATGGCCTGGCGCAGAAAAGGCAGGTAGGTGTGTTAAGTATTGTCATTTGAAGGATTAAGACTTTCAGAGCATTTAAGGGACTTGTTCAAGGTCACACAGCTAACCCCACCCTGTGTACTTTGCACTACACTACAAGTTGTGTTCTCCTGGACTCCTATTTTCTCCTGGATTCCAGTATTTAGGATGATATTAGCAGAACTATTGAAGAAGTATTTTCAAAAGCAAAAGTGAATAACACTTGCAGCCCTATTTGTTTTCACATTTTAGAGTCTCAAAACTTTAAGAAGTAATACAGAAGTTTCCTCAGCATATCGGAGGTCACTAATTGAGCATGGAGAGACTGCTGAAAGTGAACTTTTGACTGCTGAGTGGTGCCATTATTCCATCATTCCTGTTTCTCCATCCCCAACTGCACACATGCTGTCTGGGAGAGAGAAAATCAGGCCACAAGCACAAACCAGCAATGTGAATAGTAAAAAATCAGTTTGGAGGTCTATGTAAACCGACTGTCTTTGACTTATAAGTAATGCTACGTTATCTTTGTAAATGATAAAGACAATGCTAGAAGTTTTTTCTGGAAATAACTGCAAACTTTAGAAAAATTTAGCTAGCTGATCTGTCAAGCCATTTCCTAAATATTTACCTAAAATTGTTTTGTAGAAACCAGTTCTGATTAGATGGTTGTTTTAGGTAGGCCTAATTATAAATGTGTTATATACTAGGGAAGTCACAAAAGTGCTGTGTTAATAGGTAGTGTGTGCTGCCTTTTATTTAGATCTTTATTTCAACAAAATGCGTCCTTTCTCACTAACTGCTGTAAAATCTATAATTATTTATGCACAAGGGGCTGAATTGGATAGATGTAAATTATCTAACTATTAGGCCACAGAAATTCAAGCAAAGGTAAATGCGAACTATTACTGAGCAAACTTATTTCGCTGGTTTTATAAAGATGAAAAGCCTGGGGAAAAATTTGGGTTACTTGTGGAAGGATTTTCAGGGGATGGCAAATTTTGGAGAACAGTTTAAGCTATGTAGAAACATAATAAAAACAGTTCGTTGCCCTCCCTCCTTCAGATACTCGTGTTGGTTCCATTCTCCTCCCTGCTTTTATTTGTCCCACACCTTTTAAATCTCATTGGGTCAAGAGGCTAAAATTAGGAAATTATCCCCATTGGGGCACGAGTACCACCTTGACAGTCTGAAAGAGCACAGAGTGATTTGAAAAACAGTGTTTATCATTTGAGTAGGTAATACAAGCACAAGTTAAAAAATTCAAAATGTGCAAATATAACAATTTAAGTTTTCTCCCTTTTCCAAATCCAGGTTACCATGTTTGCCTTTGTGGTAATAATCATGATGAGCCGGTGTTTGAAGAGCCTTCCTAAATCACCTTTTGCTGTTTGAAGCCTATGTATTCAAAATGCATTAAAATATAGAATATTTATTTCTTATAATTCTGTACTGATCAAAACCTCCCCTTTTAGACCTTTTTTTTTTTTTGATGTAATTTAAAGTACTGTAAACTTCAACTCCAAATCCCTCCTATTAGCAATTATCAGGAACAGAAGCCTGAAAATGGAATTGGAAAAGATAAGGAAAGAAATAGTGAAGAAGGAGTAGAGAGTTTGGAATGGAGATTTATTTTTATTTTTTATTTTTTAAAGATTTTGTTCATTTATTAGACAGCAAACAAGAGAGACAGCAGGAGCAGAGGGCAGGGCAGAAGGTAAGGGAGAAGCAGACTCCCCACTGAGCAGGGAGCCCAATATGGGAATGGATCTCAGGACTCTGGGATCAGGTCCTGAGCCTAAGTCAGATTCTTAACCAACTGAGACACCCAGGCACCCCTGGAATGGAGATTAAAGAGAAATAAAACTACAAGAGGAATAAATAAACCTAGACCCTAAAACCACTGGTGCATCTGGAAGGAAAGGAGCTGAAATACACAGACTTTGGCCAGGTTTCCTGCCCATACGTGGGTGCCACAGATAATGAACAGACTAAGAAACCTATACTGAGCTATGTCGTTTGTATAAAGGCTACCTATGGGCTTTTCTATCCATATTATTATTTCTAATTCTGAAAATTAGAAACCTCCCACTCTATATTATAAAGTCAGATAGGTATTAAACATAAACAGATCCATAAACAAAATGCTTATCTGAAATAATACACCCCTATGCTCGGTGTTGAGGCGATGAGGGGTGAGTGTGAGCAGCAGCGTAAGGGCCTGTGACAGTAAATTTTGTGTGTCATCTTGACTGGTGTGAGGGATACCCGGGTAGCTCATACATTTTTTTCTGAGCGTGTCTGTGAGGGTACCTCTGGAAGAGATTAGCATTTGAATCTGTTCACTGAATGAAGATACCTCTTCACCAATGTGGTGGGAGTCATCCAATCTTGCAGGGCTAGAACAGACCAAAAAGGTGGGGGAAGGACAAATTTTCCCTTCCTCTCTCTCTCTCTGGTTCCCCTCTCCATCTTCCCCTCTCCTTGAGTAGAAATGTTCTTCTGCTTTTGAACAGCAGAGCTCTTGAGACAATACCATGCCTGGTTCTAGGGTTTCCAGCTTGCAGATGGCTGATGGTGGTACTTCCGGGCCTCCGTAACAGTGCGAGCCAATCCCTGTTATTTATCTATCATCTATCTGTCATCTATCTATATTCCATTGACTGCTTTTTTTCTAGAGAACCTTGACTAATACAGAACCTGTAAAGTTTCTAAGAGGGAAAGAGAATGGTTCTTATTGGAAGATTCCTTTTTATTGGTTTACAGACCCACAAAATACATTGTAAAGATATTCCTTCTTCAGCCATCTCCTGAATTTGTTGAAGCCTATAGGCAATAAAGTGAAATGATGGTTGTAGCTTCCTGGATTATATAACTTTTTGGAAATGGGCACTGTAGCTGTGTTTACCTGGGAAGTAATCACTTCCTAATTGATTGAATCACATAACTAACTAACCACTGGGTGGTTAGTTATGTGATTACTTTGACTGGAGAGGCCTATTTGCTGGCAGTCTCTGAAGTGATTAAGACTTCCCAAATCATACCCTAGTCACCCATCTTCTCCCCTAATTCATTCAATTAGTCTCTACCTTGAACTTGGCCATTTCCATTAAGATTCATACCCACTTTGTCCCCAAGGCAGGTGTCGGGTGTAGGTGTTTCTCCCAGGAACCACCTGAGGCCCCAAGAAGTGCTCTCCCCCCACACTGCTACTATGGGCCTAGAGGAAGTTCCAGTTCTCTTTTGGATCACTGTGACCTGCTCAGGAATATAAAGACCTGTTGTCCTCTAAGCTATACACTTTGTCCTTCTTTTCTAGCATTCAGCCATCTACCAACTGGGGCTAGAACTTACCACTCTTTGCGTTGAGCTTCCCTTTATTTGTTCTCCTCTGTGATTTGGTAGGAAAGAAGGTGATAAGAAATCTGCCTTTGTTTTTGTCATACTTTGTGAGCCTAAGCATCTCCACAAAAGTGCACTGAACTTTTTAAAACTTTTCAAACCAGAATATTGGCATTTAATATGAACAGTACAGATGCCAAATATAGAATATCACTATTACATATTTACAGAATTGTAATTGCACAGTTTTTGAGAACATATAATAAAACACTTTTCCGAAGTTTCATATGTTTACTGGAAATCTGTCTTTCGCCATAATTTCTTACAAGGTTTTTTTATTGCCTTTTCTTGTAGTAGAAGAGTTTTCAGAAACCTCACTCTCCTGATTGGGGTGGGATTTCTGCTCTTGCTTGTTCATTTTGTTTTGTTTTGTGTTTTAGAGATTTTTTTTTTTTTAAAGATTTTATTTATTTGACAGAGAGAAACACAGCCAGAGAGGGAACACAAGCAGAGGGAATGGTAGCAGGAGAAGCAGGCTTCCCGCAGAGCAGGGAGCCTGATGTGGGGCTCAATCCCAGGACCCTGGGATCATGACCTGAGCCGAAGGCAGACACTTAATGACTGAGCCACCCAGGCGCCCTGTTTTTTGTTTTTTGTTTTTTTTAAGATTTTAGTTATTTATTTCAGAGAGCAGAGAGAGAGCACACAAGCATGAACATGGGGAGAGAGAGGGGCAGAGAGAGAAGCAGGCTCCCTTCTGAGCAGGGAGCCCAACATGGGGCTTAATCCCAGAACCCTGGGATCATGACCTGAGCCAAAGGCAGACACTTAACTGACTGAGCCACCCAGGAACCCCTCATTTTTTACATTTAGGGTCAAGCCTAGTGTACAGATGCTTTAGATAGAACTTACTCTGGGCAACCAATACAGTTTTGTATTAAAGAAGCTTCAGTTACTAATTTAATACACTTGCACTAGATCCTTAATGTGCACCAAGCATTGCAGTATCATTTAGAAGTAAATAGTAACTATGGCATACCCTTATTTTAAAAGGACTTAGAGTCCATGGGAGATATAAAAAAGAACAATATTGCCAGCATTATGGATACAGAACAGGAATATCTGATAAATTCTGGAGGAAACAAATGTCAGAGAGCCTTTCAGGAAGGTACTATGTACACTTAGCCTTCACCTCCGAGTAACTGTAGTTGGCAAGAGGAAGGAGTGCACATGGAGGACATACATACATAGGAAGAAGCCTGAGTGATGTACTTATTTCTACATATTTAGCATTCCAATTAGAATTTGCTGCTGCTTGATCAAACAAATAAAGTGGGATCTACCATTGGACAAGCATGAACCAGGATTGGTTCATGGAGAACTTTGCATGCCAAACCAAGGTATTTGGCTTTATTATTTAGCTCCCTGGAAGAAATGAACTAATTTTATTCAGACTGGTTTCAGAGACTGATTTGTTCGTGGGCTGGCTAAAGAATGGAAGGGACAAGTGCTAATGCAAACCTGTGAATTGTGTTTATGAGGCTCAAGGAGAGTGATCTTCAACTATAAGTAGATGTGAACGTTACTAAAACCATATTTTCAACATTAAAAGACTCCTCTCAGTTTTTAGAAAATATAGCAAGAGCGAATTCACAAATGTCAACAAGAAGATTAACCAAAGTGATGTTTTTGAAAGCTATTTAAACAGCCCTCTGGGTACCGTTTTAAAATGTAAAATATTAGTTTGAGTGTCAATATGTAATTTCAAAGAAATGCCTTTTTTTTTTTTTAAAGATTTTATTTATTATTTGTCAGAGAGAAGAGAGAGAGAGTGCACAAGCAGGCAGAGAGTGGCAGGCAGAGGCAGAGGGAGAAGCAGGCTCCCCGCTGAGCCAGGAGCCCGATGTGGGACTCAATCCCAGGACCCTGGGATCATGACCTGGGCCGAAGGCAGCTGCTTAACCAACTGAGCCACCCAGGCGTCCCAAAGAAATGCCTTTTAAATGAAAGAAAAATAAGCCACTGTTCATTAGGGAGAATACCAACTGCTACTCTAAGCTCAATTTTTAGGAAAGTTTGGAAGATAAAATAATGGAGTAGATTACTTAGGAAGGCCATATAATTTCTAACACTAGATATGTTATAAGATATATATAAGATAGGCATTTGTTTAAACTGATTCATGTATATAGCTGCGTAATACAGTAAACTGGAGAAAAATTGCCATTTCTGCTTTCTTCCTTTCCTAGCCAACCCCCCACACCTTTTTTTTTTTTTTTTAACAGTAAGCTCATTTATTATCCTGGAGCCCTTTGATTATGAACTTCAAAGAAGAACTAATATGCTTGGAAGGCAGCCTTATAACTAACACTGAAACTTTTCTAGGCATAATTCTTTTTTTTTTTTTTTAATGTCACTGTATGTAGGACAAATATTTTAATGATGCGTGTCTGTGGAAAAGAAGTATTTATATAAAAACATATATACAAAAGATTGCAGTTTTTCTTCACTATTCAAATTTTTCAGTATGCAGTAATTTCATGTGAAAATAAAGTACATATTATTTAATCCTAAAATGCTTCTTGGGAATTCTGATAATAAATTTCTGGCTTTGAATAGGAGCTGAGGAAAACTAAAAGATGGAGTAATTCAAATTTAAATACTACCAGGCAGCTTGCATCTATAATCCAAAGCACAGAAGGAGTAGCACTGTTAACCCAGCGCAGGGCATGAGGGACCATGCAGAAGCCCGGGAGGGCAGTGGGTCTGGGCTACACAGCATATGCCCGGTAGATGAAAAAGTGCTGGGTTCTTTTTTCTTTTTTTTTAAGATTTTATTTATGTATTTGATGGAGAGAGAGATCAGAAGTAGGCAGAGAGGCAGGCGGGGGCGGGAGTGGGGAGGCTATCTGCCTAGCAGAGAGCCCAATATGGGGCCCCATCCCAGGACCCTGGGATAATGACCTGAGCTGAAGGCAGAGGCTTTAACCCACTGAATCACCCAGGTGCCCCATAGTGCTGGTTTCCGAGAAGAGGTATACACATGGGGCAGAAGCCTATCCAGTGCACTCCAAATCTATAAAAAATCATAAAAGCAGTATCAGATTGTGGGTAAGATACTTAAATATTGCAAACCTGAGCTTATACCCATTTATAAACAGAACAATTCTGCCCAAGTTCTCTTTACCTGAGTGTTTTATCTATTGGGTTGTTACCATTTTAAGATGGCATTTGGTATCTTAAAGGTGCTATTTGATTTCTGCTAATTCTAAAATATAAATATTTCATTTCTGCTTTTAAATTCCAAGTTTTGGCATGATTTAATTATTCTCATGCAAATGCCTTTCTTACATTACTACAATAACAAGTTAATATGTAGAACCATGGAGTACCTACTTACCATCTACCAGGCACTATACAAGGGGTTTCCAGGTACTACCTAATTTGTTCTTCATGATAACCCTTGCTGGGAGCTACTATTGAGGAAAAAGAAGTTATTTCTCCATGGTCCATGGTCACAAACCTCATGAGTTATAGAATCAAGGATGTCTAGCAGAACTTGAGCAGAAGACTTTAGCTACCAAGATTTTGATACTCTGCTAAATATCATCCTTTACAGAATAATATCCTGAGGTGATTTCAAGTTTTTCCTTTAGTTGGAGGATTGAGAATACTATAGAAGGAAAAACCAAAAATAGCCTCAAGGAAACAAGCAACCCAACTTTAATAAAATAAATTAACCTCTTTTTCATTAGTAATCACATATGGTAAAGATACAATATGGTAAAGATAAATGAATATCCAAAACTTGTTGTTATACCTGTATGGCAATGGGCAAACTTTAGTCTGAGGTGGGAACCTAGTGGTTTCATTTGCTACCTTTGATTCTTTAAATCACGTTGAATGCATCAGATACAGAAAATTATAGGTTGCTACAAAATAGAGAAGAGGGAGATCCATAGATAATAATATATTTTAAGATTTGTTTGTGTGTGGTTTACAGTAGTTATTATGGGAATGACCTGGAAACAGAGGCAGAGAACTAGCATCAGAACCCTGTGTAGGAGCAGGCTGCCACAGAGGTGAGGATCAGGGGTCAACCCAAATGCAAATTGGAAAAAAAAGTGTCCAACCTCAGAGTCAGCAAGAGCTAGAAGAAGAGCAGGCCTTAGGGCAAGTAACTGGATAATTAATTGAAAGATAGCTAGATCTGGGCCAGAACAGGCTTAGTGTACACAACAAAACTGCTGAAGTATTGGCTTCAGGAAAAGCTTAGTAAACACAGCTATATAATTAATGATTGGAAACATTCTCCTTTTTGGGGATCTTCAGATATGCATTAGATGGGAAATGGAAGAGGAATAGAGTATGATGTTGTTAAATGCACACATAGGGACAGGAGAGGAGAGAAGCAGGGAAAGCAAAGCACTTTTGCCCAAAGTACATCAAAGTAAAGGACTCTCAAGTTCTATGTCTTTAGTTAATACCTTGCTTAATAAGGCGAGGTTTCCGTTTTTCTTGGTTTATTCCATTCCATTTATCCTGAAAGATATCCAGTCTGTTGGTGCAACCTGTCTGTATTTTCACAGAGCTGTATTGTCAGAATCCCCTTTAGAAGAGGGTAGATGAACCTTTTAAATACACTATGGGGATGCAATCAGCAAGATGTGGGATCCAGTTTCTTCAATAGATAGCAAAAGGAAAGCAGGGTTGGGGATGTACATATTAACAGTCATAAGAGTCATCAGTTAAATACAATGTGTGGACCTTGTTTGGGTCATGCCTTCAACATCCTGACCTTTAAATACTATTGAGATACTCAGAGAAATTACAGTTTTCAATGAAAATCACAATAGTAAGATATTTTCCTGGTAATTTAAATTAATTGAATAATTAATGTTTAGTATGTTTTTATTGCTTTCTAGTGGAAAGACCGATCCTTTGGATTTTCCACAGATCCATGTCGACTTTACAATATGTGATGTTGGGTGAACATAACCTCCTTGATCTCGTATTTCTTATGTTTAAAATGAGAGTTTGAGGCAGCTTATCCATCATACTGTTTCTCAAACTTTGTTTTTATAAACTTTGTTTTAAACTGTTTTAAGCTTTGGCTAACTAAAATAGAAAAAATTGTCACTCTATATACACAAATCACATGTATACTCACATAAGCATGCACAATAATACTGTATAACCAAAATAGACGTTTCATATAATAGCATTTATATTTGCTATATGGTAATGTACTTTATTTTCCTGTCTTTTTTATTCTACTTTATTTCTTTAGAAAAATGATTTCCGTGATGCTCTAAGTTATTTTCCATTTGCCCTAATGAATTATAACCTGAGTTTGAAAAATGCTAGCTGTAACACTTTTCCTAGTTCTTAAAATTTATAAATATTCAGTTATAGTGTTAATAATTTATGTATTTTTCAGTCAAATGAATTTAGAAATATTTAGAAGTAGCAGAATAGGTATTTGTCAAAAGAAGAAAGATATAAGTAAATAAAATACATTAGGTCTACTGCTGGAGGTTGTTAATATATCACAGAAATGTAGAAAGGAATTACAAATAAAGGCAAAAAATACCCGTATGGCAAATTGAGGGAAAAAATAGAACTGATAAACAAACTCTAATTGTTTATTTGGAAAACATTAAAGTAATTAATTACCATTGATGTAATAAACCTGTGAGGATCACACCAAATAAAACATTGAGAAGTAAAAAAGTAAACATAGCAATCAATACAAATCTATTTTGCAATTATTTTGAAAAACAATGCAGCTTTACAACAACTGAAATGGGTAATTCTTAGAGAAATAAAAACCATCAAACTGAAGCAAGTCATCAAGAAGTTGAACAAACCAGTTCAGGGAAAGACAAATAGAAGATGATCAACTACTAAAAATCTCAGTGCAAGAAATTATACCCATGTGAATTACTGACTTAAACTACTAAGAATAACTATTACACAAATCTGGTCTCAAGTAGAGGGAAGGATGAAATGTCTCCCAAATATAGCACTGATCCTAAAACCGGACAATGGCAGCAAGAAGGGCAAAATAGTAATCTACTTGTGTTTTAGAAGTGAAAAATGCAACAGTCAAATAAGGTCAGAGTAAACAGCAGCTGGGAACACTTTAATGAAGACTTTTACTTCAGGAACATGCAACTGGCTTAATATAATGGAATTCTTAAAACATAATACATAACATGATTGGGTAGTCAAGATAAGCATATGATTTTTGCAATGCCATTTAACAACTCATTTAATTAATTTTATTTATTACAAAATAAACAAAAAATAATTATATTACCATAATGTCACTGTCCAGAGACAAACAGCATAGTTTGAGTGTGTACTGTATCCTTCCAAACATTTTCATATATAGTATGTAATATAATAGGGTATCATTATCCCCCATACCTTCGATTGCCCCATCAGATTCCTTCTATTATTCTGCATCCTGCTCTCTACCACTAGCTCAGCTGAGGGGAGTAGAATAAAGGAAAGATATTGGTTCTTCTGATTTCCTCCCTCTGTGGGCTTAATTGTGTCCCTCAATCGTTGGTTACCGCTCCTCTCAAGGTTGTCTGCTCTGGATGACTCTCTTTCTTTATGGGTTCGCATTATCTCTTTGTTATCTATTTTTGTGTAATGAATTACCCCTCTTAGAGTATGAAAGCAATAAACACTTAATTTAACTCACACTTTCTGTGGTCAAGAATCCAGGATTGGTTTTCTTGGGTGCCTCTGCCTTGGGGTCTCATGTGAGGTTGTAGTCCATCTCTTGGGTGGAGATTCAGTCACTGAGATTTACTGGGGTAAATATTCTGCCAAATTCACTCCTGTGATTGTGGGCAGGCTTCAGTTCCTTATAGGCTACTGGACTGAGGACATTAGCTCCTCTTCATGTCCTGTGGGTCCCTCCATAGGGCTGCTCATAACATGGCAGTTTGCTTGCCCTGGTTCAAGTGATGAGAGACCATGGCAGTGAGCAAGTAAGAACCAAAATGAAAGCCACAGTCTTTTTAAACCTAATCTTTGATGTGACATCGCATCACTTCTGCCATGTTCATTCATTAGAAGTGAGTCACAAAGTGCAGCCCACATTCAAGGGGAAAGGGAAGCAGGTGAGGATTATTGGGGCTTATCGCAGGAACTGCCCACCATTCTCTCATTTCCTGTCACTAGGACAGAGAATGTGACTGCTCTGGTAATGCCATCTCTGGTTTCTTGTACCATTCCTCCTGCCTCAGCTACTTTTCATTTTTAAAATTAAATTTATTTGAGGGGTACCTGGGTGGCTCAGTCATTAAGTGTCTGCCTTGGGCTCAGATCATGATCCCAGGGTCCTGGAATCGAGTCCCATGTTGGGCTCTTTGCTCAGCAGGAAGCCTGCTTCTCCCTCTCCCACTTCCCCTGCTTGTGTTCCCTCCCTTGCTATGTCACTCTTTGTCAAATACATAAAATCTTTAAAATTAAATTTATTTGACTTATACAAATAGAAGGTACCAACTATTTCCTGGTGGACCCTGACTGACAGAGCTAAATACTGTATTTACACATGGGGATTTCATGTAGGATCTGGTATATTAATAAAACATACACATGTAGTTTTATAAAAATAGGCTCATAAAATAAAACCAGTAAGGATTATAAATTCATTCTACTTTATATATTGTAAACTTTTTACATGTCAATATTCATTTCATACTGTTCAATAGTATGATGATAATCCATTTTATAGATATTTAATAAATTCCTTCTATCAGACATTTCATTTGGTTCCAGATCTTTGCTTTTATATTAAGTCAAACCTTCTGTGGTAAGTATGGAAGTGAAATTTCTCAGTCAGAAGGCACGTGCATATTTAAAGCTTAAGGTATGTAGAATCAAATTGCTTTCAAGAAAGATTTTGCTAATATATATTTCCACAAGAAGAGGGTAGGCATGATTGTTCTCATATATCTTTCATGATATTGCGTATTACCCTTCTTTAATATTTATCAATTTGATATTTTAAACATGTTCTTTTTTAATTTACATTTTTAAAATTTTTATGAAGCTGAACAGTTTTCACACAGGCTATTTGTATGTTTTAGATGTTAGGAAATTGCAGTTTATTTTTCTGACTGATTTGTAAGTCTTCATTTACTGAAGATACTATCTCTTTGCCACATTTTTTTAATACTTTGTTCTAGGTTTCATTTTATCTTCTTGATTTTATAAGTGTCTCTGTCAAAATATCTTCAAAATTTTTGTTCAAAAATCTGTCCTTTATTTTTATTATTTTTTTAAGATTTTATTTATTTATTTGACAGAAAGAGGGAGAGAGATCACAAGTAGGCAGAGAGGCAGGTGGAGAGAGAGGAGGAAGCAGGCTCCCTCCTGAGCAGAGAGCCCAATGTGGGGCTCGATCCCAGGACCCTGCGATCATGACTTGAGCCGAAGGCAGAGGCTTAACCCACTGAGCCACCCAGGTGCCCCAAAATCTGTCCTTTAGAGTAGCTACTTTTTTTTTTTTTTTTTTAAGGTTTTATTCATCTACTTGACAGAGAGATCACAAGTAGGCAGAGAGGCAGGCACAGAGAGGAGGAAGCAGGCTCCCCGCAGAGCAGAGAGCCTACTTGGCTGGATCCCGGGACCCTGAGACCATGACCTGAGCAGAAGGCAGAGGCTTCAACCCACTGAGCCACCCAGGCGCCCCTAGAGTTGCTACTTTTCATAACTATTCCAAGTTTAATAACTTTTTTCCTTCACAAAGTTATACAAATATTTACCTCTATTTTCTTTTAGTGTGTTTACCATTTACTTTACGGTACTTAAAGCTTTAACCTTTCTCTTCTTTTTTCACTTAAAATCATCACCAGCTATCTAGTTGCTGATGTTATAGATTTGCGAGTTTTTCTAAACTTAATTCTCCCTCATCCCTCTTTTCCATCTGATAAAGCTCAAATGTATTCTGATCTCTACTCTTAATTTTATTTTACTTTACGTTTATTTTTATTTTTAAGTAATCTCTACAACAAACATGGGGCTCAAACTCACAACCCTGATAGCAAGAGTTCCATACTCTACTGAATGAGTCACCCAGCTGCCCTTTCTTTTGAGCAGAGATCATGTAATATAAGATGATGTGTAATGACTTTTTGACTTGTGTGGACTTTTAGCATGAATGATAAACTTTTATTATGCTAAGTCATTGAAATATTTGTGTTGATTGTTACTATCACACAACCTATTGTATTCTGACTAATTGTAGGTAGCAAGTTAATCAAAGGGTGATTTAAGCAAAGTCTCTCTAAATGTGTGCACAAGAAGATGGGGATTGGTCTCCAAATTTTTTAAGGAGGGTAAAACATATGGCTGACTAATCAAAACTCTGCAGGCAACTAATAAATCAAAATGAATGTCACATCTTCCACTGAAGCAAATTGCCGAGTGACAACCTTAAGGAACATTAAGATTAATTTTAAAAGTTTGTCAATCAACTCTATAAATATTCATACAGCAAAACAGCATGATCAGTTATTTTTGGCACTCTACAGGGTTCTGAATTCATAACTTACAGCTGAAGTCAGTACAAATGTATACTTTGTGTAAGTGCACTTTATTTCTTGGCAGTTGGTGTTCTTTCCTCTTTAAATGTACTGAAGCACACACCTCCCATCTGATAGACTAGGTTCCTACTGAGGGTAGAGAAGTTGGATCTGTCACCAGTAGAGAAAATTCTCTGCTCTTTCAGGAAAACATGAAAATAAAATTGAAACTTGCCATTGGGAGCAGTAACAGATTTACAAGATTGAGTAGGCTTTGCTCAGAAGAGCTCTCAGGTTAGTTGCTAAGTAAAGTAGCCTGAATCTCCTGTTGGCTAGTTGCTGCTGATTTAAATGGTGATGACAGGTAAATGATGGTGGAGTGTGGTGTAATGCTAAGTAAGTTGGTCAGAGAACCACAATTTCACTCATATGTGGGATTTAAGAAACAAAACAAGCAGAGGGGGAAAAAAAAGACAAACCAAGAAACAAACTCAACTATAGAGAACAAACTGATGGTTACCAGAGGGGAGGTAGGTGGGGGGATTGGTAAAATGGGTAATGGGGATTAAGGAGTGCATAGGAGATAAGCAGGAGCTGATGTATTGAACTGTTGAATATAGTATACCTGAAGCTAATATAACACTGTATATTAACTATCCTGGAATTAAAATTAAATGATATGAAGTTAAAAAAAATACAGATATGCTAATATCTAAAAATATTGAGGCACCTGGGTGGCTCGATCAGCTAAGTGTCTGCCTTAGGCTCAGATCAAGATCCTGGGATCTAGCTGCACTTGGGGCTCCCTCTTCAGTGGGGAGACTACTTCTCTTCTCTCTTCCCCTCCACTCCCACTCATGCTCTCTCTTTCTGCTGTCTCTTACTCTCTCTCAAATAAATAAATACAATCTTAAAAAAGAAAAGAAAAAAAATATTTGGGTTTAAACTCGAGAATCAACATAATGGTTAAGATTGGATACAGAATTCAATTTTTCATATCTACTTGTAGATATTCAAGTAGGGCAAATTTCTCATGTTTTTTTTAGTCTCTGATAAATAGTTAAGGTACTTTTTACTATAATTTTGATTTTCACATGGAATATCTGAATCAGCATCTGATAAGATTCTGTTACTTTGTAGTAACAAAGAAACTACTCAATTTCTACTCTTGCATTTAATGAATGATGTTTTAAGAAAATGCAAGAATGTGAAGTATTAGCCCATTACACTTTCAAATGACTCTGTGAGTATCTTACATGTTGTTAGTTTGGTGAAATTTACTATGATGATATTTTACTTGGGTCATTGACCTAGTTGTTTATAGATACTATACCCCTCCCACCCCATAATAGTACTGTCCTATATAGATATAATTTGAGTTATACATGTAATTTTAATTGTTCTAGTGGCCACATTAAAACACGTAAAATGAAGGTAGAATTAATTTTAATAATATACCTTATTTAACCCAACATATCTAAAATCTTAGTAAGATTTATTTATTTATTTTTTAAGATTTTACTTATTAACTTGAAAGAGAGAGAGCAGGAGTTGGGTGAGGGGCAGAAGGAGAAGCAGACTTGCCACTGAGCAGGGAGCCCAACACAGGGCTCAATCCCAGCACTCCAGAATCATGACCTGAGAGGAAGATAGATGCTTAACTGACTGAGCCACCCAGGTGCCCCCCTGATAAGATTTCATGAAGTATATAATAAAGATTTAATAAAAATATTAATATATTTTATTATTTTTAAATTGGTGTGGGGGGTGGGGGAATCTAGTGTGTTATACCTGTGACAAATTTTAGTTGGATCTAGTTAGACTTCAAGTGTACCTTATTGGACACTACAAATCTATCTTATCCCTTCTTTTACTCCTTTATTAATCCATTTTAGTCACTCAAAACTGACACTCATTTCCTGTGTTCTTTTTCTGTATGCCATCTGTTGGTTTCTAGTCCATACAGCCCCCCTGGTCCAAAATCTTTATTAGGATGATAATTTATTGTTTTCAGAAATGTATTTATACCATGATTGAAGAAAAATTAACAGGTAATGAACCGCACAAACTTAAATTCTGTAATTTGGTAAGTTTTTACATATTTATGTAGCAGAGAAACCACGGCAGAAATCAGTATGTTGAAGATACCTCCCCAGCCATTCCTCATTTCTTTGTAATCTTGTTCTACCAGCTAATCCCATTCCCTGAGCACCCCCCACACCCCCTCGCCCCCAGGCTCAACTTCCTATTAGTACACATTAACTTGCATTCTCTGAAGTGTTATGTAAGTGGAAGCACATTATGTACTTGTTTGTCTGCTTTTTTTTGGATAGGCCATGTACTTTGATCCTTCCACTTTATCTTCTTTTTTTGGTTTACCAATTATAGTGCTCTTTTGTTACTGTGGTTGTTTCTGGTTACAGTGTGTATCTTTAACTTAATCTCAGTAATACTGTATCACTTCATATATAGTATAAGAGTCTTCCAAGGCAATCTTCCATTTCTTCTTTCTCAGCCTTTATACTCTTGTTGTATGTATAGAGTATAACACCAAAACATTGCTATTATTTTTGTTTAGAGAGTCAGCTAACTCTGAAAGAGAATTACATACGTTAAATGATGTCTTTACCATTTTTCATGCCCTTTTCTTTATATGGATCTGTAGTTTCATTTAGTATCATTTCTGCCTGAAGGAGTTTAATATTTCTTGCAACACTGGTCTGCTGATGGTGAATTCTTTCAGCTTTTGTATTTATGAACATAGTTGTATTTTGTCTTTGTTTTTTAAGGCTATGGGTATAGAATTCTATGCTCTTATTTATTGCACTGCTTTCATAATGCTGCTCCAGTGTCTTCTTGCTTGCATTGTTTCTAACGAGATCTGTGGACATCTTGGCTTTGTTCTAATATATGCAGTGTGTCTTTTCCCCGGTTGCTGTTAAAGTTTTTCTCTTTATCCTTGGTTTTAAGCAATTAAATTATAATCTTTTATGAGATTTTCTTCAGTTTTCTTGTGCTTGGGACTTGAGCTTTTTTGATCTGTGGACTTACAATTTTCATTGAATTTAGAAATTGTTGGCTATGATCTCATCAAAATATTTTTTTCTTCACGAATATCCTCACTGCCCTCCCCCCATATGCTTTCCCTTAAGAAAGAGATTCTAACTGGATTTTTTTTTTTTTAAGATTTTATTTATTTATTTGACAGATTTAAGCAGACAGGCAGGCAGGGGGAAGCAGGCTCCCCGCTGAGCAGAGAGCCCGATGCGGGGCTCGATCCCAGGACCCCGAGATCGTGACCCAAGCTGAAGGCAAAGGCTTTAACCCACCGAGCTATCCAGGTGCCCCTCTAACTGGATTTCTTGGTTCCAGATATTAATTTATTGTGTGCATTTTTCAGGACAGTGGGTTGATTGTGTAGAGTCAAGTACTCTTCCCTTTCCTTCTAACCTCCCTCTCATTCATTCTTTTTCTCTCTTTTGTACAATATGGCACTCTCATCCATTGGAGTTTAGTTAATGGTAAACCTGAGACTTTCAGAATAGGAGACAATCTGCTTGAGTCTTGAGCCAAATTAATGCTCCAACCCAGCTGTATCAGTATTTATTTTAGGTTAATGCCTCCCATTTTACAATAATTTGGTGATTTGATTTCTTCTTTGTCTCTGGTGTGTATAACTTCATTGGGAATTTTCACATAGGACAATAAGCCAAATTTGAGAATTCCTGAATTATCCTACAAAATATCAGTAAAGTTCAGTCAACATCCCAAGGAGAGGAAAAAGCATAAATAAGACAGAAGAGAATGAAAGAGTATATTAAATTTGGAACTGAATTCACATTTTATTCTTAAAAAGGAAGATTTTGGGGACTTATCTGAAATAAAATTAAAGAATTATTGAGAAAGTTTCCATTTTATCCATAAAGTTATGAGAACTATGTAAGGTGGTATTATGGCAAGGGTATTATAGTACTAAGAGAAGAAATAATGATGAAAAGAACAAAAGCAGTAGCAGTGAAAATAGGGAAAAAAGAATATTAGGATAACGTAAGGGCTATTTAAAAAGTACCATTTGCAAGTTTGGTTGGGGTGGTTAGTAAGAGGAAAATGGTCTAGAGTAAGACTCAGCTTGCTGGTTTGGACATCTGGATGTATACTGATGCCAGTGATGGCCACAGCTGGCACACAAATGCCAGGCAACATGTGTGTGTGCTCCAGAGGCATATGGGTATAGGCTTATGTACAATTTCTGTTTATAGCTTTAATAATATCCATTTGCTCACACTCGAGGAAACATAATGTAAGTGAATAAAATGATTTTTCTTGTAAGGATTTACTTGAATCTCTTCTGAATAATTTATAAATTTTAGTACTTGATTGGTAACAAATTTTGTGTGACATTTCTTGCAGCTTTTGGAAATGGACCAACATGTTATTTCACCACCAAGTTAGAAGTTATAATCCATTTTACTTGTGTTTCTACCCCTAGACTAACTTGATTTGGGACTGACTTCAATCATGACCAGGCTTATCATCTTAGAAATGCTGATGACAGTGTATCTGTCTGTTGTATTTTTAGGTCAATAAGTTAAAATTAAAACTTCTTAGCTTAGCACATACACATCTTCAAAATCACCCTCAATCTATTATAGCCTCATTTCGGGATATCTCCCTCTTTTTGTGTGACATTTCTAAGATCTTAGAGAACCTTTTGTAACTGCATTCCTTTGTAGATGTTCTTCCTTTTCTCTGGAATGACTCACTCTACTCCTTTAGCTACTCTGGTCTTTAAAAATATCAACTATCAGCTGAAATATCCTCTCCCTAATAAAATCTCTAATTTCCTTAATGAGAATTAGCTACTCTGCAACTAACTTTGTTCACATTTTTGCAACAGCACCTATTAAAATGTGCTTAAATTATTAAAATATTCAACAGTACATTTAATTGAAATTTATCTATTTCCTTCTGTGTCTTATGATCAAAAATTTGAGCTTTTTAAAAAGAGACCGAATCTTATTCATCATTGCAATTCAGTCCTTAACACAATGTCAGGTTCAACATAGGACCAATAAATTATTGAGTGGATGAAATGAAACAGTAATTGACAGTGTTATTATAATCTGCTGTATAATTTTTTATACTTTTGGATATAATATCTATGAATTAGTGAGGAATGTTAAAGTCCTGAATAATCGTTGTTGATTTACGCTATTTCTTTTTTCTCTTGTCAATTTTTGTATTTTGGCCCTCTGACTTTAAGCTCTTACATAAGTTTAGATGGCTATGTCTCCTAGAGTAGTTGACCTTGGCCCTTTTTTAGTTCTGAAATATATCTTTTTATCTTAAAGTATACTTAATCTGATGGGAACACCAGCTTTCTTATGATTTGAGTTTGCATAGCATATTTTTCCATGTATTTACTTTTCACATTTTTCCCCATATATTTACTTGATATTTAAACTACTATCTTACAAACTTCATGTAGTTAGGACTTTTTATTCAGTCTGGCCAATTTCTGCCTTTTAATTTGAATGTGTTCTTCTTTTACATTTAATATAACTAATGATAGCTTGGTTTTGTTTACTATCTTGTTTTCTATTTGTTAGAAAAAAACTATTTGTTTTCTATTGTCATACTCTTCTGTTGGCTTTTAGATATATCTCTGTGATATATAAAATAAATTTATGTTAAAGATGCTTCATCCTTTCTCATGAGAGTTAACATAAATATCTTTATTATGTGTGAAATTGTAGACAATTGCCTGCCCAAGATGTTCCTTGGATTATTAACATGCTTATCCCAAATTGCTCATAAATATGTCTCCAAAGAATTGAAAAGAGCACACTTTACCCCAAAAGCCTGAAAAATTGTAGGTAGATAAAAATGTAAGTTCATCTATTGATAAACATTAAGTTGTTTGAGAGCTTGTTGCTGTGGCTGCCTTGTCCAAAAGAGACAAACACCTGCTGTACCCCAAAGTCATACATAATTTACCTCACCCATGACTTAATGTATGAGATGACTTGGAGTATAACAAACCAAAACTAGATGATATAATCATGAGCCAATAAAAGAGAAGAGATTATTACTGCCCAGGTACACTAGCCAGCATGTAAACCCAGAAGCCAGACAATACTGAACATCAATAGAGCATGGACTTCCTGAGTATCTCTCTCAGTGTACTGAGCTGATTGATGGGCCCATGCATACTAACCATCAACAACTGCTAACACAGCTTAAGGTGACCCACCTGTGAGCAGGACAAATAGCATGTGCTTTCTTGTCCCTTCCCCTTTCTTGCTTGCAATTGACATATAGCTTATTGCAGAATTTATGTAAGCTAAGTAGTGTTCTGTGCAGTTTTTCGCCCCTCTACACTGCTTTCTCAGAGACATTTTGAAACCAAGGTTTAGTTTTGATTTTCAGGTGATTTTATCCAAATTAAAACAAACTTATTTAGCTTTCTAAAATAATTTTGTAGTTGTTCTAGTGATTATAATATGTATCCTGAACCTATTGCACTTATCCTAGAATTGATATTTACTGCTGCAAGTATAATGTAAGGCATGTCCATTTATTTTCTTCCCAATCTTTGTGCTAGTGAACTAAATATCTTACATCTATTTATCTTACAAACACCATAATACATTTTTATTGTTGCTTCAGTTATCTTTTTCAAGAAACCAATTTCATTTACAGGCATTAAAAATTACCATCAGTTGTCTTTTAAAGATATTAAGAACAGAAAAAAAATTAATCTTTTATCTTTTCCCATATCATAGTCCTTGAGTTTTCCTTCCTTTCTTTAGACCCATGTTTCTCCATCTGGTATCATTCCCTCCGGCTTGAAGGACTCCTCTAGTGTTTTTATGGCACAGGTCTGCTAGTGATAAAATCTCTCAGCTTTGACATCTCTATAATTTTTTTTTTTATGTTGTACTTATTTTGAAGGATAGCTTACCTGAATATAAATTTCTAGTTTTCAGTCTTAAAAAAACTGTTGAGGAGTAATTCCACTGTCCTCTGCCTACCATTGCCTTTGATGAGAAGTCAGCACCTATTTTTCTCATTGTTCATCTTACTGTAACATTCTTTTCCTCTGACTTCATTTAAAACTTTCTTTTTCTTTGGTTTTCAGGACTTGGACTTTGTGTCTAGTTGTGGTTTTCTTTCAATTAATCTCATGTAGGCTTCATTGAGCTTCTTGGACCTATACTTAATACTTTTAATCAAATTGGAACCTATCTATTCATTATTCGAATGTAGCTACTTATTTTGTTTCTTTATTTTCTACATCAAACAAACCTGTATGTTAGACACCCTCACACTATCTCATGAGTCCTGGTGGTCTGCCTTCAATCTGATTTTACCACTCATTCATAACTAGTATCTGTATTCTCTTGTAGCAAATATATTGTCTCATAATGCAGTTATTACGTCACTGTAAATTTTGTTTTTTACTTGCCTGTGAGCTTATTGAGTGTGGAGGATTGTATTATCTTTTAAACAAAGTTATGTTTAAACTGTTAGTTCTCTATAAAAATTTGAATAAGTCAATATCAGATGGAAAATGAGACTAAAGGCCACAGGATTCTGACACCTAATTCTCTATTTTTAGAATAAAATGCAACATTTTAAAAAAGAATCCTATATTTTTATGACATAATCTAGAAAACACATGTCAAAATCATATCCTTCTGAGGTTGCACATAAATGAAAATGGCAACTATTAACACATTATTTTCTAAACCATATATAATAGGCACTCAAAGAAGAGATTTTCCTTCAAAGGAGACTATAAATAATGGGGAATTTTTCTCAGACTAATGATGTTGCCACAGTGATCTATGGCTTACACTCTCACATCAGATAGGCTTTCCATAGGATTAAAGGGTTTACTAAAAATACAGTCATTCATTGTGCACCGGTCATGAGCCTCGGAATTCACCACCTGGAATTTGTTCTAAGTTATACAACCTGACACTAACCTCAAGATGTATTAAAGTGACTGTCAGAGGTTTGCCACTATGAGTAAGTGCACTATTAGGGTATAAAGATAACGGCAGTGATTTATTGTTAGGGAATCAACCTGGGAAATATGCTCGCTCTTATTTCCTGTTTTTGATTCCTGAGTTTTCTTGGTGGCACCAACAACATATTTCCTTTAACACAGAATTGTTACATGCTGTATAAAAAATGATTCATCTTACCCGTAGGCCTAAGTTACTTCTCTACATTTATTAACAATGCAACAAGTTCAACATATATGTATTAGCTTACACTTGTTCTGTAAATGACTGTATCAGATTCTAATCTTATAAGTGTTGAAGATTCTTTCCCCCTACAAATTGTACCTCTCTTAGGGGTAAATTATGAATCACAGTTATCAGTGTAGTACAGTCTATTCATCTGACCCACTTGAGAACATGTAGGAAAATTAAAGTTACATGAATGAATAGGTCGAGATTGGCAACAGAGAAATGCTTCCATATATGTTTTGGTTTTTTGTGTGAAAACTAAAAAATAAATGCCCTAGGAAAGCCGCTTTTTATCTCTGCTGCAGCAAAAAGATATTCAGTTCCTTATGATAAATCGAGACTTATTTTACTTGACATTTTGAGATTCTCTGCACTCTTGGTATATTTCTTTCTTTTGATTTATCGTATCAGTACCAGAAAATCTGCAAACACTAAAAAATAGTGATATATTTGCCTTAGAGTACTTATTCCTCTTAAATTACCTATTTGCCTATTATCTTTTTACTGCCAAACAGAATATAAATATAATGATGAAAACACATTTAGTACTTGTTTATTAATATAATTTCTGCACTTATAGTAGTTTTTTCTAAAAAATTGGAATTCAAAATTATATGTTAAATGGATGAGTAAGTATAATGATTGACACTAATTGATTTTTTTAAAAGGGGAATAACTTTTTAAATCTTCATTAGAATATTACCCCTGGAATATTTTTCCTCAAAACAGTTTTTTAAGACAGTCAGAGTACTATAATTAGTTTCTATGAGAACATCATACTGGAAATTAGTGGTGGTGGTTGTGGTGAGGGTGACATAAGAGAAAATGGAATAAAAAATAATATTTTCAGCAGAAACAAATTTTTCTCATGAAGTTTATTTTTTATACTTACTGAAGACTTTGTTCATTGCTTTTACTGCCTACGTATTTTCTAAACATATAGTAATCCATAAGTCGCTAAGATACCACCCAGTAAATTGCTATTACAGTGTATTTATCATACTGAATGGTAGTATATTTGCTTAAAAGTGCAAATTGCCACCAAGTTAACACTGTGTGTTTGTGTATGTGTTTTGTGTCTTATATATACTTAACACTTTAAATTGGCATATTTGAAATTTATATACATATTTAGAATTAAATTATATAGTGTTACTAGGTACCCCAACAGGGCTCCTCTAGAATCTGGGAGTACTGTGAAGAAAAAAATCTGACTTGAATATACTTTATTAAAATATTCAATAAAAGAAAATGCTACTAAAATTCTTTTATCTCTTTTTGGACAGCGAATGGGAGGGAGTGAATGTATACAGAGCATATCTTTGAATCTTGGGCTCAATTTATTTAATATTCAAAAGAGTGTTTGCTTAGAGTTTGAACCTTAGATTCACTATCTATTATTTGGTTTCAGGAAAGTTTGATTTAAATCTACCCAATATATAAAGTGGGAATAATAATCCCTATCTCAGATTTTATGCATATAATGTAAAGCAACTGATATGGAACTCACTAAACAGTACCTAATATGTGTTAATGGCATAATAACGGACTGATGGTTAAGCCAGTGACCAAATGACCAACAGCGAATAGACAACAGTGACCAAGAGACCAACAACAGTTGAGAGATCAGTCTACTCTGTGAGGCTTCTGGGCTGTGTGCCACCAAAGGGAGCCAGCATCTACAGAATAAGTTAATTATGATGTCCTTGCAAAGCTGAACACAACAGTTGCTGATTACTTTTGAAGATGCAGCTTGCAACAGATGAAATTTGGTTGCAGGTGATTTGACTCAACTCTAAATTCATGTTACTTAGCAAAATTCGTAAGCAACAGGTGATGTGGACACTCAGGCAGAAGTGTCATACGCTAGAACTAAAAACTTTGAGATGAAAGTTTCTATTTCTCATTACTAATCCCTGGAGCCATTTCATCTTCAGCCAAATCCTAAAAATATACATTTCTCCTGGAGAAACTGAAGACAAAAATACTGCCGTAAAATACAGTTGGTATCATAAATCTGTTACAAAATCATACCGTAGTCATTATTATATTATTATCAGCCCGAGTACTTGGGCCCTACTCACATCATAACTTCCTTGTCCCTTAATTTAGAACAACATTACAAAAGAAGTATGTAGGATTACTTCTTAGCATAAGTTCAGGTACGAATATCTTAGTTCAAAATATTAAATTTTTTCAACTATGATAAAATAATCCTTTAATATATACTTGATGGATTATATACCAATGTTATATGATTATATTAAAATTATATTGGATATGGTTACATTCTAATTATAGATATATATTTTAGGAATATATTGGATGTTATTAATGACACTTCAAGGCAATGAATATTTAGACTTAAAATCAGTTTATTCAAAAATGAAAAGAATTAAGTTTTTAGGTTTAACTGAAGGGAATTTAAATTGTATCTGTATTCATGCCTCCCATGTATTTCATGTTGCAGTTATGTGAGTAAATAGAAAGGGAAAAACAATTTGTAAATGATAGATGCAAGCATGTGACTTGTATTATTGATCTCATTGGTGTCTAGATTAGGAATTAGAAAGATAGACTTACTGCGTGAAAGAGCTCTCAGATGAGCCCTGGAAGGGTTTGTAGTAGAATGTCCGAGAGGCCTGAACGTAGAGGGACCAGATAAAAAAAAACGTTCAACTGAATAGCTTAAACAAAATTTTTATTACCAAGGTTAGCACCCTAAATGAGAAGGATTTTGTTGTTATGTTTCTGTATTACCTAGAATATGTTTAGGGAAAAGAAATTGCCTTCTATAAAGGATAATTGTAGTGATCTCACTTTATAACAGTTTATTAAATAAATTCTCAAAGGGAAGAGGACTCATCCAAGATTCCAAAATCAGCTGAAATAGGATTCCAAAAACTTGGTATAATTCCATATGCCTCTATAAGCAGGTCTCCAGTAGGAAAAAAAAAATCCACTAATTTATTTTCTATTTCAGTACTTCTGGCTGATCACCTCGATACTAAAGTTGATAGGTACCATAAAATGCATGAATAGATTTATTATTGGAAGTAGTATACTAACACAACTCAAGGCAATTCAAAATGTAACTGAAATCTTCCAGTCATTCCGTAAAGTCTTTAAAAGAAAACCGCTAGTGTCAGGGAAGCTTTACCAGGAGGGACAATGTCAGTTCATTGGGAAGAATGACGCTAAATTGGCTCGTAAGGAGGAACAAAGTTCCCATTTCCTTGCTGTCTGGAAACATTGAGCGGAAATGTCTTTTAGAATGGTGGTAACTGTAAATTTTGTGGAACCTTTGATAACTGCCTGACCAGAAAAGAGCAAGAGATGCCCTCTCACTGTTTCCTTTCAGAATCATTACTTTTCTATTGATATTCAGAATAGCAGACTTGCAAAGGGGTTACTCATAATTTTTGTCAAGGATGGTTACATATTCCAGCAATTTAGAAGTCCTCTAGCTTAACTGAACATTTTTTTGTGTTCTTTGCATTTTCACCTATAATGATTTCTAACCAAGAACAGCAGACATTCTATATCTAAATGGTCCAAAAGCATTTCCAGATAAGTTAGTTAGGCTAGCAATTTAGTTACATATGTTCCACTCTACCAAATCCTCACAGCAATGATGATATGATGCCAAGATAGGAGAAAAATATGTAAATACTAGGAGCAATGGAAAGTTATCTACCACATCTCACAGAAATTTTGAGGAATGTCTCTTACAGTTGGCAGATGAGGAAAGATTGAAAAATGCATCCTCTACTGGGCCAATTTACAACTTTGTTTCCTGATATTTCCCAGTTGTTTGGGGGAATTAAGTGGAGACTTTGGGAGACCAGATAAAACTTCAATTTGGAGGCATGAAACCTGAAAAAAATGATTCTTCTGGATTTAAAAAATTGAGGAAATGGACCTTTAGAAATAATATAAAATTTCAGAAAAATGATTTGAGATGATAGAATAATTTTGAACAAGCCAGTAATGTGACATACATTTTGAATGTTCTCAAAGAACTATCCCCAAGAAAAGTACTAGGAGAAAATTGTTTTAAGTTAATGTAAATATTTGAGGAGCATATATATTCCTTTTTATGTAAATTATTATAGGACATAAAAGACATGTAGAGCTTCTAAGCTTCTTTTATGAATCTAACATAATTATAACACAAACACTTGTAGATGGTACAAAATATACATTTATACATCAATCTTACCAAGAGATATATATGTGTACATTTCTGAAATTAAATGTTTAACACAGATCAAGCCATATAGCCTTATATTTGTGCATGTTTGTGTGTGTGTATATATTTTTATATATATAAAATGCCTATAATACAGAGGACAATAATAAAAGGATGATTTATCCATAAGGCATCTATTTATATATTCCATCACATTAATATATATAATGGAGAAAAGCATAGGATTTTCTTGATAGCAAAAACGTAAACAAATTCAGTAGTACTTTTTAAATATTTTTTTAGTCTTGAATTATATTTAATTGTGTGAAGTGGGGGTAGTTTCTTTAAATGTAAGACTAGGACAATGATATCCTTTATCACTGCTCTTACATAATAATTCAGGGGAAGGTTTAGCCATAGAATGAAATGACACAAAATGAAATAAATTAGATATATGAACTCTAATGAAAAAATATAATTAGAACAATCTCTATACGATATGATTATCTACTGAGAATGCCAAGAAAGTAATAAAACTGTAAAAAATAAATGGAATAGTGACATGGGCTATTACAAAATCTCTTAAAATCAAATAGCTTTTCTGTATGCCATCAATAACTCCTTGGAAAACATCATGAAAAATGACTTTATCACAGTAGTAATATAAAACAAAAAATACTAAAGAATGAGACTAAAAATAAATGTGCTAGGCTTATTTATAAAGAAAACTACAAAATTTTAGTAACCATAAATTTTTATTTTTTTATTTTTTTAAAGATTTTATTTATTTATTTGACAGAGAGAGAAAGAGATCACGAGTAGGCCGAGAGGCAGGCAGAGAGAGAGGGGGAAACAGGCTCCCTGCTGAGCAGAGAGCCGATGTGGGCTTGATCCCAGGACCCTGGGATCATGACCTGAGCCAAAGGCAGAGGCTTTAACCCACTGAGCCACCCAGGCACCCCTAGTAACCATAAGTTTTAAAAACAGTTGATAAATAATTAGAACATGAAAATTTTCTATATAACAACTTATAAATACTTAACATTTTTTAAAGAAATCTGTAAAAGATTATCTTTTAAATTTATAAAATAGATTTTTTTGTTATATAAGATGGCATGTGCAAATGGATATACATTGCTTTAATTTTTAAAAAAATGTACATCAGTACCACAAACAAAATTAAATTTCAAATAAAAAACATAACATCTACAATATAAAATGGTAATATCCTTCTTATATAAAGAACTATTAAAAATCAATAGAAAATGGGTAAAGAACAATCAGAAATACATATATATGTTCAGTAAACACATTGAATAGATTTAGGGTTAGTAGTCATCTAAGACATCCATATGAAACAGTACAGGGGTTCTAGTTTTGTTCATTAATTGCCAAATTATTTTAATAGTATTATAGGTGAAGAAATGATAAAATAAACTTTTGAGGTAGTTTTTATTTTATTTTGTTGGCTTCAGTTTCTTTTTTTAATTTTTTCATAAGATTTTGCTTAAATTACTATGTTCAATTAGCATATAGTCGTCATTAGTTTTTGATTAGTTTAGAAATAGACATTATTAAGGCTTTGATGAAGCATGGGTATCTAATATGTCTGAAAATTTTACTTTTAAATGTTTGCCTTGCCAGTTATTCGTTGTGATTATGAGCAAACAAGTACTTGCCATTCTCCTCACTTTCCTCACCTAGGCAATTTAGATAATAATGCCTTAGTCACAGGACTGGGAAGATTAAAAAACCTTAATATAATTGCCTGGTAACATGACTATCAAGTAAACAGTAAGTGCTCAATAAATTGTTATTACTGTTATTATCACTGTATGTTTGTTTATAATCCAAGGACCTTTAAATTAGGCTTCAATTTATCTTCCTCCTTTTTTTTTTGGTAACATTGTAACATCTTTAAAATCTGTGAATTAAGAGCTCCTTTAATTTTTGATCAATTTTTAGTTTTTATCTTTTTATATCTCATAGCATGTCTTTAGCTAAGCAGAACAGTCTGTTTAGATAGTGTCTGCTTTAGCTGTGATCCAAGTTCTCCATTTGGAATTGTTTTCCTGAAGCTGTATATTCTATTAAGTTTTTCCAATCTGATATATGGAGCTCTCTCATACTGATAGATTATTAATAACATAAATTCACAGAGTATTAATATAACTAAATCATATTTAACTTTTTAATGAATTGCTGTGTCTGTATTAGCTATAACCACACCTTGAATAAACCTCATTAGCTACCTTGGTGCCAGTGTGCAAAACTATACATGCACTCTAAGAAGTCATATGACTGCACCTTTTTAATTTTAATTTTAAATTTTGTGCACTTTGATGGGAGTGTAAGCAAATTCCTCATTTGTCAATGCAGGCTGTTAGCCGATTTTAGCTTTAAGCTTTTCCCTCTTACTTTGGAATCTGCAATACATATAAACCGAATCAACCCTTCCCAGGTTTTGAAGCAGAGGAGATCATTTTTCCTCTCTGCTTGCATTCCTCTTCATTCAGTATTCCTCCAGTCCCTTTGCCTTTTCCCGTGCCTTAAGTAGGCCTGCAATCACTGGAGAAGCCCTGTTTGTATTTTCTTAAAACGCTCTGCCAGTACTAACCTAACCCGCATTCCCCTTCTTTAGTTTCCTGCTAAATTACTAAGGTTAATCTGAGTTAGGTAAAATCATTAGTTGGCCTTCCTAGACATTACTAGATTTGACTGTTAGTCCATCCTGGTAACATTCTACTTCAAGTATGACCTTTAGCAACTAATTAGAGTGTTTCAGCAACAGCTTAAACAGTAACAAGGGTCATTTGGATCACAGGGGCTTGTGCTCCTTTTTAAATGACAAGACATGTGTGAATGTTTACACCATGTGTTTTCTACTGCTGCTATAACCACAAACTTAGGTGCTTACAACACAAATTTATTTTTCGTAATTCTAAATGTCAGAAGTCTTAGTAGATTCAGTTGGTTTCTTATCTCTGGTTCTCACAAAGTAGAAATCAAGGTATCAGTCAGCTGGGCTCTTATTTGAAGGTACTGGAGTGGAAGGAATCCACTTCCAGGATTATTCAGGTTGTTGGCAGAATTTAGTTCCATACTGATAAAGGACTGAGGTCCCCGATTCCTTGCAGTCTGTCAGCCAGGAGTCCTTCTTGACTTTAGACCCCATCCATATTCCCTGCTATTGGCCTCCTTCCATCTTCAAAGCCAGCAGTGGTGGCGAGCTAAGTCCACTCTTGTATAACCTTATGTACAACAATAGGAATTCACCTACTTTCTTCTTGGAGGATAGGAAGCAGCTGTATTTTAGGCAAGGGATGACTTTTGGTGACAGGTGAGGGGAGAGGAAGTCTTGTTTATGCATTTTACTTACCAGTGAATAGATGGATGAGTGGTTTCCATGACCTTTGGACTCGCCTGTGGCAGCAGGGAACTTGTTTCACATACAGAAGCTCAGACCTTAAATCATAGATTTTTATCTTTAGTGTGGGGCCTCTTTTCTCAGCATATTCTTCAGGACCCTAGCTGTCTATGGACCCTCAAAGTCATGCATCCACAAAAACATGGCGCTATATACAGAAGTTGTTCTTACAGGTGAGCAAAATCATTAAACATCTGTAGGGGACTGACGCTTGTTCCCACCCATCCATTTCCCCCTTTTGTTTCCTCATTCATTCATTCCATAATAATATGAGAAGACTTTACTAAGTGTCAGGCAGTACTTTGTTGCTAAGGCTACTTCTGTAAAAAAGTTAGACAAATTCCCATCTTTGAGAAATAGTCTAAGTTGATAATAGAGACAGTCAATAAACAAGCGATTAGGTACAATAGAGACTGTGAAATTGTGACACATTATATAGAATAATGTGATGGAGAAAGTAAAGGATAAAGATTGTCTCTTACTTTAAACAGGATGTTAGAGAAAACCTTTGCAGGAAAAATGCACACAGAAGGGATAACCATGCTTCCAGATATCCTACACATTTTAGAGCATTACACAGGTGGGACATGTCTTGGAACTATTTTAACAACACTAATAATGGTAGTAGTATATTTATTGCATGAATAATCTGTTACATTTTTATAAAACGATGGTTTATAAAAATTATTTAAAACTAAAAGCAATATTTGGCTTAATAAAGATGGCAAGGTTGGTATAATTTCATCTTGGTGGGAAAATATAGATCTTTATTGCTTGTTTCCACTTAGAGTCTAGAGGGAAAGAAAGAAATTTTAAAGCTGCTGGCAGTTTCATAGAGCAAAAGGTTGAGACCCAGAGTAGCTGGTGTTTTTCTTTTATAAAAATATTACTGGCCTTTGGACATGCAAAGTTACAGAGAAAATCTAAATTCCTTTGCAGAGTAAAATAAGGGGTATGGAGATGTCCAAGCTTGTAGGGGTCTGAGAAAATGGAGAGCAGGGGAGGGTGATTGTATCTTTCTTTTTTTTTTTTTTTTTTATGAAAAGGGGGTTGAGTCACATGTAAATACAAAATTTCATCTCACAGATACTCATTCAAAATAGAAACTGGGAAAAATGAAGGAAAAGGAATTGGATTCAGTCTCTGGGATGATAGAATATGGAAAAACATGACAAAGATGTAGGTGATGGGAATTATAAATCAAGCTGATAGGGTAGATGCTTGTTATCAAGGTGTTCAAATCCTTTACCCTCTGAATTGTCAGACACTGTAGGATTCTAGACTCTCGGTGCCCATGGGGTGGTGTTTCTGCACACTTATTTTAAATTTTAGAGGATAGGTGTTGTTAGTTGACACCAGGATTGTATTCATCTAGTGGTTCTGTATCTTCCAAACAGTTCTGTGAAGTAGGTTTAAAATTGCATCCCCTCTCCAAGAAAAGAGGAAGAAGTTAGACAAGTTAGAGTTTATTTTCCTATAAGGAAAAGGTATAGGTGCTACATGTTGACTCGGGATTCTGTCTCACTTTGTTTTGAACTTCCAGTCTTACTTTTTCTTCTTCCACTTCCTCTCTTTTGTCTCCTCCTCCTCTTTTATTGCCTCTACTTCCTCAGTATTTTGACATTCTCAACGTCTTTTGTTCATGTTCTTGTACATTTGGAAGATAGGAAGTGCTTGTTGTAATTGACAACAATTCCATTTCCTGACTTCTGGGCAGTAATAGCAACTTCTGGATCTTCTAGATCACATCTAAGTTGGTGACACCTAATTTCTATTATTACATCTAGGTCTGCTTTGTATACTTTGTATACTTTATATACTTATACTGGGTTCTGTTTTCCTGAA
This sequence comes from Procyon lotor, assembly GCA_028646535.1. Classification (NCBI taxonomy): domain Eukaryota; kingdom Metazoa; phylum Chordata; class Mammalia; order Carnivora; family Procyonidae; genus Procyon; species Procyon lotor. Next base: position 123,805,843 of record CM053606.1, on the reverse strand, counting down.
TAAAAATGACTGATGCAGTTATTTCTGGTCCTTTTTCCAGTTCTTCTAAAGTACTTTTCTAAAATGCATTTTGTTAAAGAGTTGTTTACATTAGTCTGAATGCTTAGGGAATGTCATCATCTCTCCAAAAAGTTTTAGAAGTCTTACAGCTCCAAAAAGTTTGTAAAAGACCTGAGTGCAAATAAAATCCATGTCCATTAAGCTACTGAAGTGGATTCTAGTTAATAGCCTGAACCCCAAATGACGTAGGATGTGTGTTATCAATAGGGCAATATTGCCTCCAAGAGGGCAAAAATTGGTTCTTGATCAGGAGAAAGCACCTCTTTTCATATGTAAAGCATACATATACATACAGTGGTACATAAACAGATATGCAGTTATTGGTGGTATTAAAATTTTACGAAGTGAGGGCGATTAGGAAAAACAATATTGCAGAAGACTCCTCAGGGGAATGATAATGGGGAAATAAAAGAAACTTTCAAGAAAAGTAGAGGCTGATTTCATTCCAAGAAGGCACCTAGAGTTTATTTCCATTCCATCTCAGAATTTCAGACGTACCATGTTACATACTGTGGGTGCTTCTGCGTCATTCAGGAAGATTCTGCAGTCTATTTTAGATCACTGATTCCCATACCTGGCATTTAAAATCATAATTTCAAGGTAACAGTGTCCAGAAAACTGCTACCTTATGGAGGGCTCCAGGTGGTTCCATAATCAGCCAGGCTTTTTAGAATTGCTGCTCTACTGTAACTATAATATCTCATAACTTCTGTAAGGCTGGTTCTATATAGCTCTGTGATGCTGGAAAAAATGAAGATAGTGAACCTGGTTGTTCTCTCTGATGGCAGCATCTATATCCATTTCATGTTTCAGAAGCAGTGAGTTCTTGGATGTATCTTCTTGTAATTTCTTCTGCTAATTCCACTTTATATGCTCTTAATATGTTCTACCTTGCTCTTACTATGTTTTACTTTTTCATTATGAATAGCTGATAAAAGGTATATTTCTAGAATATTCAATTTTTATTGAATTTTCTTAGATTATTTCTAAGAATATTCAATTTTTATTGAATTTTCTCATCCCACCATAGGCCAACATCATACTTAAAGGGATAATATGCATTTATGGGAAAACTGGATGCAAATAATTAAGTCCTAAAAAGATCTCTTAGACAAGGACATATGTCAGTCCTTAAGGAGAATTATAATACTTCTGCAGTAAAGCTTTTGTTAATGACTGTAAATATCATATATTTAAAAATGAGTAATATTTCTTATTAAGAAGTTTCACTAAACAGAAATTGTTCTATTGATTTTTTTTACCCTCTATGGCAATACATCTTGAATATGGAAATATTTTCACTGTGAGCAGATGAATCATTTTTGGTTTGTAAGAGCTCTCTCAGAGGAAAAAACAGAAATCAATAGACTTGAAGTTACAATCTAAATTGTTTAAGTGACAAGAGATACAAAAAGGGAAGATTTAAATGAATAATATGAATTATGTGTTGTGTATGGGTTTTTTTCCCAAGTAAATTGGTGAAGTTGTAGATCTTATTTTTGGGTACACACAGAAAACAAACCGAAGTGAGAGCCTCACCATCAGAAGGGGAGGGATCTTAGAGCTTTCCCCAGGCATATTTTTGCTCAATTTTTTTTTTACCTAAACATCAAAAACACAATATTTCTTAAAACCCTACTTCATTTTGTATTTGGAATTGTTGACCATAAAATCTGGAAGGAATCTATTAGTTCATTTGGCTGAATTTTATTTTATTAATGAGGAAACTGAGGTTCCAAATGTTAAAAACAAAAGTAGAATTAGAATGTTCCAAGTCTTCTTTCTGTTCTCCGTTACGATCTTGTGATGTTTGATGTTAACCATGCCTCCGTAACTACATCCATTGCCTTGTACCTCAGATTCTTCTACATCTCCCAGAATACATAGGGCAAGAAATAACCAAATGACTGCTCGGAGTGCTGTGTTGAAGGAGTCAGTGGAACAGATCTTCACATGGTTGGCACTCTCTCATTGGTCAAGTCTCTCTCCAGATGTGACCACTGCAGAGAGGACTGTCTGACTACTGTCTTCCATCACCCATTTCTTTGGTCACATTCTATCTCCTCTCTTCATTTATTTTCCTAAAACTTCTGTATTTCCTGTGTACCATCTGTATAGGGTCCTTGCAATGGCCGGCTGTCCAAAGATGGGCCACTCTGGCATGAACATTATTTTGAGTTAAAAGCAATCAAAACCTAACAGATTCAGGAAAGGATCTTTACCTTCCCATCACCTGCCTTTGTATACCAGGAGGAGAGCTATTAACAGAGATTGCTCCTTACCTAAAATTTATCTGCATAACAGGGCAACCTTTGTTTTCCAAACATCTCTCACCTTCCAGCTAATGGTCTTTCTGCTCTTTCTCAATTCTCATACCTCTATCCCTCTTAGCTCTTATAAGCCTCAGTTACCTCACTATCTTTGAAATTTCCACATCTGTGTGGATTCCCCTGGATGTGTACTATTAAATTTTATTTCCTCCTGTTAATCTATATCATGTCAATTTGATTCTTAGTCCAGCTAGAAGGACCTTGAAGGGCAGAGGAAATTCTTCCTCCCTGACACCTACTTCCTCTGATAGAAAATGAACTCTGAGAGAACAGAGATTTTATCTTGCTCATTGTTGTGTTGTGTCTGCCAGGGTTTATTAGAGTTCTGGCATATAGGAAACACTCCATAAATATTTGTGAAATAATCTTTTAAAAATACATGTACTACTTTGCATGTCTCCATATGTTTCTAAACTCGTATTCACAACTCTTGTAATTGAATATTTTTAAAACTTCCATTAGGAGTTCAATATTTAAAAATTCTTTTTGCAAAAAATGTTTTAACACAAAAGGTATTTTGGCATATCTTAATTCATTTATATGACATCTAAAGCAGGTTAGGTTTTCTAAAAGCAGGAGCTATCTATACACATTTAGTGTATACTTGGATAGAATTTATTCATTATTATTGATTCATATACCATTTGGGGGACAGAGATCAGTACCTATGGGATAAAAATAGGCAAGGAGGATTTGATGAGTGGATTTTTTTTTTTTTTCTGAAGACCATAGAAGTAGAGTCTGAAGCTTTTGCTGTGATAATAAAAAGTTCTGTCATTCACACTGGTGCTATCTACTTAATTACATAAAGAAGAAATGAAAGCCAGGTATCATAAACCAAATATAAGCATTGTATATTCAGGAAGAAACTGTTGTAGATGAAAACCTATAGCAAAATTCAATCTTTTTTGTAGCTAAATTCCATTCCTTTCCACTTACAAAAAAGAACTTTTTTAGAGATTATAGTTCATTTTCACTTTATTCTATACTCATTAGCTTAGAAACATTGATTGCACTAACAATTCCAGATACAGTGCTTTGACTTAATCTTCAGTTTATTTTTTCACATCTACCATCATTAGATTTTTGAGATGCTACCTACAGCATCTATCTTCTGCCCAACCATTCCACTCCATTTCTACTATTATCTCCTCACTGTTATCTTTCTCTTGAATTAACTACAATAGTCTTCTAACCAGGTCTCCTAGCTCCCACCTTTCCCTCTCTGAAACTCATTGTTTACAAGGTAGTGAGTATAATATTTTAAAATGTAAATCAAATGAAAATTATACATAAGTTTGTAACTTTCTACTAGAATATACACCCCAGGAGAGCAAGGACTTTCTCATCTTGGTCCACTGCTATATTCTTTCTCCCAGTTGTAAGAGATGATTGGTTCTCAAAAACCGTTGAATAAATGGCTAATGAATACATCTTCAAAAAGAATGCTGGTAAGCAGGGACAGAAAGTATTGTCCCTAGAGAGGTGGATGAGCGACCAGGATTTTCTCCCTTGTTAGCATGCCTCTCAGTCTCCCTTTCCGGCTTCTTTCTTCATCTTGTCTCACTCTCTGCCTCACTGTCCCTTCTGCCTGCACCCTTTGTTTTCCCTCTCTTGCTTGGTTAGTGCTCTGTTGCTGCTTTAATTAAGTTTTTACTCCATATGCTGCTTGTCTCACAGGAAAGAACTTGTCCATAATGTTCATCAGTGGGATGGGCCCTGGGGAGATCAGCAAGGTGTTCTGTTAACTGATGCTTAAAACATAGGATATTTGCCAGAAAACTGTGCACATACTCTATCCTACCAGGCACTGCCTGTTTTTACATAATATGGATTTGAATACCTATATCACCCAACCTACCTTTGTGCCAGTCTGTCACCGATCTCTTAAAAGCAGGATACCAGACTTGAACCCTATTCTCCAGGGATTAGTGTTGTCTTTGTTATCATACAAATATGCTACAATTATAGCTTCACTCTTCATTACATATTTTGACAGCCTAATCAAATTTTTGACTCAAACGCAGAAATCTCTTTTCCACACACATTGTCATTATATAAGGTAAAACACATAATCTATTTAGCATAGTATATGGCTCATAGCAAACACATAAAAATGTGGTATTTTAATAGTTATTAATTTAGTTCATTGCTAGTAAAATAATAAACAATTTTATTTAGGCACTTTCTTTGTACTCCCTACAGACATAACAAACTCTGCTACTTATGGTCTATATTTCTCCATGTAATTCACATTGTCTGTTAAAAGCCTTTCTGAAATCCAGACATACTATATTTATACTGTTGCTCTGACTGGTAAGCTAATGCAAAAAGATCCTCTAAGTTTCTTAAATGTATTATCTCATGGGAATTAGCACCACTTCCTAGTATAGGAAATCATTTTAACTGTGAAACACAGAGATTCAAGTGGCCTTTAGAGTTGTAGATCATCACAGCTGACTGGAAAATTAGGTTCTTAAGGTGGGAAAAAACAACAAAAACCCCCAAAAGTCCTCTGCTTTTCTGCCAAGTAAATTGAATTTCCTCAGATTATATAGAATTATATAATGATGGGTCCTGGGAAGTATTACTGAAAGTACCTTTGTTTAAAAAAAAAAAACAAAAACCTTAAAATTTTTCTTGTTTCGGAATTCAGTTACAGTTCAATTTACAAAATTATTTTGGTCACTATGGATAGTTAGTTTATGTTTTGTTTGGATGCTGAAGAAAAATTGATGATGACAATGATGGTAACTAAAAATTATCCTCTACTAGGACATTTTATATATAGGGATTATTATTACAGAATATGGATTGATAATGTTCACTTTTACTATTTCTACTTCTATTTAAAATAAGGATAGGAGAACTGGCAAAACTTAAAACACAATCTGAGGGCACTTAATAAATTCCTTATCAAAGAGAAAGCTCTCGCTAAAACAAATATTCAGGAAATAACTGAAGTGACTACTATTAAGAAAGGGTAAATATAATACCTGAGTAAATATTAGCAAAAATAAATAAGAATATAAATAATTGAAAAAGTAAGTAAGAAGAGTTCTGGGAAAAGGACATTTTAGTATAAAATAAATAAGTAGAGATTAAATATGTATAATATTTTATTCATTTCCTGAAAGTCTGTCCACTAATTTTTTTTTTCACTGAGCTCTTTCCTGAATCTTTTTTTTTATCTACCTCAGTTCTTTTCGGTGACTTCAAAGTTTTGTTGGCTATTATGAGCTATTGATATTTAAATTGCTATATCCCACACAGCAGAAATTCTGAACATCTTTGTGATTCTTTATCCAAATGTTTGGTGGCCTTCTCCTTATATGTTCCCATAAGCAACACACACACACACACACACACTCAAACTGAATTCACCAATTCCCCCATAAACTTTCTCTATTGAGTCCCAAACATGACATGCTCTCTGCCTGGAATGCAGGTCTTCACATTTCTAGACTCTTCCAGAGATAGTCATCTGTTCTTTTTTTCTAATTCCTACTTACCCTCAGGTCCCAAATCAGACAAAATTTCTTCTAGGGAATCTTTTCCTGGGTAAATCTGGGATCTACTCCTCCCTCTGTGCTTCCAATTACAGGGCACTTTACCTGAGTTCCGGCAAATTGAAAACCTTCTATTGAAATTGCCTTTATTATTGTCTGCATCTGGCACCTGGTCTGTCGTGTTCACTTGTGATATCCAGAATTGAGCACAGTGTCTGGAATAGAGCAGGTATCCAATAATTAAATCTATTTATTAGACCCTTCCTCAGTACTATGTAACAGACATTATATTAGATATTAAGGACTTTACAAATATTAGTAAACCTTATTCCTATTCTCATGGGCAATAGAAGCGAGTACTGCTAGCCAAATAATTATACAAAAGGACGAAATGTAAGAACCATAAGATAAGCACACGTTTAGTAGTGATGAACTGTTTAGGGGACAGAAAACAAGGGTCTATACATCAGGGTTTGTAGGAAACAAAATCATAGGTGGCTGGATGAGGAAAGAATGATGTTGGATTTTTTAAAATTCTTTAGAAGTATTTATGGAACTACTTTATTATCTGCTGTTCACTAGTTGTTTTGCAACAGGAATTTTAATACACATTTCATTGAACTCACTTGAGTCTCATAGCAAATATCTGATATGGAAATTATTTAATCCTTATTCCAACCCATTATTCCTACTCATCAAAAAAAAAAAAAAAAAGGAAGTTAAAGGATTTGGTGGTTAGGTGCTGAGTTTAGAACCTAGATATGCTGGCTCCAAAGGAAAGGTTACTTAATGAGCCTTTAAATGATAAAGTGTTAGATATGGTACTGGAGTGAGGCAGATGGATAAATGGCAACTGGGTGGAAAAGATCTAAGAAATAGAGTTTGGTTTTTTGGGCTGGAATATCATGTAATGATTAAATGTGTCTGAATGCAAGTCCATCTGCTGTTTCAGATGTGGTATAGTAGAAGCTCCAGTACTGATGTAGACACATCTTGTTAACAGATAAAATGGTCTCCTTTACTAGCAGAAGCACTGTTGAAAGGGTGTTATATGCTATAATAATAATAAATAAAACCATGACATAATTCAAGCCTGAGCGTAGGCTGGGAGGGCTTCATATCTTTGTATGCCCACCAACTTGGTTAAATAACCCTTTGGATTCTTCTATGAGTCTGAATTAGTATTTCTGAATCCTCATCTGAATCCAAATATATTTTAGAATCATTCAGTTATCATGTCAAAGTCTCAGAAGCTGGACAAGATAGAAATAAATAGTAACTTAATGAGTATTTAGAAAAAGGGAAAGATTTCTAGTGCTAAGAACTGACATAATACTCTACCAAGACTTGGGATGAGACATGAGTAAACACAGGGAATCACTACTGTCACATGTAAATTTTTTTAATAGTACTTACAAAAATGTAATTTCCCCTTTACTTGTCTGTATCCCTTCTGTCAGACCATAATTTCCTTGAGAGTAGCCCCTGTAAGTAACACTCTCCATTTTATTCCAGCATTTGCATAGTTTACAAATAAGAGGTTCTTGATAAATATTGAATAAGTAATCAGTTTATGTGAACAATAATTTGACTTTCTAGAGGCATCTGAATAGACATGTATAGGGAGATTCCTTTTTCTGCTACTCATGTTTTTATCAATTACATGCATTCCATATACATTTGTTAAATAAGTTGAAAGCTAAATAAAATTATAATGATTGAATTTGGTTTTGTACAAAAATATTTTCGAGCATCTCTTTGCCAGTAAGTTTTCTTATTTGGTTGTGATATATCAATGAAAAAATAGACCTAAACCCCTTGTCTTACATTGCCTAAAATTGAAGATAATTTATTTTCCTCTTCTGCCTTTTCATACCTGTAAATCCTAGGTGAAAAAAAATTGTACGATAGTTAGATTTCATAATCATCAAATGAATCTGCATAATGTATGTATTTATTTATATTTGTACTCAAGCCCACCTTCCACCAAAATAATTTGATTCTCATGGAACAAACCAAAATACAACATTAAGAGTATTTTAAATGGCATTAATGGACCCACTAACCACATTTTGCCTTCCATTTTAATCACATTTGTATATAAAATATTACTTAACCATATATAATGTGGAATTTCATCTGAAACTATTGTTTTGAGACCTCATTCAAAACATTCTCAAGCTATGGCATTTTTAAAACCTAGTTGAGAAATTGCATGTTTGAGACAGAATTTTAATTTAAGTGCAAATGATTGATGAATTAAATGTCATAAAATACTTAAACATGTAACATTTTCTGTTCTTTGATGGCTTGGAACACCAAAACATTTGGAAGAGAGACAGGTGTAGTTATTTTGACAATATGCCTCCACATATGGAAAGGGCATTTTATAGCATTGCAGTTTTTAAAAATGCTACTGTTTAATCACATCCATCTTAAACTTCAAGTAAAAAGGTAAGAAAACATGTCCAGTGCTTCTATTGAGGACAAAACTGAAGATAATGGGTGAAAATTTCTAGTGAGGTAAACATAGACTCTATTCTAAGAACCAACCTCTAAATAGTTCTAGTGTCTAATAAGGAAATAGTCTCCTCTGCAAAGTTGTCTATTTCAGATGCAAATTAAGGAAAGGAAAACTTCTGTTAGGAATACTGTAGAAAGGACTTGTACTTTCAGAAGGAACATGAGCTGTAGCATGCTTCTCAAACTGAACCTGGTATCAGAGTCAAAAACAAACAAAAGTTTGTTTTTCTAGGGTTTCAATTTCAGGTATTTTTATTTAATATGTCTGGGATATTGGAATATTCAATTATGCTTTGGAAAGTCATGAACTTCTAGAAGGGACTTCAGTGGTCACAACCCAGAAGGTGGATAATTGGATAGCTTGGAAGTGGGGCAGGGCTTTGGGCTACCAACCTGTGCTACAGTTTTTTTTGTTTCTTTAATTTGGGGAGCTTTTTTTCTTCCCTCACAAGAAGTTAAAACCTACCATCATGGACAGCCCAAAATTTCTTTGTAAAGCAAATTTATTATATAGTATTATATATTATAATACCACTATCAATTAATTTTTAAATTTGACTCTATTGTTCTGTTCTATGATAAATGAACTTGACCACTAGTAACTCTTAGCTGTTTTTGAGTGGGTACTGAGTGCAGCACCTTTGGGAGAATCTCAGAAATCAGATAATAATTTTTGCTCTATTACTATTATTGATTTGATAGATAGAAATCATTCATCTTAACCTGGATAGAAAAAGCTATCTGCCTGCCACCTCACCCAGAGTATATGATAACATGTGATAGATTTCTCTACCAGGAATTCCTTTTTCTGTCACAGCTTATTTAAATACAGCCATGTTTAAAATAAAACAAAGAGGGGCACCTGAGTGGCTCAGTGGGTTAAAGCTTCTGCCTTCAGCTCAGGTCATGATCTCAAGGTCCTGGGATCGAGCCCTGCATCAGGCTCTCTGTTCAGCAGGGAGCCTGCTTCCCCCTCTCTCTCTGCTTGCCTCTCTGCCTACTTCTGATCTCGCTCCTCTCTGTCAAATAAATAAAATCTTTAAAAATAATAATAAAATAAAATAAAACAAAGAAGCAATGCTATTTCATCATTTTGAAAAATTTTAGCTCATGCATCTGTAAGTATAGGGAAGACTTCAGTAAGAACCATGTCAAATATCTTTCTCCCTAGCATCTTATATCTTTAAAATTGATCACTACAAATACTCTGGAAGGTCTCTAATGTTTCGTTCAATCCTTTGCAAAAATTGTGGTGGAGTAAGATGTGAAGGATTTAGATGATGTAAAATGGAGCCTGGCACCTATTGATGGGACCCCTCCAAAATCCAATAATTAATGTCAACATCATCAAGTAATCTTCACTGGAAGACTGGTACAGCATTTTAACTTTTAAATACTAATAAAACAAAAAATAAATAGAGTACACTATATTCATTCTCATTCACATGAATATGCAAAAAATATAATAAATTTACATCCTAAGATATTTAATTCTTTCACAGATACCAACACAAGTGACTTCTGTTTTATTTTTCTTATTTTGTCTTCTCTTTCTCTGTTATCTGGCCTAAATACAAAAGGAAGAGAGCAGCGTGAAGATCCAGAACAACAGTGTCTGCTTTGGAGGCAAAGTGTAGATTACCTGGGTCAAATAATTTACTTCCTAAATTGACTCAATCTGTCAAAAGGAAATTGATATTGGAAGGGAAAAATAGAAGAAAAGAAATTTAACAGCTTTTAATGCATTTTTAGCTGTTCAAGGGCAAAATGTCATATTAGACTTCCCAGGTTCTCAATTAAACCTTTTCTGAAGATTGATATCATTAAAAATAATAGGACTAATATTTAATACCTTTAATAATTTACAATTTGTATTTGAAATTCTGAATGCATAAAAGAAGTGTACTACTTTTTTCCTCACATTTAAATTAAATGTGTGATTCTCCTTTTCATAAGACTGTGTACCATATAAAATATTTTTATGTGATGAAAAATTACTATAGGCAGCTATTTTATGTTAATTCACAAATAATTTGTAAAATGTGAAACATTTTAAAATCTGTATTTTATAATTTTAATACTTTCAATTTGCCTACATAAGAAACTAACAAATTTAAGATTGTCAAGTAACAAAAAGTATAGAACACAGATATCTAAATATTTCAGAATAGCATTTTTTAAGTTAGATAGTACAGTAAGAACACAGTTTTAAGGAATTACGTTGTTTAATGTTGTATGTAATGTTAAACATAAACAAGTAAAAAGCTTCATTTTTAAAGTCAAATGCATACAATGGAAATACCAGGTTTTAGTCCACCATAGAGTATTGTATTCTTCCACTTGAGGCTTTCTTAGCTTCAACAGAAAATTATAAAAAAATAAGACACCAAAAGTTAAGATTAAGGTGCTGATTATTTGGAGACATTTACTGATTTTCAGAAACCATATAAAATGGAAACACTGATTTTTAAATCTCTGTATATTTCCTGGATTTGGCTTTTAGAATAGCAAGAATCTATTTTCCTTGACTGTCCTACAGAACCACAGGTCTATAGGGAAAAGGGTTTTAGACTAGAAGTTTTCCTGCATAATAATGAATTTTAGGAATTGTCTTTCTGAAGAGATCACCTTGACTCTTTACTACCTCTTCCTGAATAAATAAAATGCTTCATGATGATCCTTGTACTGGTAATATAAACTACATTTTTTTATAGATCTGTTGATATTGCATGTCTGTATCCATATACATACAACTCATTAGTTTGATATTTGGGTAAAATTTCACAATCGTACAAAGGCCAACGTAGTTAGGAAAGCTGTCCTGAATATGTGTAGGCATTTTAGATTAGTATCTGTCCCATATCCCAGGGTTAAACACCCCTGAGGAGGTTCAACTCTTATTCTGAAAGGATTCAGAGATTTTACTAGAAATGGTGTCTCTCTGAACAGTTTCACATCTGTCATTGCTGACAGTCTACTTCTTGGTACCAAATGTTGTTACGCCACGGTGGTGATGTGGAACTGGTTGGTAGACATGCAGGCAAGAAGCTAAGAGAAGAGGGCTGAGCTAAGAGGAAAGGAACACTATCGGCAGCTCTGCAAGGTTATTATTTGGCCATATATCTATCCGGTGTAGTTTCCCGAAGTCTTTCAGTTTGAGTCTGCAGTAGCAGAGTTTTGCTCTGAGCTACCCTAAGATTCTGAAGATAATGATAGCAGCTTTTATCCAGGGGCTTCAGAAAATTAGACAAACTGAAGGATCTAGGAAATAAGGGAATCCAAATTTTAAACTGCTATATATTTTTTAAAGATTTTATTTATTTGAGAGAGAGAGTGCACCTAGAGGGTGGGGGGAGGGGCAGACTCCCCACTGAGCTGGAAGCCCTAGGCAGGGCTGAATCCCAGGATCTGGAGATGATGACCTGAGCCAAAGTCAGACAATTAACCAACAGAGCCACCCAGGCGCCCCTAAAATTTTATATTATTTACAACTTTTTTTCTTAATGTTTTCTTAGTGAGTCTGGCCTATAGTATCATTAAGGAAAGATGGAAAAAAGACCCTAAACATAGTATTTTAAAGAGCAAGCCAATAGTTAGGATAGAATGCTAGTAGAATACATTTATAAAATATATTTAGGTATGCAAGACCTCCATAAAATTTCAAAAATTACTAATAGAGTCATATATTACTAATTATTTCTTTGATATTTGACTTACATTGTGTTTTCATGATAACATTATGTAACTATTTTCCTGATCATTCAAAAAAGACTTTGGTTAGATAACATATATTTACTTTATACTTTTTAATCATCTGTGTATGGTGTACTTTCTACTTTGGCTGATATACATGGGTTTTTATTTTCCTGATCATTCAAAAAAGACTTTGGTTAGATAACATATATTTACTTTATACTTTTTAATCATCTGTGTATGGTGTACTTTCTACTTTGGCTGATATACATGGGTTTTTAAAAGTAAAATAGTTTCTAGAATTCAATAACTTACCAACAAGTTAAAGATAATGGATATTGAAATTAGTAAACATGACAGTCCTGTAACTAATAGTACTCTGTACTTATTCAATTACAGAATAGGGCAACAAAAATAAAGCATGGCATGATAATTTAGTAAGCTTCAATCTTATAGATTGTTGTAATGAGGAAATATATGAGAAATGTAGGGTTCACACTGTACCTATGCAAATAATCATAGCTTTATAATGACATAAGGCACTCTTGTGCTTTACACTGTGATGCACAACTTTATAATATAAAGCACATAAGCACTTTTATGTTTATGTATAATTAATATAAATTGTCTCAAACCTCTCAACAATAAGTAATTTTATGAAAATATATTACTGTGAAATAAGTGAATGTGTGAATGAATGATACACATCTATCAGTTATTCCCAGGCCTAACTTCCAGTGACTGAGAGAATGGAGGTTACCTATATACCATATCTAAATACAAACTTAAATTTATGCAATGACACTATACTCAGAAATATAAAAGTGAAGGGTCATATCCAGATAGTGGATGAGGCACATGCTCCTAACTTTTACCCTGAAAATTTGACATTTCTCAATGAATATTTTCTAAAAGAGTAGTACCAGCCATGGAGATGGAAAGAAAATGTCACAGGTCTTGTAGCATGTTGTTTAGAAATAAGGTTTTAAATGCTAATAGTAACTACCAAAGAGTTGAAGAGTGTTGCCTCTGAGAGAAAAAGAATATAGAGTTGAGAACTTATGTTTTCTTTTTCTTGTAATGTTTTTTTTATTGTAACAAACTTGTTTATTTTTTAACTGTGTGGCCCTATATTTAACAAAAATAAAACATCTTAAAATAATAAAAATTCTAAAGATCGCCCAAAGAAAAATGGGAAAAGACCCAATAGGCACTTGAGAGTAAAGGATATCTGAATGACTGATAAATATGCAAAAAGATGCTCAAAAGCATTAGTAATCATCTAGGAAATATAATTTGACCCCATAACACTCTCTAGAATGGCTAACAAAAACAATGACAGGGCAGAACCAAATAGTGGGAAGACTGAATTTACACACACAGTGATGAGTGTAAATTGGTACCACCACTTTGGAAAACTATTGGCAGTGTCTCTTAAAACTGAACATATGCATTAGGCCATGACCCAACCATACCTGTTCTATGCATATGCCTACCAGAAATAGAATTCATTCATGTTGGAAAAAAGTCAAGCTCTGGGATGTTTATGGCTGCACTATTAATCACAGCTCATAATTGTATGCTACTAAGTGGCAACTAAAAGTAGAATGAATGCATTCTGATATATTTATGCAACAAATGCTGTGCACCAAGGAAAATGAGTTATAATCATATGCTACCATAACATGGTTGAATTTCACAAACTTATGTAAAGAGGAAGAAACCAATCATAAAATATATGTAAGATTCCACTTACGTAAACACTACAATGAATATATGGTGTCATAATTCAAGATGGTAATTGGTTTTCATTTAGGAGGCTGTGACTCAGTTGGAGGTCTGAGTGGGGCGTTGGACACGTGCTGGAATAATCCAGTTTTTTTTATTTGGATGCTGATTGTGTGGGTGTGTTCAGTTTGTGGAAATCCATCAAATTATGATCAGAGCTCTTTTTTTATATCAATGTTAGATTTCAAAATAGATTTCAAAATAAGTAAGCAATAAAAAGGAACATTTCCTAGAAGTAGGGAAATGTTTAAATCTTCAGACTGAAAAATCCGACTCATTAACAAGTAGGCTGAATGCTCGTTTGAGTTGAGATCTGAATGACAAGGAGTCAGTTTTATGAATTCTGGAGAAAAAGCTTTCCAGCCAGAAATAGCAAGTACAAGGGTACCACGTATGTTTTGAGCAACAAAAATTAGGACATGATGGAATGTGAGGGAGAGTGCTCAGAGGGCAATCAGATCGTGAAAGATATGCTGTTTGTTTTGGACCATGTTATGGAGTTCGGATTATATATAATGTGAGGGTTTTATGCAAAGTAGTAACATAAATTGATTTGCATTTCTAAAAGCCCACTTTGGCTGTTCAGCAGAGAATGCATGTAGGATTAAAGCTGGGGATCATTTAGGGAGCTATTATGGTAGTCTCTGGAAAAATGATAATGGCTTGAACATGGGTTTTAGCAATGGAAATGAGCAGAAGTGGATTGAATCTGGAGATACGTTGGAATGCTAATAAATAAAAATGCTAAGATTTGCTTATGATTCTTCAGGTAAGATAAATAGTCAACTCAAGAATCATTCGCAGTGTTTGTTTTGAGTAGCATGTGGATGATGGTACTGTTTACTCAGTTGGATTGTACAGACGTATCAACAATTTAGAGTGTTGAGGAGCAAGACTTCATTTTGTTTATGTTAAGTTTGAGACATCCAAACGGACACTTGGAGATGCCTACGTAAATGCTCTGTAGAATAATCGGTTTTTTACAGCTGTGAAAAAAAATCAGCCATGCTTAAACAAAAAATTCATCCTGTGAGATAACTTACTGTACTTTTTTAAAGAGGGACAATTGCCTTTCCCAAAATGTTTGCTTACTTCAGAGGATTCACTATAGCATGTAATCAGAATTTTTTTTACTCATTGGTCTTCTTAACATTAATTAATTCAGCATGGTGTGGGCATCCACAGGGGCTTCAGCGTATCACTAAGTAGGTGTAAATATACTTTGTTTACTTCAAATATCTCTTTCCTTAGGAGAGGATTTTTATAGGAGATTGCTTGAGTCCTCCTATAGATATTTCTTTTATCAGCTTCCCAATTAATCCTCTGATCTACATAAACATAACTGAAACCAAAAAAACAAACTGTGGGCCTAGGAAAACATACCTGCTAACTTTCACCCCACAACCCATTGCTGTGGGTGCAGAATTCTCTACAATAATCCAGGAATCTCTTTCAAATTTCTGGACAAATGAATACTCCCTTAAGTAAAATAATTTGATGTATCTAAGGGTGTTCGCATTGGAACGCAACAATATTTCTGTCATTGAAGAGGTGTATATAACCTTTCTACCTAATACACCAGGGTCTCGGTGAGATAAATCAAATTTCATGTCTCTTTAATGAAAGCAAGTGCTTTATCAACAAGGTGGAACTTTTCATTTACTCGGATTAAATCTTCTGGCATATTCAGGTGTTAGTGAACTTCATTAGAATAACAGGCTCAAAAATGACTGCAAATGGGACTTTTTATAGTAATGGGGAGCTAGCCTGTTTTCATAAAAAAGTTAATTTATGGATATGGATTGTTCAACTACTGGTTCTTATATAAATTAATCTTCTTCATATTGTGGCACTGATGGCCCTCCTTGTTTTTTCTCCTTAGGGGTCCCAAATCATGCCAAGAGTATCCTCTCTCTCTCTTTCTACATCTGTACTCTGGCATGCATTAAGAGACCTATAAGTAAAGAACTTCATTCTTCATGATTTAATACATTAAATCTATGGAAACTAATGAACTGCCATTGATTTTTCTTTTTTCTAAAATCTAGAATTTGTCATTATTTCAAGCCCTCATAAATTAGAATATTTTTTTCTGTTATTTTAACTTCCCTAGCTATGTATTTGTATCTAATCCTTTGTATCTGTTCCTTAATCTTCAATCATTATTTTTTTAAAAGAGCTTTTTTTTATATATATATTTTATTTATTTATTTGACAGAGAGATCACAAGTAGGCAGACAGGCAGGCAGAGAGAGGGGGGAAGCAGGCTCCTCGCTGAGCAGAGAGCCCCATATGGGGCTCTATCCCAGGAACCTGAGATCATGACCCGAGCCAAAGGCAGAGGCCCCGACCCAAGGCCTCCCAGGTGCCCCCAGTCATTATTTTGACCCAATATTAAATTGTTAGCTTCACATGAGTACATCCAGAGAAGTGGCCTAGGAAAAACTTTATATGGTAAAATCTCTGTAAAATACTGTACATTTGTCTGTGCAACATTAAATATACAATTAGATTATTCAAATACTAGTTCAATCAGTATAGCAAAAATCAGCCAAAACTAACTGGCTCATGGTTATCTTATTCTGTGCATTCATTTTTTTCAACAATCCCTTTCCTAGTTGTTATTATTTAAATGTGGAAAGGATAAGACATGATTATACTTTGTACATTGCTAGTCATGGTTTAATGTATAATTTTATTTTCAAAGAAAACATACATGGCAGAGGGAGTAAAGTATTAGAAGAATTAAAAAGTAGCCTGACTCCTATATTTATTTAAGTTGAAAACATTCCATAAGGCATGGTAGAAGAAGATAGGTAAATATGCGACAATTTATGAAGAAGCTTGTATGATTTACTAAAGAGCTTACACACACACACACACACACACACACAGTTATATTTTTTTTGAATGAAAATTTCCCTTTCTAGTCCATTTTGTTAGCCTTCTGTTTCTATAGTTTAACCAAACCAACAGAGCTAAGTAGGAATTGGTAAAGAATGCCAACACAGACTTTGAAATCTCTGAGTAATGTTTTGAGAAATAGAATTGCCTCCTTTTAGAAGCAGTTGCTGCTGTGCTTGGAGATATATTCTATTACAATATGACCTGAATTTGAGGTTCTAATGTCTATTTTAAACATAAAACATACTAGAATCCTTTGGGTATGTTCTTCAAACAAGGTAATAAAATAATTCTAATATATAATTGTTCTGAGTAGGAGAACTTTTTTCTTTCTCAGTAAACCAAATCTTCGGGAAGCTTAAATAGTTGGACCACAAGGCTGTAATGAAGTCACCTCTATCCATCTGCTGACCAGTAAAGTACATAGGAGGAAATGAACTAACCTCCTCTAAGGCAGTTTTTGAAAAGCTAAACTTGTCATGTGGTGGAAAATGCCACATTCTGCTTGAGGTTATCAGGGTGCATCAGTTTGCAGACATGGTTTTATTAAAAATTAGGAGACCTTATGATGTATTTTGTTATCATGTCTAAACATCCGGCTGCTACACTATATCAGATTCCCATGAAAGTACAGAAAACTAAATGATAGATAACTAAGGGGCTTATTTTATTTTGAACAGAAAAATTCAATTTCTGAAAAATACATTTGGGGAAGTTGGTCTTGACAAATATACAAATTAAAGATAGAAAATAAGCAATATATGTGGTAATTTAATTTATTACTTTGCAAGGTACTTCTGATACATCTCAGGGAAAGGAAATTATCTTAATATGTATAATATGATGTCAGGCTGGTTCTTAACTGATTTTGGTAAAGCCTAGGGAGACCAAGGGGAAACATAGACTGGAATTATATGGATTAGGAACAGAATTACAGAAAGTATTAAGGGGTAAGTTGCATATCTGATAAGTTTTATCTTTCTTAATTATTTGTTAGTATTAATGAAAATATATTATGTAACTCTCTAGTATTAAAATCTTAGGACTTTATAATTTCTATGTACTGAAGAGTTAATGGGTGCTGTATACTATTATCTCAATCTCTATTAACCTCTGGCTCACTATATACATTTTGGGCTATATTTCCACTTCAAATTACTTAAATTGTATTGTTTCTGAGGAGAAGTCATGATTTCAGTTTCTCTGGATATATTTTCCCTTTTAAGTAGATTTAATAAATCTATGTTGAAGTTCAAATATTTGTTTTAAATCATCAAGATATATACTGGCATCAACTTCTACACTTCTTGGACACAAAAGATTTTCTTTATTAGTTTAAGAGACTTCCTTGATTTCTGTGCATGAAAGTATGATCTGAAGAGATTTAAGATCTATAAAACTTGGTGTCTTAATGAAATAATCCTGTCTTATCACAGAAAATAGGTATTGTCTTTGTCTATTGGGCTTATAGTTTTTCTGGGTGCATTCAGTTGGCTAATGGACCAAATTTGAGGCCAGGTCTACATACCCAAAATGGAAAGAGAAAGAAGGATCCAGATGGCAAGTGCAAAACTGTGTCCACATGGGTATGTTCTGTTTAGAATGAAAGTTTCTTGGAGAAGAGAATTTATGTAGTTCAGCTTTGAATTTTTAGTTCTTAAGATAATATATGACACATGAAAATTAAGTAGTAAATGTTTCAGGAGTGAATTACAACATGATTATTTGAATTAATTAATTTACTGATTTATAAACTTATCAGTGCCACAGAACACAAATCAGATATCTTCTTTGCCCATGCTTTTCTATTGGCATTTTGTTGCCCTAGTCTTCTATTTCCCCTATCCTCCTACAACTTTGTGGATTTGTTTAGAGAGAGCAATTTTTACAAATAATAAAACCAAGGCTAAGGGTAAAGAAATAATGTACCCATGGAGAGCCAAAAAGTAAACAACAAAACAGATTAAAGTGCAATATTCTGTCTTCCGAAAATAATCTTTTCACTACTTCCTACTACCTTGAAACTATACCTATAAAATGAATATATGTAATATATGAACACATATAAATAATACATACTCATTTTATAGGTAATTTTATACATTTCTATATGTATGCTTGGTTATATACATACTTTTGCTCTCTCACAGGTGAGAGCCAAACTTGTCAATAAATATTAATATGCTTTGACTGTTAGAAACTCTACAAAAAAAGAGAGTGATGTTATAATTATTTCCCACCTCTGTATACTGATATGTGAGGATACCCATCTGGATGTATTTTTTTCTCTATCTTAGTCTATTGTAATTTTTGGCATCATTTAAGAAAACACTAGATACCGTATGATCTTTAGCTTTGAGGCAAAAAACCTCTCTGAACATAAAAGCCAACTCTAGTCATCTCCTCATCTCCTCATCTAATTTCCAGAATTATGTGTACTAATTTCTTTTATCATGTGCTACTTGTTTCTTTTTAACACATGTGTAGGGTCAGAGAAGACAGGGAGAACATTTCTTACAGATCCATGCTCCTCATCCAGTCTAGTCTAGCCTTGAAAATGACAAGTGTTCATAAGTAGGTGCTCCTCAAGACAGTTTTAAAAGACTCAATAACACAACTTTTCATATTTTCTATTAAGAAGAAACTTAGTATTTACTCAGTTGTACAGTTTTTTTTTTCTTTATTTTGAAGCAAAGAGCAAAGCAGCTGCTATAACCACGGAGCTCGGTGCTTATTAAAATAGATTGTAAATCTGAGCTAGCATTGAGCATTTTTATGCCCAGTAAAAACCTCCATTCTTCAGAAAGTTCTCAGGTAAACATATAATAGGCACATTGCAGAAATAGATTGTTGCTTTCAACTGTTTCACATCATCTTCACAAACAACTTCTGAGCACCTAATTGTGTACACTGTTGTATTACCTGGTATCACAGAGAACTACACATACCCAGGTCCAGCTTTGCAGGAGTTGGAACAAGTCTGAAACCTACTCACCAGAGAAGACCGATTCTGATAACTTGTTAAAATCTTACAGATATGAGTTCTAGAATCTTATGACTACGGTGCTGGAATATTCTCTTTTCATTCTAATAAGTCTTGGGTAGATTGGCAAAATAATTTTCTTCTTTTTAAATTATGAAATCTCCTTATTTTATTTTACATAAAAATTTGCCCAGACACATCTCCCAGCATCCTCTGTTTCACTATTAACTCAAGTAGTACTAAAATCCTGGAAGATGCTTTTGTACAACTAAAGACAAAGCAGTGCTGCTTCCGGGAAAGAAGTGGCAAGGGTGCTATGTTTTGTTTAATATTTCTTTAGCCAATAAAAGTCTACTGGGCCAAAGGGATGAATTCTTCCCTAAGAAGAAACAATATCCCACAGATATTCTATAGTCTTGTTTTTGTTGCTAAGGAAAATGCCTCATAAAACTAACTCTGCAGGCCTCTCAAATTAGAGATGCCATCAGCCATTACATTAATACCAGCATACTTTAACTTAATGAAATGCATTTCCTGCTGTTATCACAAAATGTACTTGAGAGAAGCAATATAATATTAATACAAATGGTGCCACAGGCAGAAATACCTTGTTCATTGATTTAAAAAGTAACCATGTTCTTTATGTGCATAACCATGTATCAGTACCAAATTCAATTTAGTTTCTCACTAGCACTCACATGATATACTCCTTTCCTCTACTTTCATTTCTTGTCTCACGGAGTGATTTGGCAGATAATCTGTGTTCCGCAGGAAACATGGATTGCATCTGTGAGGTCTTGGGATCAACATTTTGTTGATGGATCACTGGAAGGAACCAGGTGATGTTACCACAGGATTGGAATTATAACTCAAAACTGACAAGTAGTGTATGGCCTTGAATTCCATTCATGTGTATTCACATACATTAAGGGTTATTATGGATCCTTATAATTCTTCTTTAATAACACAAAGTCCTTATGTCAAGGAATCTTGCGATTTGCAGAATACTGGAATACCAGAACAAAATGCCATTGCAACATGATAGGTGCTATCATATGCTTCTAGAGGAGATGCTGCATGCATGTTAGATTCATGCATCTCCTGAAATCCATGCATGACTGAACCATTGAGGGCAAAAATCACAGGAGAGAGAGCTTGAGCAGATTGTGGGGAGCAGAATCTGGGAAAACTCTAGAGCTTCTAGGCTTCCAGTTAAGATGGATGACAGGGGGGTGCTTGGTTGGCTCAGTGGGTTAAAGCCTCTGGCCTCGGCTCAGGTCATGATCCCAGGGTCCTGGGATGGAGTCCCTCATCCGGCTCTCTGCTCAGCGGGGAGCCTGCTTCCCTCTCTCTCTCTGCCTGCCTCTCTGGCTACTTATGATCTCTCACTGTCAAATAAATAAATAAAATCTTTTTTAAAAAAAAAAAAAAAGATGGATGACAGGGAATCTGCCATAATTTAAAAGAGTATTGAGGGCTTACCTTGAAATAGCATAAGAAATGCCTTTCCAGATTCCCTTGTTAGTAGAAGGGTATGAGCCTGCCAAGAAGCTAGACTGTCCCCCTAAACCTTTGCCACACTTTAATAATGTCTTGCAAGACCTTGAGTTACTCAAAGTATTTCTTGAAGAGGTGTTTGGAAAGCTAGAATGGATCTGAGATATCTTCCTGGATAAACCATACATCCTTTAGGTACTGTTGAGATACTAGAATATTGATAATATGGATTATATTCTAACAAGGAAAGCATAAGAAATTCAGAATTGCTGTGAAGATCATATTCCAGATGAAGGTGTGTGTTGAGATCACACAAAAAAACTTTACTTCATGGCATGACTCGAAACTTGGGTTGTCTTTTCAGGTATTCAATAATCCGTGCCACTAGATTTCCCATCTATAAAGGATGGGTTACTACTCAGTTGGTCTAGATATGAAGATCTTGAAGATCTTGTAAGGATACAGAGTAAACTTAAACCACATGTTGTATTCAGCCCCAGTAAGAAATGTCCAAATCAAGTTGCCTAAGTAAGGCAGATCTTATTAGTAAAAATGTGGTCATAGTTGACGTTCGTTAAAATGGCAAGTGTCCCTGTTACCATCATACCAGGGATAAACTTATTTTGAGTGTTCTTTAAATACCTTTTGGGTGACCCTTGAAAATGATAATGCACAATATTCTGTCAAAATTTAACCACATTTTTGATGCCTCATATCTATATCTTTCCAGCAGTTGATAAAGATCTCATGGATTTATTGATAGCCCTAATTCTCAGTCAATAGGTATATCCTTTGACAGGTTACTGCCAAGACAGTGCTATTCAGTGACAGCCTTCAAATGTGTACTGCCAATACAGACTTTTCTTGGTGATTAGAGTTCTTCTGTAGCAGACTAATGGATGACTTTAATCCTTTTTAAGCTGGCTCTAAACTTACAACACTTTGCTGACTCTAGAAACAATCTATAATATAGTCTTCCGTCTTGTGTGTGTGTTTCCAGGGTCCATTCATCAGCTTGATGACTTTTTTAAGGATGATTTTGGGGCTTGCAGCCAATTACAATGGAAGTATTAAGGAGAGGAGGGAAACATTTCACTGTCAAATGCCTTGTCTTAGTAAATGGCATACATGTCCCTCAACGCTGTTTCTTTTCCCTGTGTTCTGCAAGTATTAGATTAAATTAGTGGTCATTTCTGGCTTCTTATAGTGTAAGGTAGTCTTAACCAATTCTCAGGAGCAGCTGGCATTTGTGGTGGTATCTTCTCTCCCATCGAATTCAGAATCAAGGTAGTACTTTGGCAAATTAGAAGATTGCCATTTGCACCTCAGCTGTAAATCTTCTCCCTAGCAAACCTTACGTGACCCCATGTTTTTTAAATTTCCTTATAATTCTTCTCTTTGCTTTTCAGAGAAAAGTATTCTGACAATCAAAGAAGAGTAAGATGATAAATAGCTTCAGACATTGACCTTCTAGTGGTGATTTCATGTTAATAGCAAGGCCCTAGAATAAATGCCTCAAAATAAAGCTATGAATTATTAAAGATGGCACTTCATAAAATATGTCTGTACAATTGGGGAGTACTTTTGAAAAAGGAGTCCCTCTCTATTTCTCTCAAATAAGTTCGGATAATGACTGTCTACTCCAGGTGCTTATAATGGTGTATATATATATATATATATTTAAATTTAAGAATAACACTAAAGTTGCTCCTGTTTCTTTTACTGATGTTTTCATATGTTAATGAATGCAAATTAACATTAACTTTTGATACATTGGGAGAATTACTCTATTTTAAGATTTTATTTATTTATTTGACACAGTGCACAGCCAGACCAAGTAGAGGAAGAGCAGCAGGTAGAGGGAGAAGCAGGCTCCCCCTTGAGCAGAGAGGCCAATGTGGGGTTGGATCCCAGGACCCGGGGATCATGACCTGAGATGAAGGCAGATGCTTAACAGACTGAGCTACTCAGGCACCCCTAGGATTTTATTTATTTATTTATTTATTTATTTATTTATTTATTTATTTATTTATTTATTTTTACCCCTAGGATTTTAAATATGGTTCTTCACTTATATTGAAAAATAACTCTCAAAATTATTTGGACAGACCTGATTAAATACTATGCAATCAAGTATGTATTTAAGAAACATGTGAAAAAGATATGCCTTAGTTTTAGAATTATAATGTATGTGTATTTATGTTTGTATATGTTTACATATATTTACACACATGTATATACACATATATGTACACATGTAGATACATGTATCTACATGTAGAAATATATATATATAAATACACAGATGCGTGCACACATACACATTCAGAGAGAGAATAAAAATGGTGTCATATATAAGCTTTGAATTATGGAAAACTCTAAACATTTGTCAAGAAAATGTACATATATTTCCAAACTAATTATACAGACTTTGCTTAAATAACAGCAATAAAGTACAAGATTATAAAATTATTTTTTGTATCCTCTTCTCACATATATACGCAACTTCATCATTCTTAGAAAAACTGCCAAACTCCACCTTACCTTAAAAGCCCTAACATTATTAATAACATGGATAGGTAATTTCAAAATTCATCAGAATACTTCTATATAACAGCAACCTGCTATGCATGTGGACAGATTTACAGTAGTTTCTTTGGAATTTCACTTAGCCTGCTATTTGTCCTTTTCAAAGAGATTGCCATTTTAAAGGATAACGCACTTATATTTCTTGAGAAGTTAAGCTACCCTAAAGAACAATGTGAGATTGTGATAAGAACCATGGAAAACAATAAATAAAATACCTCAACAACTTGGACCCTGAAAACTTTCTACATATTTTATGACCTTTTAATATGTCTTACTCGAATGATCTCTTCAAACAGAAGTTAATAGATTTGTGGATGGCATTTTTCTGCCACCCTCATTCAGTCCTCATAGTTCTTGGTGCTCCGTAGAGGCATGTATCTTTCCTGCGTTGGTACTGTAGTACTTTGAGCACACTGATTTCTGTCAGAGATCTCCAGGGAGCATCTTCTCATTATCATGTGAAATGCACATTGTAACAATGAGTTGGGCAGTCCTCGACAAGCCAAGAGAAATGTAAAATCTTGGATATTTCCTAGGAGAAAAGAAATAATGTTGCATTGAAAAATTAAGCAGAAAATAGATCCCCGTGGTAGAAGTTTGGATTGTTAGATCATTTGTCTAAATTTTGGAATGGCACTGCCTTACTTATTAACACAGTAATTAAACCTTGAGTGATATGGCTGCAGCATTCTAAAATGAGATCCATCAGATGGTATACACTAGCATAATTTCAATTGGGAGATCCATTACTGAAGAGATTTAATAACTTGAGTAATAAGTTGCTGTTTTATTTCTATAACCCAGCTAAATTCTGCTTAACTAATGGGCACTAAACAACTACTATATGCAAGACATTCCAAAAGATAAATATTAAAATTTAGTTACCATCTTTAAATTAAAATAAAATTAGGGGGATTTTGATTCCAAGCAAGATAAACACTACTTATCTGATTCTTCCACTGATTACTATTGTAAAACCATTATAGATGCATAACACAACTAACAAAAAGCTCCAAAAATGAAATAGCAGGTGGATTTAGAAGAAGATAGAATACAAAGTATCACTGAAATGAAGGGAATTTACCATTTATATTCTTCCATCTGATATTCCCCAGACTGGTTTCTGAGGAGCTTAAAACCTGGAAGTGGGTATCAACTCAGAGAGATCTTCAGAAGTCCTCAGTTCTGGTTTGAAGGAGTGGGAAAGAGGACTTTAGACAGTAAACAATGACTGTGCAACCCAACTAACATAAGTTCACTCCTTGGTGAGTCACTGAGACTACAGCAAGTGAGTTGTTGCACAAAGGAAATTTAATTTCACCAAATGAGATCAAGGGGAATAACTTCCAAGGCTATAACTCCTTGAGTAAGAAAAAATGGGTTCCTTTTATTTAGGGTTAGGATGAATATTTAAATAAGAAAGCCTTGTCATTTTATGTAGAAGGGGGCATATGATCATGCATGTGCTTTAAGGAAATATTCTATATATACATTGTATGGTATGCAAATGAGGCTAGTGCTCTTCTTTGGGCAGAGATTTTAATGTTATAATGAAGTAATTGTTGGTCATTCTACAGGTCACTCTGTGGTCCATCTGTGCAGGCATGAGATGGGGTGGGGGTTATAGCTCCAACTGGTCAGTGCTGTCTGGGCAGTGGGAGGTCTTGTCAGGGCAATCGCCATCACTGAGGGGTGGTTTCAGGTTTCAATTGCCTGAGTTAGCTGGAAAGAAGAGCTTAAGGAAAATTTTAAGATAAAGATTAGTGAGTATAGTAAAGGTCCAGTTTGGGGGCCTTGGCAGCTGCAGGATGGGCCTGTTGTCACCTAAGAAGAGGAAAATCCTCCAAAATTTTCAGTCCAAAGAAGGTGACGGAACCCCCATTGTTTTTTTTTCTGTCTCTGTCCTCTTGCCATTTGGCCTCCAATGTGGTCGCAGCAGTGCTGAGTTCAGCAGAGAGGTTAAAGTTCTAGCTTTCTAACTAGAGAAATGAATACAAGAGCCCTAAGAAAATCTGAACCCAAAGAGATCATAGAAAGAGAGTAGCTTAGAAAACTGACCCATATTACTTATAAATTCCTCTGTGTTCACCTTTGATTTGAATATGCCTGGGTGTGATGTTAAAGAGCACACTTTGAGAACTGAACAGAGGGACAGACATTTGAGTCCCCAAATCATTTAAGTCCCCGAATTGCCACTGGATGACTTACAAAAGAAAAAAGGTTTAAATAGCACAGAACCATAAGAGACTCTTAATCTCAGGAAACAAGCTGAGGGTTGCTGGGGGGTAGGGGAGGAAGGGATAGGGTGACTGGGTTATAGACATTGGGGAGGGTATGTGCTATGGTGAGTGCTGTGAATTGTGTAAGACTGATGATTCACAATACTGTGAATTTTGTAAGACTGATGATTCACAAAGCTGTTGCCCTGAAGCAAATAATACATTATATGTTAATGAAAAAAAAAAGCTCAGAGAAAGCATTTGTAAGTGAATTAGCATTAGAACCATAGTATGTAAAAGGTAGGTTAGATTTGTGGCCAGAAACTGTATTTCTCAATTACGTGCAAAAATAAAAACATCCATAGAATTTGAATAAGACCAAGGAGCTCATAGCATAACATGCAAAACATCCAGGATAAAATTGAAATTTACTAGGGATATGAGGAATTTGGAGAACTAATCTTGCGTAGGAATGCAAAACCTGCTTACTGCTAGGATTTTCAATATGTATAGGTGTAATATATAAGAGAATCATAACAAAATAAGGCAGGTAAAAGACCTACATGGTATCAAGTTTCTCTTCCACTTGAGGTAATTAAAGACTGATTAGGAGTGGATTGTAAAAAGCTAACTATGTACATTGTAAAACCTAGAGGAACCTAATATAATTCTTCCCAACTCCCCCTCCAAAAAAAAACTCCACAAAAACTTTAAAAAGTTATGGTGAAGCTAAAAATGTATAAACACACACACAAAAAGAAGGTACAAAAGGGGAAAGAAAAATGAAAAACAAAGGTTATAAACAATAACAAAAATTTGACCTACATCCAACTATATCAATAATGGTTTGAACAAACCAATTAAATCAGAGATTGTCAAAATGGATTAAAAGAAAAATCATGACCAAATGAGGTTCTATATATAAAAATTTATTCTGATATAATTCTTATTTCTAAGAAGATGAAGTTATAGATAACATAAGGGTTTTAAAATATAGAAAGAAAAACCAGAAGAGTTGAAAAAAGAACTAAACAGGGGGCACCTGGGTGGCTCAGTGGGTTAAAGCCTCTGCCTTCAGCTCAGGTCATAATCCCAGGGTCCTGGGATCAAGCCCTGCATCCAGCTCTCTGCTCAGCAGTGAGCCTGCTTCCCCCTCTCTCTCTGCCTGCTTCTCTGCCAATTTGTGATCTCTCTCTCTGTCAAATAAATAAATAAAAATCTTTGAAAGAAAAGAAAAAAGAACTAAACAACCCACAATTATAGTTGGACATTTCAACTCTTCTCTATTAGTAATAGATATAGAAATTCAGGAATTATATACAACTGAATTACAACAGCCCACTGGATCTAACTAAGAACACCAACTCAAAATATAAGAATATAAATTTTTTTTCACATATATATGGAACATTTACTAAGGCAGACTATACATTTTGCTCATACAGTACAAAATGAATTAAGCTAGAAATTAATAATGGAAAAATAATGGGAAAATTACCATACATTAGGAAAGTAAACATCATACTCTTAAATAATTTAAAGTACAAAGAGGAAATTTAAAAGGAAATTAGAAGATAGTTTTAACCAGATGAAAATATAGCAAATGTATGTGGGATGCAACTAATGAAATACTTATAATGAAATTATATTAAATGTTCATTTTACAAAAAGAAAAAGTTTTCAAATCAATAGCCTAAGCTTTTGTCTTAATCTATAAATCAGGCGGATAGAATAATGAAGAAAACAAATAAATGAAACTGTAAACAGAAAAAGCATAGAGAAAACCAATACAATCAAAAGCTATTTCTCTGAAAAGATCAATAAAATTGATAAAGCTTTAGTGAGTCTGACAAGGAAGAAATGAGAGAGGACATAAATTACCAAAGTGAGAATTAAGAATGGATATTACCATAGACCCCACAAGCATTGAAAGGACTACACATATATTCAATAACTTTGAAAAATAGAGCAATTCCTTGAACACCTTAAACTACCAAAAGTCATCTAGGATTAAATAATTAACTAGAAGAGTCCTATAATAACATAAATTGAATTTATTGTAAAAGTTGATTGTGAAAAAGAAATCTCCAGGTCTTTGGGTGGATGCCTGGGTGCCTCAGTTAGTTAAGTATCTTCCTTCATCTAGGGTCATGAGCCCAGGGTCCTGGGCCTAAGTCCTGCATCGGGCCCCCTGCTCAATGCGGAGCTTACTTCTCCTTCAGCCTGGCACTCCCCCTGCTTGTTCTCTCTTGCTCTCTCTTATCTCTTTCTTTGCAAATAAATAAAATCCTAAAAAAAAAAAAAAGGAAAGATAAAAAAGAAATCTCCAGGTCTTAATGGTTTCACTGGCAAATTTACCAAACATTAAAAAAAAAAAAGAAATAATACTAATTCCTCATAATTTCTTCCAGACAATAGAAACTTATTTCATGAAACCAGTACTATCTGGATAGTAAAACCAGTGAAAGATTTTCTAAGAAAAGAAAAAGACCGATGAATATGACTCATGAACCTAAATGTAAAAATAAAAAAAAAAATTGTTAGTATATTAAATCCAACACTAAGAATAATATACCATAACCCAATGGCCAGATACATGGAAGTTTATTCAGTATTCAAAATGGATTAATATAACATACTAACATTTACCATATTAAAAGGCTATCGAAGAATATACACATTATATTAATGAAAAATATTTGACAAATTTGAAAAAATTACCTATGTAGCCATAAAATTAAAAAAATCTATCAGAAAACATGTAATTGAAGGGAATTTCCTCACCCTGATAAAGTTGAAAAATATACCAACATCATTCTTTATATTGAAAGACAGAACCTTCTCCCTAAGATTGGGAACAAGGCAAGAATTTTAACTTTTACCACTCCTATTCAACATTTTCCTAGAAGGCCTTGCCAGCATATTACAGTAAGAAAAAAAAGTATATGGATGTAAAAGGAAGAAATTAAAATGTACCTTTCTTCATTTACATGATTTTCCATGTAGAAAACATCAAGGGATCTACTAAAAATATCTCATTATTAATAAATTTGCAAAGCCACAAGATACAAAGTCAACACAGAGGCAAAAAATTATTGTATTTTAACACACTAAGAATAATTAGAAATAACTTTTTAAATAACACTATTAATAATAATTTCCCTAAACAAATAAGGTACTTAGATGTAAATTTACCAAAACATGTACAAGATTTTTATGCCAAACATTAGAAAAGCTAATGAAGTATATCAAAGAACTCCTACTGGGAGACCCAATATAGTAAAATTTAAAATTTTCACCATGCTGATCTTACATTTATTACATTTTGTATACATATACATATTTTGCACATAAATATTTCTGCCAGCTATATTCTTTTTTTAATTTAATATCAGTCAAGATAGAGTATATTATTGCACTACTAGGTATTTATCCAAAGGATTCAAACAGTGATTTCAAGGGGCACATTCACCCCAATGTTTGTAGCAGCAATGTCCACAATAATCAATATACGGAAGGAGCTCAGATGTCCACTGACAGATGAATACATATTTAACAGAATTCCACACAAAATCCTAGTAGAAAATTTGTAGCTACAAACAAGATAGTTTTAATGTTTATATGGAAAGACAAATGAACTAGAATAGCCAAAACAATTTTGAATAAGAGTAAAAATGAAGGGATTACACTACTTGATTTTAAGACTTACTGTGAAGCTGCCATAATCAAGACAATGAAGTATTGGTGAAGGGATAGACATGTAGATCAATGGAACAGAATAAAGACTCCAGAAATAGACACAATTGATTTTTGGTGAATGTTCAAAGGCAACTTATTGGGCTGGAAGAAAATATTTGCAAGTCACATATCTGATAATGGACTTTTTTTTTTTTTAAAGATTTTATTTATTTATTTGACAGAGAAAGATACAACCAGAGAGGGAGCACAAGCAGGGAGAGAGGGAGAGGGAGAAGCAGGCTCCCCGCTAAGCGGTAAGTCCTACTCAGGACTCCATCCCAGGGCCCTGGGATCATGACCTGAGCCAAACGCAGCTGCAGCCGCTTAATGACTGAGCCACCCAGGCGGCACTGAAAATGGACTTTTATCTAGGATACACAGATAACTTTGAAAACAGTAACACAAACAAACAAACCACCCAACAACAACAACAAAAAAGTTTAAAAAGGACAAGCAACATAGCACAAACTTTACCAAAGGGGATATATGGTTGACAAATGAACACATTAAAAGATGGTCATTATTTATCAGGGAAATGCAAATGAAAACTATGATGTGGTACTATTCCAAATAATTCAGGGGATACCAAATTCCAGCAAGTGATTGTGATTCTTCATGTGTTGATGGAGGGAGTACAGATTGTGTACTCTAGAATAAAAAATTTGACGGTTTCTGCAAAGTTAAATTTCCTTCAACTAGTGAATGGATAAGCACATTGTGGTGTATCCATACAACTTAATATTATTCATCAATAAAAAGGAACGGATAACCTGGATGAATGAATCTCAAGAATATTGTACTAATTGAAAGAAGTCAATTCCAAAAAAGTTACACGGTTCCAGTTTTATGAAAGTCCTGACAAAGACAAAACCATTGTGTTGAACAGATTAGATTTTGCTGAGATGAAGATCTGACTACAAGGTACAATAATAGGTTTCTGTGGTGATAGAATTATTTTTTTATCCAGATTGTAGTGGTACTTACACAAATATATGCAGAATTTAAAATACATAGAACTCTACAACAAAAGCAAAAAATTAATTTTGTAATATATTCATTTTAAAAAAACAAAAAAATTAAATGTGGTGGATAAAAACTGTAGTGATTTCACTATGATGCTATTATTTCTTTAAGCATAAAAGAGTTATCAGAGATCCTAGGAGGAGACAGGGTGGTAGTGAAAGGCCACTGAACTGTGTTCCTCAGTAGATCTGGATTGTAGTCTAGGAAGCCTAGTTCAGTTACTAAAAGTAAGATGAAAGCAGAAATACCTCTCAGCCTAATTATATAAATATGTAGTATTTATACACAAAATTATATATGAATGTAAATT
>CM053606.1:123736556-123774177 GCA_028646535.1 Procyon lotor | reverse complement strand
CATCTTTATCTTTAGTGAACTAAGGATGGAACTACCCAAGAACAGGTGTCAGTAGCATATTTAATACAGCAAGCTCTGGCTTTAAGCAAAATAAGTAAAGACATTCTACAGATTTCCTTATGGTTGCGCAACCAAATTCATCAGTGTAAATAAATAAGAAGGCAGGGATTTCATTCAAAAATTTGTATGAGAGTTGTTTTTCTTTTTGGGGCTCCTCAGTGGCTCAGTTGGTTAAGCGACCAACTCTTGATTTCGGCTCAGGTTATGACCTAAGCGCCAATCCCTTCCCCCTCACAAAAATCAAGCTCTAAGCTGAGCATGGACCCTGCTTAATATTCTCTCTCCCTCTCCCTCTGCCCCTCCCCACCCCACTCATCCTCCTATGTGCATTGTCTCACTCTCTCTCAAAAAAAATTTTTTATTTTTCTTCTGGAATGTGCCTTGTATTGAATTTTTTGTACATCTGTGACAGATGGATTTGAAGGGGAGTGTCATACATCAATTAAATTAGAGATAGGCTGTTTTTTCTCATAGTTACAGTGTTAATTTCATTTTCTGGGGTTATTGGTTTTATCAAGAAGTATAAAAGGGTTAAATTTGGCCTTATTCCCATGTATCCTTGGCATCAAAGGTCATGGCCTCCTCCTTTATAGCTCAACTAGAGAACTTGTAGTATGTGAGACATATTTCTAATAAAGTATACCTCAGTTGTTATTATGTATGAACATTATAAATATTCACCTAACAGTTTGTCCCTCATTTTTAAATAAACTAATTGTCATTTGGGTCTCTTGGGTGTCTCAAGGTAGGTTAATTAAGCTGTTAGCAGAAGTAAAAGGATTTAAAAAAATCACTAATATACAGGCAAACTTCCCACATAGAAATAACAAAGTAACTTTTATGGTTTTTAAGCTTAAAGATTCTAATAGATTTGCACTCTTTTCATCTACCTACACCATTATTTTTTTTTTAAAGATTTTTATTTATTTATTTGACACACAGAGAGATCACAAGTAGGCAGAGAGGCAGGCAGAGAGAGAGGGGGAAACAGGCTCCCTGCTGAGCAGAGAGCCCGATGCGGATCTTGATCCCAGGACCTGTCTTGATCCCAGGACCCTAAGATCATGACCCGAGCCGAAGGCAGAGGCTTTAACCCACTGAGCCACCCAAGCGTAGAGACACCTTTATTTTGAGTGACAAGTTTGACAACAGATGTTTAATACTAGAAAGTGACATGAACATTTTACTTGAAAATACCAAGATCAGATCTGAAATTATAGATTTTTTAGTATAAGGTAATATCACAGATTATAAATTTAGTAAGCTGAATATCAGACTCCTATTTTAATGATGGATTAAGATCTAGATGTGTGTGTGTGTGTGTGTGTGTGTGTGTGTGTGTGTGTGTGTGTGTGTTTTAAAGATTTTATTTATTTGAGAGAGAGAAACACAGCAAGAGAGGGAACACAAGCAGAGGGAATGGTAGCGGGAGAAGCAGGCTTCCTGCCAAGCAAGGAGCCGGATGTGGGGCTCGATCCCAGGACTCTGGGATCATGGCCTGAGCCGAAGGCAGACGCTTAACGACTTAGCCACCCAGGCTCTCCTAGATGTGGTTTAAATGTGATAAGAATGAGGGGTAAGATTTTCCCATATTGATCATGCTGATGCATCCACCTAGATCATATCATCCATATTAACATGCCAGAAAATGAGGAACCAGATTTCCATTTATCTATTTCTCTGGATGTATTTGTCTTTAGGTTATTATTATTATTATTATCATCATTATTATTGGGAAGATCACCATATTAGAAATGCAGTCAAGATTTAATAATCCAGTACATAGCAGCATCACTAAAATCTATAGCCTTAGACATGCAACTGTACTACAGTAACTTATAGGAATTCCTAATAAGATTCAAAACAAGGGTGAGCTCATATGATACTGAATTTAGTAGTCAAATTTCAACATATGTCTGGAAAACATACTTCAAACTTTAAAAACATGATTAAGTAATTCTGAAACTTCCACCCAGAAGTTCAGCCCACCAGAGCACTGCTTTCTATAGCACACAGATTTGTGAGCAGTCAAAATTTGCTTTGCACTTCATTTGTGAAGTTCAGATTGCTTATTCAGCCCTCCATAAAAAATGATGCTTTATGCTGCCGGAGAGGTTATGAAATTATGTCTGCTTAAATCTTCACAGTGCTGCAATTAGGTAGAGTAAGCCACATTGTGCCAAACTATAATACAATGGGCATCAGGAAAGCAGCAGAAATGGAATGAAGATATAAGATTGGTCAGTGAGTAGGTATTCTCCCATTTTAGAAATTTAATCTGAAAACCTTTCAGAAAGCTGATGGAAGTTACAGTAGCCAAAACGAATATTGGTTATCAAAAATGTGAGTTACCACATTTTGAAATCATACAAAAGAGAGTATCTGTTCAGCTTAACACTCATTGATTGATTGATTGATTGATTGATTCTTTCATTCATTCAAGTTGAAAAGGATAGATAATTCTCCCAGTGGTAGAGGTGTCCACACTGTTCATGGCAAGGGCTATCAGGAACCTCTCCCAGATCAAAAGATGCACCTAACCTACATTTCTTGCTTCTCTACTTTAAGCTACCTTTGGCCATTATTATCACATTTTGATTAAATACAATAAAGACCTAGGAAATCAAATTCCTTTTGCGTACTGTAAGTCAGTGGTTAAGTCAAAATCAGAATTCGGGTAATTTGGATGATTATTTTATAGCCTGCTCTTTTTAAAATCACTTGTTTTGAGGTTGAACTACAGTAACTAAATCTCAGACATAACAAATTTCATTAAATATTGCTATTTACATATGTACAAAGTTCGTACATATGTTTTAGTCACATATAAATAGATTTAGAGAGTGAACTTAACTAAAATATTAGTGGCATTCATTATTCTGTTAAAAAGTATTACACAAAACTGGAAGTCCTGGTGTCGCCTGGGTGGCTCAGTCGTTAAGCATCTGCTTTCAGCTTGGCTCAGGTTATGATCCCAGGGTCCTGGGTTTGAGCCCTGCATCAGACTACCTGCTCAGTGGGGAGCCGGCTTCTCCCTGTCTCACTCCCTCTGCTTGTGTTCCCTCTCTCGCTGTGTTGCTGTGTCTCTCTCTGTCAAATAAATAAATAAAATCTTTTTAAAAAGAAATAAAACTGGAAATCCTTTAAGGAAGTAAAATAAAAACTGAATTGGAAATAATAATTGAAACTGTTTATCATTACTGTATTCAAACTCGATGGTTTCATCAAGCAGTAGTGGCTAATGGGCTTAATATCCTGTGTTAATTTTAAGAAGTTTTAATGGCCAATGATTAAGAGCCAAATAGCTTCCAAATCTTTGTACTTTTTTTTTTTTTCATACGTTAACGATGAAACAGTAAAAATCTGGTAGAGCTAGATTTCCAAAGCCACTTATTTTCACAATGATTTTTCCATGTATGGGTGATTCAGAAAAAGAATTGTGTTGATTCTACCATACACTATAGACCAGAAATGCTGAACTTCTCCATTCTGTTGGCCTATCTTTTTTGTTTCTTCAGGATAGAAATACTATTCAATAAATAATGCTATAGCATTATGCTATAACATATTCATAAACAACACTCTTGACCTGGCTCTTTCCAATATTTTAGAGAAAATTAAGATGTTTTCTCTTTGTTACGGTTTTGGTTTGTTTACATAAGGTTAGCCAAAAAACATTGAATATTTATTTATAGTAACAACTTGTGCAAAATAGTCCTTCTTACTGTGAAAGACACAGAAATATGGTTCCTGATCTCAGGATACATTTAATGTGGAGGTAATAAATATAAATTCAACTTCATAACAAAAAGTAGATGTAAGAACTGTAAATATTTTATATGGGATCCCAAAAAAGAAAGGTAGTATTTATTAGCAGAAAAGAGAAAGTATTTGGCCATTTGCATTAAAACCCAGAAGTAAAAAATGGTCACAATTACAACAACGATTACAAATATGTTCCACTTTAAAATTATATAAAAATTTATAATACACTCATATTTTGCTATCTCATTTGTTTCTTTAAAATAATGTTGTGTAGTCAGAATAGATATCAACACCAGTGGGTAAATGAAGGAAATTGAGTGAGAGAGGTTAATGATCATTTGTAAATTAGTAACAAACACGATCTCCAACCCGGAAGTTCTAAATAAACTTGGGTTTGGGTTTTTTTTTTTTAGCTTTCCCTTAAGATTAAAAAAAAAAGTTCTGAGTAAAAAGCAAAAATCTTTTTTACCTCCCTAAGGTACTCTCAAGAAAGGCAACTTTATTATCATATTCCTATGTACCTAATTCTCTCAAATATAGTTAAAAGTACCTTTTTTTCTTTTAGAAAAATAAGTTACCCTGAGTCATTTATGACCATAATAGTCAGGATTTGGGTTTTATAGCTTTCTGGACAGATGGCAGCTTCAGCCCAGCCAAACACCATTCGTATATAGAGCTTGAGCTGACTGTCAAAAGGAAACATGGACCCTACTAAATTATTAACCAACACCATATTCCTTGTAATATTTAAGGAATTCTAAATGTTAATTTTCACTGCTGTTGTCAACATAAAGTTCATTCAGCAAACGTTTATGAATATCCAGTATGTTCTAGAAATGTGTAAAGGACCCACTACTAGGAAGATCAACTGCTAGAAGGATGTAAGAGAATCTTAAAATTATGTTTAATCTTATTTCACCAACCCTGAAGAGTTTAAACATTACTCATAAAGTTACATATCTGCTTAACAGTTGGCTGAATTTTTTCTTAGTCTTCTTTTTATAGGCAAAGTTAAGATACTTGGCTATTTATTTTTTTATATTTCCTTCATTTTGATGGAGTCTCTAATATTTTCAAAGTAACCTCCTAGCAGATTCATGTTCTAGTGCAACATGTAAATCCTGATATTTCATCTTAGCTTTTGTGGTAGCCTTGTATTCCAAAATAAATATTCATTGATCACAAAGTATTCTAAATACTCTCTAGGCATTTAGTATTTTATAACAAATTGAATGAAAATACTTCCTTGTTTTCTATTACCTTGCTAGATATTATTGCTTCTCTACCTCCCATGATAGGATTGTGGTTGTTGCATCTGAGTAAAAACAATTGATGAAATAAACTTTTCAAAAAATAATAACACTTACTGAGCACTCACTATAGTACCAATAAGTGCATGACATAGGTTTCATTGACCCCACATGAGAAATATACAGTGTAAGGCTTAGACATGTGAATAACCAGCGAAGACCCTATAATCAAGGGCATAAGCATATTCAGACTCAGGTCTTTATGCATGCAGAACATACATTCTTAATCAGTATAGAGGAAAATAGGAAATATAACGTGACAAGGTTTGTGAAAGCCCAAGCCTTATCCTTCAAGAGTAAGAAGCGTGAAGATAGGTTTAAGAAATGTTCTAGAGGGGATGAGCTCTTCTCCATTCTTGATTTCAAATTCCCTAAGTAATGAATTAAAAGCAGGCTCCATAAGACTTGGTAATACAGCTTGCTCTGATACTGATCAAGAATAAAATAAAGTAAAATGGACTCAATTTAAGATAAATTCTGGAATTAATTTAAATGTCAATAGAAAGAAGAATCTAGTTCTATTTTCCTATGGGGAGAAACTAAGTTGCACAGCAGACACAATGACATCATAAAAACATATTTCATTTTTTTGTATATGTGCTGCCGAAGCGAGCACCACATTTCATTTTTTTGTAAGCAAAGATCAGAATTACTAATTAGACAAATCTTAGAAGCTAATATTTTTGCCAGTGTTACTGAAACACCATGTTACATATGAGATTAAATACCAAACGTCAAAATGACCAAAATGTCATTTCTGTGCTCTTAGAACTTAGACTTTATGATAAGGCATTAATAAGAAATAACCAATGAATAGTAGATAGATGATGATTGATAGATAAAATGATTTGGTAACATGTCCTTACTTAAAGTAAGTGACTGGCAGTGAATCTTCCTACAAAGGGTTTTTCATGTGATGGCAACCTTGCCTAGCTAGAGATAGGAACCCTAACTACATAGTCTTCATCAAGTTTTCCTACAAGTTTGTTAATTGCTAAGAGAACTTGCAAATTCCTGGTTCAGAATACCCAAATTCAAGTCCTTGACCTGTCAAATTTTAGCAGTTCTATTGGGTTTTGTACTTGACCTTTCTCTTTTTCATCTATCTATAAAATGAGGATAATGATTATCCTCTCAAAATGTCTTAAGACTAGAATTAGACTAGATAAGTATTTCGTTTTTTATAAAATGGAATATCACTAGAGTATTTGGTGTTCTCTTTGCCATCTTAAAATATGTAATGGACATTTTCTTTTTCTATCCTACTTATATTATTTAACATGGTGTCCTCAAGGTCCATGTATCTATGTATGCCATGTGATCTCACTTATATATGGAATCTTAAAAATCTAGACCAGGGGGGACCTGGGTGGCTCAGTCCTTAAACGTCTGTCTTTAGCTCAGGTCATGATCCCGGGGTGCTGGGATTGAGCCCCACATCAGGCTCCCTGCTCAGTGAGCAGGAAGCCTGCTTCTCCATCTTCCACTCCCCCTGCTTGTATTCGTTCTCTCACTTTCCTTTCCTTTCACTCTCTCTCTGTCAAAGAAATAAATAAAATCTTTAAAAAAAAAACTAGACCAAACACACATTACAAAATTTTAATATGTAAAATTTCCATACATTTTAATATATATGGAAAATGTCCTTTACATATTTTACAATGTCAAAGAGAACACCATTCAAATATTTTAGTGATATTCCTATTTATAAAAAAACAAAACACTTTTCTAGTTTAATTCTAGTCTTAACACTTTTTGAGACTTTTAATATAAACTTTTACTTTTTTATAAAATATATTTTATAGTATTTTGATTAGAAATTTGTTGTCAGTCAATATTCTGAATTTTTAAAAATCTAAATATAGAGAAGATTTATAACAAAATGAGCCTTAATTTCTACTTTTAAATATGTCACAAAGTATTGACTTGAATATTATTTATGTTTTTCAAAATCACATGTGAGCTATTTTTTTGCTTCAAAAGTTATATCAGCCTTAAATGGCTAGGAAGATATTCACTCTTATTTTATTCTCCCAAGTAAAATCTTGTGATTAGATTGAGAATGGAAATTTACTAAAGGTAGGACTTGAGGTATTAAGAATTTTTTTCCAATTTTTTATTGTGGTAAAATATACATAACAAAATGCACTATATTAACCATTTAGAAATGTACAGGATACTGACATTAAGTACATTAATATTGTACAACTATCACTACTGTCCTCCTTTAAAACTTTTTATCTTATAAAACTAAAACTCTGTATCCATTAAGCAACAACTTACCCATTTCTCTGGTCCCCCAGCCCCTGGCAACCATAAATGTGTTTTCTGTATGATTTTGACTACTCAAAGTACCTCATATAAATGATATCATACAGTATTTGTCTCTCTGTGACTGGCTTATTTTATTTAACATAGTGTCCTCAAGGTTTATCCATGTTGTAACTTGTGTCAAATATCCTCTTTTTTTAAGGGGAAGAAATATTCTGCTATATGCATGCACCACATACTGTTTATCAGTTCCACATTTTAGCTAATGTTAGTAATCCTATGAACACGGGTGTACAAATATCTCTCAAGAAACTGCTTTCAATTATATTGAGTATATATACACAGAAATGGAATTGCTGGATCATATAGTAATTGTATTTTAATTTCAGGGGAAAACCACTATGCTGTTTTCCATGGTGACTATACCATTTCATATTCCCATAACAATATAGAAGTGTGCCTATTTCTCCATATCCTTGCCAACATTTATTATTTACTTAGTTTTTTGTTTTTAGTTTTAGTAGTAGCTACACTAATGGGTATGGGGTGAACTCTATTATGGTTTTGATGTGCATTTCCCTATTGATTGCTTTGGGCAGTAAAACATTTTAACAATTTTTGTTCTTCCAATCCATGAGCAAGGAATATGCTTCCATTTCTTTGTGTCATTTTTAACTTCTTTCATCAGTGTCTTATACTTTTCAGAACACAAGTCTTTCATCTGTTTGGTTAGGTTTATTCCTAGGTATTTTATTATTGCTGATGCAATCATAAATGGGATTGTTTTCTTAATTTTTGCTGCCTCATTATAAACATATAAAAATGTAACAGATTTTCTATACTTTGATCTCATATATTGCAACTTTACTGAATTCATTTAATAGTTCTAGTTATTTTTGGTGGAGTCTTTAGGGTTTTATGTATATATAGTAAAACGTCATCTGCAAATAGTGAAGGTTATACTTCTTCCTTACCAATTTGGATGCCTTTTATTCTTTTTTCTTGTCTGATGGCTGTGGATAGCACTTCCAGTACTATGTTGAATAAAAGTGGTAAAAGTATACATCCTTTTCTTGTTCCTGACCTTAGACAAAACCTCTCAGTTTGTCCTCATTGAGGATGATGTTAGCTGTGGGTTTTCCATAAGGCCTCTATTATGTTGAGATATGTTCCCTCTAAACTTCCTTTATTGTGAGTTTTTATCATGAATGTATGTTGAACTTTGTCAAATACTTTTTCATCTATTGAAATTGTTATATAGTTTTTATGCTTTCTCTTATTGATGTGGTGTTTCACATTGGTTGACTTGTGACTTCAATCACCTTTGCATTCCAGGAGAAAATCCCACTTGGTCACAGGGAATGATTTTTTTAATGTATTGTTGAATTCAGTTTACTAGTATTTTGTTGAAGATTTTTGCATCTATTTTCATCAGAGATAATGGCCTCTAGTTTTCTTTTTTGGTGGTGTCTTTATCTGGTTTTGGTTTGAGGGTAATGCTGGCTTCATAGAATGAATTTGGAAGTTTTCCTTCCTCTTCTATTTTTGGAAAAATTAAGAATGAGTATTAACTCTTCTTTAAATGTTTGGTAGAATTCACCTGTGAAGCTGTCTGGTCCGGGACTTTTGTTTTCTGGAAGATTTTTGATTACTGATTCAATTTCATTGCTGGTAGTTAGTCTGTTCAAATTTTCTTTATCTTTGTGCTGCAGTTTTGGTAGGTCATATGTTTCTAGGAATTTATCCATTTCTTCTAGGTTGTTCAATTCATAGGCATATAATTTTCATAATATTGTCTTGTAATCCTTTGTATTTCTGTGGTGTTGGTTGTTATTTCTCTTCTTTCATTTCTGATTTTTGAATCCTCTCTCTTTTTTTAATATTTTTTTGGCAAGTTTGGTGAAAGGTTTACCAATTTTGTTTATCTTTTCAAAGAACCAACTCCTGGTTTCATTGATCTCTTCCACTGGTTTCATTTGTTTTGTTTTTAGCTTCTATATCATTTTTTTCTGCCTTAATCTTTATTATTTCCTTCCTTCTACGGGTTTTAGGTTTTATATGTTCTTTTTCTAGCTCCTTTAGGCGTAAGGTTAGGTTTTTTATTTGAGATTTTTCCTGGTTCTTGATATAGGCCTATAATGCTATACCCTTCCCTCTTAGAACAGCTTTTGCTGTATCCCAAAGATTTTGGATTATTGTGTTTTCCTTTTCATTTGTCTCCATGTGTTTTTTATTTCTTTAATTTCTTGGTTTACCTATTCATTGTTTAGTAGCATGTTATTTAACTTCCATGTATTTGTGCTATTTCCAGACTTTTTTCTTATGGTTAATTTCTAGTTTTCATAGCATTATGGTCAGAAAACATGTATTGTATGGCCTTGATCTTTTTTAATTTGTTAAGACTTAGTTAATGGCCTAATATCTGATCTGTTCTGTACAATGTTCCCTGTGCACTTGAAAATACTGTGTTCTGTTGTTTTAGGGTGGGATATTCTGAATATATTTGTTAGATCCATCTGAGCCGATGTGTCATTCAAAGCCACTGTTTCCCTGTTGATTTTCTGTTTAGTTGGTCTGTCCACTGATGTATGTGGGCTGGTAAACCCCCATTATAGTATTACTATATATTGGTTCCTTTGTGTTTGTTATTAACTGTTATATGTATTTGGGTGCTAGTACATAAATATTTACAATTGGTTATGTCTTCTTATGGGTTGTCTCTTTAAAATTCTTATATATTGTCCTTCTTTGTCTCTTCTTACAGTTTTTGTTTTAAAGTCTATTTTTTCCAATATAACTATTGCTACCCCAGCTTTCTTTTCACAACCATTTGCATGATAAATCTTTCTCCATCCCTTCATTTTTAATGTGCATATATCTTCAGATCTGAAATGAGTCTCTTGTAGGCAGCATATAGATGTCTTGCTTTTTTATCCATTCCATCACCCTATGTCTTTTTATTGGAGAATTTAGTTTATTTGTTTTCAAAGTAATTATTGGCAGGTATGTACTTATTGCCAAGTATTACTTATTTTGTGGCTGCTTTTGTAGTTCTTCTCTGTTCCTTTCTTCCCTTACAGTTAGTTGGTATTCTTTGGTGATATACTTTGATTCCATTCTCTTTATTTTTTGCTTATCTAGTATTGGTTTTTAACTTATGGTTACCATTAGGTTCCTATGTTACATCTTCTACATATAGCATCTTCTGCATATAGCAGTCTATATGGAGTTGATGGTTGCTTAATTTTGAACCTATTCTTTACTCCTTACCCCCTCACTCATGTTTTATATATATGGTGTCATACT
The DNA here is from genome assembly GCA_028646535.1 of Procyon lotor. Taxonomy (NCBI): domain Eukaryota; kingdom Metazoa; phylum Chordata; class Mammalia; order Carnivora; family Procyonidae; genus Procyon; species Procyon lotor. The sequence goes on along the minus strand of CM053606.1, from coordinate 123,763,465 downwards.
TTATATTCTTCTATTTTGTGAGTCCTTTGACTGATTTTTTAATAGATATATTTATTTTTACTTTTTTTGTCTTTACTACTTTTCTTACTCTTACTGATGGTCTTTCCTTTCCACTAAGAGTCAACTTTAAAATTTTTATAAAGTTGCTTTATTGGCCATAAGTTGCTTTAACTTTAGTTTGTCCAGAAAACTCTTTATCTCCTATATTGAATGATAACCTTGCTGGATAGAGAATTCTTGGGTGAAGATTTTTTTTTTTTCTTTCAGCACTTTGACACTATCATACCACTTACTTCTGGTCTATAATGCTTGTGCTGAAAAATTCACTGATAGCCTTATGGGGTTTCTTTTTTATGTAACTGTTCTCTTTTCTGTTGTTGCTTATAAATTCTCTCTTTATCACTAATTTTTGTCATTTTTCTATATCTCTTGGTGTGGACTTTCTTGAGTTTTTATTGGGGGACCTCTGTGCCTCCTGGATCTGGATATCTATTCCCTTCCCCAGATTCAGGAAGTTTATAGCTATTATTTCTTGAAATAAATCTTCTGTCCAGTTTTCTCTATCTTCTTCTGGGATCCCTATAATGTGAATGTTACTAAGTTTGATGGAGTTTCTGAGTTCCCTAAGTATATTATCATTTTGCATATTTTTTTCTCTCACTGATCGGCTTGATTACTTTCCATTACTCCATCCTCCAGGTTACTGATTTGTTTTGCTTCCTCTAATCTGCTATTTATTCCATGTAGTATATTTTTAATCTCATTTATTGGTTCTTCATCTCTGACTGATTCTTTTTTATTTTTGTCAAGGGTCTCACTGATGTCTTCCATTATTTTCTCAAGTCCAGCAAGTATCTCTATGATCATTACTTTAAATTTCTTATCAGGCATATTGCTTATTTCTGTTTTAATTCTCTTGCTATGGTTTTGTCCCATTCTTTCATTTGGGACATTTTCCTCTGTCTCCTCATTTTCTCTTACTCTTTGTGCCTGTTTCTCTGTCTTAGGAAAGTCAGCTATGTCTTCTGTTTATGAAGGAGCGGTCTATAGTACCCTTTCCTCTGTTAACCAGGAATTCAGGGGTATCTCCTGTATGTGTTGTGTGCAACCTGCTGTTGTGGTTCAGCTGCTTTTTCCTTCAGCACAGTCATCTGCAACGGCTCTCTCTCTTTTTTTTTTTTTAATTTTTTTTAAAGATTTTTATTTATTTGTTTGACAGAGAGAGATTAAAGTAGGCAGAGAGGAGGAAGAAGGCTCCCTGCTGAGCAGAGAGCCTGATGCTCGATCCCAGGACCCTGGGATCATGACCTGAATCGAAGGCAGAGGCTTTAACCCACTGAGCCACCCAGGTGCCCCTGCAATGGCTCTCTATCTGTCATGGGCAGTGTTTGATCCCTGTGGTGTCAGTAGACCAGGCAGGGGCCACCTTAGGCTTAAGTTGAGTCAGACCAGGCATTTGCCAGAGATGCCAGTAGCACCAAACTGCAACGCACTTTTCCTGTGTTGTCTCCTGAGAAGTTTTCATTGTTGGGTTGGGCCTGCCATTGGAGAGCTGTCTGCCCCCAGCCTACTTCTGGGTCCACTGTTTCACTGGTGTATGTGGTTATTGTTCCCTCTCCCCAGAGAAGGAATCACTTTGGAATGATGCTGATCCCCATCAAGTCTGCTTGCTTACTGCCATGCTTGTGGCCCCAGTTTGAATGGGCACCAGCCAAGAACATATAGGGGGCACATCCACAACGTGCTAGGAGAGCAGGACATGGAATTAGTACTCTGCAAGAGAGGATAAGCCACTGCTGGGACCAGTGCTGGCCAGGCCAATCCACAAAGCATGTGGAGATGGTGTGCACAGTTTTAACAAGGTATGTAGTGTTCCTCCATGAAAGGGGACCCACTGCAAATGGGACAAATCATGCAGACAGGAGATATAGTGTTGGCAAAGTTTGCACCAAGATTTTTGGGGAGGAGACCCACAGTACAGGGGCTGAGGCAAGGTGGGCTCAAGAGGACAGATCCCTGAAGCCTAGGGGATTGGAGGAAAGGGCACAGTGCAAGCAAATTAAGTAGTGAATGTGGGTACAGGGCTAGTTCCCTCAGGTGGCCATGTATTTACACTGGGAGTAGGGGAGAGAAATGGTGCTTGCCAGCTCCTTTGTTCCTGGGAGTCTCCTGCAATTTCTGTCCCTCCAGGACAGACTCTTAGACTAGTACATAACTCTCCTACACGTATGCCCCAGGCAATTTTCAAACTGGTACTTCTATGTTGTATCTACATGGGGCTATTTATTGTGCTGTCTCTTTAAGGGCAGAGACTTAGTTTCCTATTGTCCTTTAGGCTCTCCTAGAACCAAGCCCACTGATTTTTAAAATTTCAGGCTTTAAGTCCTGCTGGTTGTAAGAACTCATGATATTTGGCCCCTCTGGTTTTCAAAGCCAATATTATGGGGATTCACCTTTCTGATGCCCGCTTTCCAGTACAATTGTCTTTCTCTCCCATCTTTGCACCTGAGGGTCCCTTCCTCCAGTGGACAGTCTTATCAGTTTGTTTAGCTTCCTGACACCTCTCACCCTTCCTACCCTCTTCAGTGTGGCCTCTTCTCTGCATTTAGTTGTGGAGTTTGTTCTGCCTTTCTTCAGGTCATTTTCTAGGTTATTTACACTCATGAATGTTATCTGGTTGTATCCATAGGACAAAGTGAGCTTAGGGTACTACTAGTCTGCTGCTTTCCTCACTTTGACTTTTGACATTTGATTTATAATGTATTTTGGTATGAGTCTTTTTGAATTTATCCTACTTGGAGTTCAAACTCCTACTTGGAGCTTCTTGGATGTCCATATTCCTGTCTTTAATTAATTTTGGGAAGTTCTTGGTCATTATTTCCCCCATTATTTCTTAACCCAAGACAGTTGTTTTAAAGTTTTTGTCTGGATCTGCCACCAGGTCTTTTTCAGAGACATATTGTTGGTCTATTTTTCATTTGGATGAGATGCACTTTCCTATATCTTTGTATGCCTTGTGATTTTTTTGTTGAAAACCGGACATTCGTATCTAACAGTGTGATGATTCTGGAAATCTGATTCTTTTCCTTCCACTGGGTTTGATGGGTTTTTGTTTGCTTAATTTTTATGTGTTTGCTTTTGTTTGTTTGTTTGGTTTGTTTTTATTATTATAATCTGTCCTATGTTGAGGATCAACCTAAAGTATAGACTTTATGCTCCTGTAAGGTCTTTTCTGAACCTATGTCTTCTTCTGGACATGCACAGTGACTTTCTAATGTCCTTTGTATATGCAATTGCTTTTGAATGTCCTAGTCTACAGTGTACTGCTCCCAAAAGGAAAATGAGGGAACAATAAAGGAATAGCTTTTAAAATATCCTGAAAGTCACTTTAGCTGGAATGAAACAATACGAGGAGGTGAAACCGTAGTGGCTACTTCTTTGTTTGTACCTCTGTGTTCAGAAGGAGCAATCAGTGCACAGATTCCCCCATATTTGGAAATCATGGTTATGTTTACTCACCCTGGCTCCCTCAATCTGTTGTTTAAGCTGCTCTAGGAATATGTGCATAGCTGCATGCCATAGAGCTGCGGAGTGGGAGATAGGTAGTGCTGAAATTGACTAAAATTAACCTCCTATAAAATCCATCTCAAAGGTTCCAAAATAGTTATATCAGACAGATCCTGCCAGTGCAAATGTTGTCTAAGTGTGCAGACAGGTTCCTGGTGCTTCCTACTCTACCAACTTCCCTGAATCTACCTCCAGTAAAAGTAATTTTTAAGACAATGCTATTTAATAGTGATAAAATAATACCGTTACTAAGAATGTAATTTTATAGTGTAACATTTCAGTTCCCTTCTAGCTGTAATGTTTGTATTTACTCCTTGGTAATTTTATTTATAGGTATTAAGCAATAACATATATCTACTATATATTCATGAGCTTAGTACCTATCTGCATATCTTTTTTTTGAACTATCTGGTCAATTCTTTTTTTTTTTTCCCTCTAGTGTATGTGGTATTTTGGTTGATTGGTAGAATTTTTTTGTGTGTTTGTTTTTCTTTTTTTAAAAAAAGACTTTATTTATTTATTTGAAGAGAAAGAGCTCGAGTGGCGGGGAGAGGCAGATTCCCCACTGAGTGGGGAGCCTGATGCAGTGTTCTATCCCAGTACCTTGGGATCATTACCTGAGCAGAAGGCAAATGCTTGACTGGCTGAGTCACCCAGGTGTCCCTGTTTGTTTGCTTTTCTATGTATCGTAAGTGATTTCCATATTCTGGACATACGTTAATAATCTGTTGCACAAAGTTTCTCTTAATCTGTATCTTTTACCTTTCTTAATGATATTGTTTGAAGAGCACAAGTTTTTAACGGGTAAGGTACAAATGTCATTTTTTTAAATTTATAGTTTGTTGGGGTTTTTTTAATACCTGATAGAAAATTTTGGCTAATCCAAGGTCACTAAGAATTTGTCTAATATTCATCTAAAGGAAAAAAAAATATTCATTTAAAGGTTTTATACTTCAATATTTTGGCCTCTAAACCACTTCTGTATTTAACTTTTGTATCTGATATGGCATAAGAATAGAAACTTTTCTTGTTGTGTATCCAATTATTCCAGAAACATTTTTGAAAAGGTTATATTTTACCCACTGAAATATTTTTGTACCTTTCTTTGAGTTTGAATTGGCTATATATGTATGAGTCTATTTCTCAAGTATTCTATTCCAAAGATCTGTATTTTTACCTTTACGTTAATACCATAATGTCTTTACTGTTTACAGTCTAGTTTGCTATTGCTTTAAGGTATTTTAAAACCAGATTTAAGTACTTCAGAACTTTTGTTGTTCAAAGATGTTGACAATTCTGAGTCCTTCTCATTTCCAGAATGAGGAAACTGAAATTTTGAGATATTAAACAGCTTCCCTAAATTCAGAATACTAGATTAAGGAATTAAACGCTCATTGTAGTTTGTGAGTCATCAGTAACTATCTAAGTAGCTAACATCTATTCAGAGCAATTCATTGATTATATAACTATCTAGCCACTGAAGACATACCTTAAACTTATTTTTCTTTTGAAACTTATTTTTCAGCCAGAAAAATAAAACAATGCTTTCTATACATTATTTAAATGCTATTTGATAAAATAACTTTTTCATTTCCCTAATTTCCTCTGTGAAAAAAGCTGTCTGTGTTTGAAAAAGAAATTATATATAGCTGACCTTTGTCATTTATGAACTATGTAAAGCACAGCTGTGCTCCCAATTCTATTTCTATCTGACAAATAATACTATTAAAAATTACTATGAAAACATGAAGAATTTCATTGTAATCTCTAGGAATGGTTAACAGAAAAAATGTATTTTAAAATTATGTTAGTTCTCTTAATCGATTTTTCTCAATATGTGTCTAAAAAATTCCATTACTTATCTGCTCTAGGAAGGACCTAGGGAAACTTGCCCAGCAATCATAAATGCTGTATTCATTCTGCCAACTATCTTACTTTGCATGCGATTGGGCCACAGGTTCATGAGCACAAGGGTAGAAGGTATGAAGCTTCAGCTTCTCAACCATAAAACCTGCTGTTGATGGAAAGTCAAATATAGAAAACACACACTTTCACATTTAAAGGAGTATCATTTTTGAATGCAAATAAAAGTAATACCTATTATACTGGTAATTAGATTTTTTAGAAGCAATATTTGTAATAGATGTCTAAAGAAAAAGCACACATGATATGAAAGAGAAAAACATCACCTGTAAAACTCTTTTTGTGGCTTTTGTCTTTTATCTTCATTTATAATACCTGTGCCAAAGTAATTTATCTATTATTGTAGATACTGAGAGGGAGTATTATTTTATCTGAAGATCTAGTCAGAATTCATTTTCAGAGATGGTCTTCCTCCCTTGCACAATGCGAGGCTGGAGTTATGGTCCCAAAGGCCCTCTGTTTTCTATTATGCCATGTTTTAGACATGCAGAGTTTGGCAAAAAATTAGTTGTCTGTAGTTACCAAGAAATCAAAAAGAACACTTCTCCTCCTACCATGGTAGTGGGAGAAGAATACCTTCTCCCACTACCATTTCCTCTGCTTGTGTTCCCTCTCTTGCTGTATTTCTCTCTGTTGTATAAATAAAATCTTCCAAAAAAATTTTTTTTTCAAATTCAGAAGCTATTTCCTAATTTGAGCTCCATCCAACCTTTTTTTTTTTTTTTTAAAGATTTTATTTATTTATTTGACAGAGAGAGAGATTACAGTAGGCAGAGAGGCAGGCAGAGAGAGAGGGGGAAGCAGGCTCCCTGCTGAGCAGAGAGCCCGATGTGGGGCTCCATCCCAGGACCCTGAGATCATGACCTGAGCCGAAGGCAGATGCTTTAACCCACTGAGCCACCCAGGCGCCCCTCCCAACCAAAAAGGTTGCTTTTTGTGGGTCAGATACACAGCAATAATGATTATAGGAAATGTTGGCCCGATTTCTATTTGACTTATATAGTGGCTCTATAGGAAAATACTAGCCTCTGACAAAACTAAAACTGTGGCAATTATTTTAATTTATAATATGAAAATGAACTAGATTCTGTCTCTTTTGAGCCAATATTACTTGCCTACCTGAACAGTAAAACCAAGCCAAATGCATTGTCTCTTTATCTTCCAATTCTCTTTCCACTTGTATATGAAGGCCAGGCAAACATTATTAAAAATGTAGGTGCAGCCAACACTGTCTACAGATGACTTAGCTTAATTTTTTTTGCAAATTTTAAGAAAATTTTATATTAAATACTAACAGTGAGTGCCAAGAAAGCTTTTGATTAAATTGATTTTAGATGATTTGTTTGAAGCTCCATGACTTTAGAAGTATTTGCTAAATGGATAGAAAATGTATAGTCATGGGAAAAAGGCCCAGGTTTAGATGCTTTGCTTTTTAATGAATAACAAAAACAAATGAAAAAATATGTATTGTTTTATTCAGAATCATGGGTAATTTTCTTGAACATTAAAATACACTGTACTTTACATTTTCTACTTCAAAAGTCAAATTTATTGAGCTGAATTTACAAACAAAACATTGACTTAAGTACATAGTTTCATGAGTTTTAACAAACGTATTCATCTATGTAGCTTTCACATTCAAGATATAAATCTTTTTCATCATCCACATATATTACTAATACCTTTTATAGTCAACTCCATCCATTTTCCAGGTAACTGCAGGTAGACTTTCTAGCTATATATAGTATATTTTTATTTTTTGAATTTTTATGTCTTCTTTGTTCAGCATATTATATTTGAGATTCACCCATATTGTTGCATGTATATACCTAATTTTTAGTTTCATTAGTAATAAAATTTTTTCAATGTAAGCTTTTTAACTTCTTTACAACAAACTCTGTTTAGAAAAGATGACATAATTTCATAGAAAAATGAATTAAACCTCTTTATTTTGGTCGGATGTAAACTAAGAAATATAATACTATACAATTGTAAAAGGCAGAAATAAATTGACACAAACCTACTCAGTGGATTTTTGAATGTTAATACTAGTAGGGAAAACCTTTAAATTTGAGTGTAGTCTCAAAGTTTATTAAAGAAAAAAGGCTTTATTCATATTATAGAAAATCTGTGGGTCTTCTTAGGAATGCAACCTTGGAGTTAGAGATACCTGAGTTCCAATCTTGGCTCTATCACTCAAAAGCCAAATGTATATTCACAAGACACTCAACCATTCCAAGCTTCCAATTCCTGCAAAATGGGGGGTGGTGGGGAAAGATACTTCATTTAAGTTTGCAATAGACAGTAAATGGAAAAACATACTTTAAGCACTTGACATACAGTATGTGGTAAGCACTCAGTAAGAAAACAATGTTTTCCTTTTTTAAAGATTTTATTTACTTATTTGACACAGAGAGAGAGGGAGATCACAAGTAGGCAGAGAGGCAGGCAGAGAGAGAGGGGGAAGTGGACTCCCTGCTGAGCAGAGAGCCCATTGCTGGGCTCCATCCCAGGACCTTGAGATCATGACCTGAGCTGAAGGCAGAGGCTTAACCCACTGAGCCACCCAGGCACCCCAAGCACAATGTTTTCTTAATCCAAAAACTTCTCCAGAGCTCTGTATTATTTTACTTTATTACAACCAAGAATATGTAATTCCTCACCTAGCATTTTTACAAATTGAAATTTTGATGAACATAGTATTGCCTCTTTCTATAACAAATATAAGCCCATAATGCATATATATTTTTAATTGGAATCAAACCTATAACTACTCTCTTTGCAACTTTACCTTCAACAGTAGTCACATTCATTCCTTTATTCATTCTTTCATTTTTCCATAGCATTTATTTAGAACCTATGTGCAGGTACTCTTTTGAATACTCATTTAATTAGGATCTCTCCTAATTTTTATTTTAGACAAGATTTTGTGGCGACCCAATCTGACATAGTACTACCTACCATTCTCTTTCCCATTTGCCTGGTTTATTTCCTTTGCTACCCTTATTCTTATATATATACACACACACAGTTGGTCTTTTCTAATAGAATGCATGCTTCATTATTAGAGGAATTTTGTTTTGGTCACCACTATATTCTTATCACCAAGAAATTTCAGGTGCAGAGTAGAAGCTCAGTGGATGTTTATTGATTACATCAGTGAAAATGTAGCTCTGACAAAAGTAAGCAACTCGACAAGAGAAGTCCACTAGGATGACCAGTCTTTTCCCTTTAATCTCAGGATAGACCACAGCAGTCTTCTTTGTGACCCCCTTTGCAAGTTATTCACAAAATTTGAATAGTTGTTGCTTCTTTTTCTTCCTTTGCTATTTTAAGCCCTTCATCTAAGCTTTCATAGCTATTCATTTCTCTCTCCCTTTTTCCTACAGAGTATGTCCAAGGGCTTGTCCAGATGGATCCACCATTTGAGAGGCCACTAATCATAGCCTTTGTTTATATTTTCATGTCATTCCTATTGTGTATTTTTCATTTAGAAAATGAATTACCCTAAGCAACCTTAAGGGAAAGACTCGAATGTAGCCAAAATTTCTAATTTTACATAAAAACACTTGGAATTGGTGAACCTGAAACAGAAGGTCTTGGACAAAATCACTTGTAATTTCTTCTTTTTTTCTTCAAAATAGCCTTAAATAATAACAGTTATTTTAGGAAAAATAATCAGTTTTAGATGTCAAATAAAAGCTTTTGTAGTAGTATCACATATTTTTAATAGAATTTCAAATAAAGTCATTCTTTTAGGATAGAAGGAAGGAAACCATAACCAGTGTCAATCAATGTGTTTTAAAATATCGTGCTCAACAGTTTTTTTTTTAAGTATCACTTCACAAAATTTATGTATACATATAACTTTTTAATTTTGTCTGGCACAGTGGCAGTGAATTTTATTCTGATTTTGTCTGTGCTGAAGCTGGAACAATATTCAGTTAAGGTAAATTCTACTTCACTCCAAACAAGAGAGGAGGATGGTTTGTTTATTGTGCCACAGTTTTAACAGACTTAGAAAACATGTTTCTTTTCTTCCTTTTACAGAAGGAAATGACACTCATGTTTTCTGAATTCCAATTTTATATGTTCTTTTTCATTTCTCTTGTACTTGAAATGTTCTGACTTCTGGACCCAGGAAATAAAAGATTTTTATCTCTGTGTTCTCAGGATTTGAAAAGAAAAGAGAAGAAGAAAAAAAAAAACTAAGATGCTTATTCTTGTACTAAATTTCAACAGTTTACTCTGGATTTTAGCATTTTTCAGCACTCTTAGATGAAAGACAATAAATAATTCCACTTTTCCCTTATAAATTAGTTATAGTTTTTTGATTCCAGTGCCTGACATTTGTCTTCATGGCAAGTTTTATTGATGGCTAACAATAATTCAGATTTGTTTTCTCAAAGCTCAGATAGTCGCATCCCTTTGTTTTCATATTGAATGTGAGATTCTTACTCTGTTGTCTGACAGTCCTGATCTAGATATAAATGGAAGAAAATTAGGGTGTCTGTGATAAGTCTATCATTGAAATTTGTAGAGGAGCTAATGGAACATCTGGTACAAAGGTGAGGAGAGTTGGTGGAGGTAACACAGAGAAGTGATTGTGCATTTGGTATGTGAAGCCACGATTTTGAATGTTTCCTGGTAAAAACAGGTCAACAAAAGTAGAAGATGATGTACCAGATAGAGTGAATATCTTGTATCAACACAAGGTTTGAGCTTATTCTTGGAATGATAAGAATTCCTGCATGGCTCTCAGACAGGATCTATAAAGGAGATTTAAAGATATACCTGGGCAGATAAATTGAGGTTACATTTAGAAAGTCCTATTTATCAACAGCTAGAGAATTAACTTTTTCTTCTGTAGTCAGTAACTTTAGGAAGTGTTAGAATCCAATTTGTGTTTTAGAATCCAGTAAGTGAAAAATCACATAGCAGAGGTGTGAATAGAATTGAATAGCATATACATTTTTTCTCTTGCTGTATAACAAATTACCCCGAATAGTATACTACCACAATTCACCCTGTCTCCCGATAATTTACATTCCTTCCACATTCAAAATACACTTGTCCTTTCTTAAGACCCCCAAAAGTATCATTCCCTTACAGCTTCAACTCTAAATCCAAAATCTTGTCTAAATCAAATCCAGGTGCAGAGAAGGTCCTTGGATGTAGTTCCTTTAGTATAACTTTTTTAGTGCAATTCTTCTTGGCCTGTGAAAATAAAAATATAAATCCCCTGTCATCTTCTTACCCAATATATGATGGCAGAACAAGTATAGGATAATCATTTTAGACATTCCTGTTAAAAAAAAAAAAGGAGGAAAATTAGAGACACAAAGGAGTAACTGATCCCTAACAGTTCTAAAATCCAGCTGTGAAGTTTGTTGATTACCACTCATATTTTAGGGAAAAGTCTTCATGGGTTCTGTGCTTTTTTATTTTTACTGTCTTATACTGTTCAGTTCAACCTGGTGATGTTCTGCAAATATAACTCTTTTATAAATTTTGTGGATCTTCTATAAATCTCATTGGAGTTTAATCTGCTGGACAAATGTCAGCCACAAAATACCCCAAGTTAAACCTGTATCTCCCTTGGGTTCTTTGGAAGATGGCTACAGAACAATGCCTAAAAACCATATAGTTTGATGGAGAAGCACATTCTTTATCGGACTGAGTAGTACTCAGACTGAATTTTGTCTTTCTGAGACCTTAAAAGATTTTAGAGTCATACCCTTGACTTAGTCTTTGGACCATATTTTCCTGGCAATTCCTTGGAATGGATATTTACTCAGAAATTGTTTCTTAATTTTTATACCATTTGACATCTGCAAAGGCTTAAAGTTTCCCAAACCATTAAGTCTTAGCTTGCTTTTGTTTCACAGTCTTTCTTTTAGTTTCTCTCTCTCCTTTATTAAGCACCAAGAAGAAACCACATGGCACTTTTAAAAATGGTTGAAAAATCCTCTTAGCTATATTACCCAGTTGATTAAGTATATTTTCTACTTTCCACAGAATTGCAAATAAGAGAGTTGCTATACTTTCTGCCACTACACGAAAGTTTCCCTCTTCATTCAGTTTTCAGTACCTTTAGCCTCACTTTCCTGTAAGCACTTATAAAAGGCCTCTTTAAAAGTTACCTATGGCCTTATATAAAAGACTGAAGCTTCCCAAGGAATTTTAGAATTTTACCACTTTATTCTCAGGGCTCACTATCTGATTCCAAAGGCATGCCCACATTTTAGTATTGATTTTAACAACATCCCACTTCTAAGTATCAAAATCTGTATGTATATGGGTTCTATTATTGTATAATAAATTACCCCAGTGCTTTGTAGTTTATAATAAAATTTTTTTTCACTAAGTTTCAGTGGGTCAGGAATCTGGCAGTATTTTAGCTGGGTGGGTCTGGCTCAGGGTTTTTCATGAGGTTTGGGTTTAGGTCAGGATATCAGTCATCTGAAGAGAAAGGAGAATCTACTTTCAGTTCAATAACATGGATAATAGAAGGAAACTTAATTCCTTGTCACATGAATCTTTTCATAGGCTATGCATGAAAGTGATCCAATGTAATAGTTTTCTTAGCTCAAAATGAGTGATCTGTGTGTGTGAGAGATAACACTAAAGTTTCAGTAGTGTATAACCTAATCTCAGAGATGACAGCATTTGTATATATAGCCTCAATGTGTTATATATTGTTGGTTATGCAATTCAGCCCTGATAAATATGGGAGGTGACTACATGAAAGTGTGAATTTTAGGAGACAAGGATAATTAGGAGCCATGTTGAAAACTGTCTAACACAATCAGGCACTTATACTTGAGCTAGGGAAAGCCAAAATCCATTTTAATAGTTTAAGCTAAATATGAAGGAATAGGATTAAAGAGAAGAAATTGATTTGAGAATTATTTCAGAATGAGAATAGCCTACATTGTACTTACTAACAAAGTACTTATTAAGAGTAATAGAGAGGAGCAAGAGTCAGGTGAAAATTTATAGAGGGGATATGATTGATTGAATTCTTGGCCCCAATTTTTCTACCCCTTTATTTCCATAACATTCAGTAGGGCCCTCCTGCACTAAGTCTGAGCTTGTCCATATGACTGGCTTTGACCAAAAGTGTATTAGCAAATTTGATGAAACCATAGTCTTATAAAAACACATTTTCTGGTTTTTTTTTTTTTTTTTTTTTTTTTTGGACCTACATAGTTTTGTGGAGAACTAGAGTTTAATGATATAGACTGGAAGTCAATACACCAATAAATAGAAACATTTTAAAAGGATTCTTTTAGTAGAGTGCCAATATGATTCCCTCAAAGTGAAAAAAAAAAAAAGAAATTATTTGAACTTGAAATTATCTCTATTACAGTGCCTCTAAAATGGTTACCTGTGTATATCCTTTACTGTCTTTCTTGGACTTGCTAAAAACACTGAGAAGCTTTACTGTCAGAAATGGATCACTTTTAATGTTCTAGAAAAGTTGTCCTATGTGTCTGGAGTAAAATGAGGAATAATATTCTCCCATTCTTGGTATTCCTTGATAAAGGATATGTCTTTGAAATAAAATAATGCTCAAGTTTTAGGCTTTGTGCGAGTTCTCATAAATGAATAACATCTTCACTCTTTCAACTTACAAGCCCTTTATTTTAAATTTAATTTCATTTTTTTCCAACAACTGGGAAGTCTGCCTCAACATCAGAATCATGCATTATTAACTTTACCTATTTCTCAGTGGAGCATGGGTTTATGAAAATAATCAAAATCTGTTGTAGAACATTACAGAAGTTACAAAGTTTTGCACATTTCTATGTATAATTTCAATCGTACTACTCCTTAATAGAATGAGTGAAAGGTATACCATTCATTATTGTGTTTGAATTTTAAACCTTCTGTGTAGTATATTTTGCTCTGTGGTACTGAAGCAGAGACTCAGCAAACTACATTTTTTTGTCTGCTGGATCTTTGTTAAGTTCTGCCAATAGAGGGCACCAGAAGAAATTGGGAGCAGGAGGAAAATGGGAGACCTGTGCTTTCTAGAAGCAAAACTGTGGTGCCTATTCACAGGTACAAGTAGCAGCTAGGTGGTACCATCTCCAGAAGTTTGAGTCCTTACTCCCTGAGGTCTCTCTTAAGAGTTCCTTAGGTTCCAACAGAAATTAAGTGTCATCTCCTCCTTGGTAGGCTGAGTCCCAGCTCCTCCACACTCCTCCCCCCCACACTTGGAGTTTTGGATCACTCCAAACACATCCCTTTGTTTCCTGAGCACTAGAGTTGGTGATTACTATTCACCACAGTTTGTTTACCTCACTGTTCCTCTTTTCGTCATAGTTTGTCAATACCTTTTTAATGACTTGTCTACATTAAATACTTTGTGTTTTTTTGTTTGACTAAAGCAATAGAAGTTTATTAAGCAAGGATACAGAAAAAGCTCTGTGTATCCAAAGACAGGGTTGCCCCATTAAATACTTTGTTAAAATTACTTGCATGGTTCCTGTTTTCCTCATTGAATCCTCACTGATACAGGAACTGATATTCTCCTTATTCTAATACCTGTATCCTGTCATAAATTTCATATCCTCAAAATGAAATCTGGCTCAAGGGAGAAATTTCTGTGTCTTCCTCTTAGATAGAGGCAGGGAATTCACTTTACATGAGTACTTGTGCTATTCTCTGAATGCTTACAGGCCTTGGTGGCACTATCCCTTGCCTAGCCTGAGGCTATTCATCTAATGTGGAAGTATGTAGCTGCTCAAGTCTACGGCAATTTCCTCCTAGCTTCTGCTGACTCCTGGCTGTCCTTTGACTACTGTCATTAGACAGTCTCATTTAGTATTCTAAATGAGCTTCAAAGCTCAGTGAAGCCAAAGCAAGCATGGTAACTTTTGATCATTTGCCTTATTCACATTCTTTCTCTCTTTTATTCTTGCTCTTACTCCCTTCTCCTTCATGCCCGCCTTCCTTCCTTCCTTCCTTCCTTCCTTCCTTCCTTCCTTCCTTCCTTCCTTCCTTTCTTTCTTTCTTTCTCCTTCATGGAAGTGGAATGACATTATTTCTCTTTCTTCTTTGCCATAGATTCCTTTTGTGTCATGCTCTTCTTATTCCCTAAATTGTGTTTGGCCTGATTATTCTCTCTGGCCATAATTATAGAAGGCTTCAGAGGAATATACATTTATGAATTTATGGAGAGAAATAAGAAAATTCATTAGCATATTATTGCTCAACTATGATCCGCATAACACATGGCTCTGTGGTTCTTTGGATATGAGAGGAAGTATATTTCTTTTTTTAAAAGGTCATGGGGAAAATGGAATCTTTAGGGAAATTGACAGCAATTAAATCTAAAATTTCAAAAGAAACAAAGCAGTAGGAGAATGTGTTTAAAATGGAATGAAATGTGAGGTCAATGTAAAATGTTACAAGATAAGTCAAGAGTAGGAGGAAAGAATGGAGCAGCAAGTTGAAAGCATTATAGGGGTAAAGGTGTTTGGCTTTTTGGGTGTTGTATGTAGAACTATTTACTTAATCCTCATTGTTTTTGAAGAAAAAAAGACAAAAGCTCTTTACACAGTAAATGACGGCCTTGATTAATTGACCCTTATATTCTTCTACAGACCCATTTTTATATTGTTATAAGGTCTTCTAATTATTGGTCAGGTCACACCTCAATCAGTTCATCAAAGAATATGTACTGATTAGGTCTTCCTGTGTCACATTCTTAATATTCTCATAGAACCATGTTCTTGTCCTTCAGAATATGCATCTCAGTTTGCAACTACACATTCACTCATTTGACTATTTAAAATCCATCTTTTCTATCAAATAGCAGCTTTCTGAAAGAATAAAATGCATCTGGTTTTACCTACCATTTTATGCTCAGCGCTTAGCCTCTAAAATGATAAGAACATAAATATCTGTTGAATTGATGATTGAATGCATTCACAAAATTCTGAGTCCTGAATAAAATTACAGTATATCATTTTCTCCATTAGTTCAGGCATAGACTGGGGGAAAAATTTAATTCCATGATATTCTCACAACAATGGCTCTCTACAGCTTGGTCAGCACTGTATGTTTTTTATTTTTTTTTAATGTTAAAACTTTTTGATTAAGTTGTTTTAGTGACTCTACAAAGGCTAGCTCTCAGTTGACCAGTGCCTTTATGAAAGTAATCAGTATTTCCTGAGCTACTGCCTTTGACAAAATTTGCTCCCTGGGCCTGATCAGATACATTTAACCTTGCTCTAGCCAAAGACTGTGACTTGGATGCCTTAAAAACAACTAGTGTAAAAAAATTCTTGAATATGTTTAATATTAATAAATGATTAAAATACTAATATGTACTTTGCTGTTATAAGAACACTGTAAATAAATATAGAGATAGAACACTGAAAGTGTCTCTATATTTTCTATGAATCAATTTGTATAACTTTTACAAATAAAAATGTTTGAAAGTTCACTGCTTTATTTAGAAGATAGTAAATTATCATGGTGTGATGGTTAATTCTACATGTCAGTTTGACTGGACATGGGCTCCCAGGTATTTGTTCAAGCATTATTCTGGGTGTGTTATTGAAAGTGTTTCTAGGAGAGATTAAAATGTGAATTGGTAGACTTAACTAAAGCTGAGCATCCTTCCTAATGTGACTGGGTCTTATCCAGTCACTGGATGGCCTGAATAAAATAAAATAATTAAAAAAAAAAAAAGCAGAGTAAGAGGGAACCTTCCTGCCTGACTGCTTTCAAGCTAGGATATACCCCTTTTCTGTCCTTCTTTGGTCCCAAATGGAAACATTAGCTCTTCTGGGTTCTCGTGTCAGATACCTAACATTTGGACTAGAACCATATCATCAACTCTCCCAGGTCTCTAACTTACAACTTCAGGTTTTAGTCTCTATAATCACCTGAGCCAATCCTTTATAACATATACATGGTCAGGAACAAGGCAGAGAGTATCATGGCTCTTATTCAACATAGTACTGGCATTCTTGACAAGTGCAATCAGAGAAGAAAATAAATAAATAAATAAAGACATCCAAATTGAAAGGGAAGAAGTAAAATTGTCTGTCAGCGATATGATCTTACATATAGACTATCCCAAAGAATCTACCAAGAAAGTGTTAAAAATCATCAGTTTAATAAAGTTAACAAGATAGAAGCTCAACACAGAAAATTAGTTGCATTTCTATATAGTACTAATGAATTATCTGAAAAATAAAGCAATCTTATTTATAATAGCATCAAAAGCAATGTAATACTGATGAATAATTTATCCAAGAAAGTGAAATATATGTACACTGAAAACTCTAAGATACTGATGCAAGAAATTGAAGAAGACATAAATAAATGGAAAGATGTCTTGTATTCAGGGCTGAAATAATATTGTTAAAATGTTGATACTACCAAAGCCATCTATAGATTCAATGCAATCTCTATCAAAATTACAATGGCATTAGAAATAGAAAAAAAAATCCTAAAATTCATGTGGAACCTAAAAGACCTCAAATATCTAAAGCAATCCTGAGAAAGAAGAGCAAAGCTGGAGGCATCTCACGTCCTGATTATAAACTGTATCACAAAGGTATAGTAATCAAAACAGTATGGTACTGTCATAAAACAGACAAGTAGAACAATGGAACAAAATTGAGAGCACCTAAATAAATTGATGTGTATATATGGTGAGCTAATATTTAATATGGAGCCAAGAATACTAAGTGGGTAAAATATGAGTCTCTTCGGTAAAGTTATTGGGAAAACTAAATTGCTACATGTGAAAGAATGAAACTGGATTCCTTTATATCAATTACAAAAATTAAAATGGATTAAAAACTTACATAAGACCTGAAATTATAAAATAAAATTAAAAAAACAGAAAAACATAAAAAAACTCTCCTTTACATTGTTCTTGCCAATGAATTTATGGATATAACATGTAAAGTACAACCAATTAAAGGAGAAATAAACAAATGAGACTACATCAGACTAAAAAGCTCTATATAGTAAAAGAAATGCTAACAAAATATGAAAACGACTTGCAGAATGGGAGAAAATATTTGTAAACTACATATCTGATAAGGGGTTAATATCTAAAATCTATAAGGAAGCCACACAGCTCACTAGCAAAAGCAACCCAATTAAAAAATAGACAAAAACATAAATAGACATTTTCCAAAGGAGATATGTTCTCCTTGTTTGAGTTATCTGTTCACTTTCTTGACAATGACTTTTAATGCACAGAAGTTTTCAATTTAATGAAGTTCAAATGGTTATACTTTTAGTTGGTTGTGTTTTAATTGATATGTGTAGGAAACTACTGTCTTATCCAAGGTCATAAAGATTTATATCCATGCTTCTTTCTAAAAGTTTTGAGCTTTATATCTTATATCTTTCATCAATTTGAATTAATTTTTGGATATAGTATGATGTAGAGGTCTCACTGCATTTGTTTGTAGGAGGCTATCCAGTTGGCCCAACACTATTTTTTTTTTTTGAAGTCTATGTTTTCTTCAATGAATTGTATCAGCCTCCTTGTAGAAAATAAATTGATCATAAATGGAAGGGTTTATTCCTAGACTTATAATTCTGTCACATTAATTTATGTCTGTATCACATTGTCATACTATCTTTGTCACTATAGCTTTGTAATAAGTTTTGAAATAAGAAAGTGTGAGTTTTCCAACTTTTTTTTCCTCTAGATTAATTTGACTAGTCTGGATTTTTTTTTTTCCACATGAATTTTAGGAAAAACACCAATTTCTGGGGATTTTGGCAGGGATTGTACTGAATTTGCATAGCAATTTGAGAAGTATTAGAACTTTGCTCTTATGTCTTCACTCAGTGAACAGTCATCTTTCCATTTGTTTGAATTTTTTCTTTTAATCTTTTACCAATGTGTTGTAGCCTTTGGGTTTTGCAGTCTTTTGTTAAAGTGAATTCATAAGTATTTGATTCTTTTCGGTGCTATTATAAATTGAATTATTTTCTTTATATCCTTTTCTGTTCAATTTAAGTGTATAAAAATAAAGGTTTTTTTTCATATCAGTCTTATGCCTGCATAGTTGCTGAACTCATTTATTATAATAATTTTTAGGGAGTTCTTTGGGATTTCCTATTAACAGGATAATGTCAAATTTAAATATAGGTAGATTCTAATTTTTTTTAAATTTCTTATCTGTACATCTTTCATTTCATTTGCCTAACTGTCTTGGCTAGAACCTCTGGTAAAATGTGAATAGAAATGTCAAAACTAGATATTCTAGTGTTATTTCTGATCTTAGAAAGCATTCAGTGTTTCATCATTATGAATGATGTTAGCTGTGAATTTTTTATGGTACTTTTACCAGGTTTAAGGATTTTGTTTCTATTCCTACTTTAATGTTTTTGTCATGAAAGAGTCCTAGCTTTTTTTCAATGCGTTTGTATGTGCCTGTTGAGATTATCATGTGGTTTTTGTCTTTTATTCTATTAATATGATGTGCCACATTAAGTGATTTTCCAATTTTGAATCAACGTTGCATATCTATAATAAACCTCAGCTGGTCATGATGTATAATCCTTTTTTGTGCTGCTGAATCAAGTTTGCTAGTACTTTACTGATAACTTTCTTTCTATATTTGTAAGGGATATTGATCAATAGTTTTCTTATAATTTGTGATGTCTTAGTCTAGCTTTGGTATCAGGGTAATATTAGTTTATATGATGAGTTGGAAAGTGTTCCATCTTAAATTTAAATTTTTTAAATTTTTAAAAAAGTGTTTTGTGAAGCATTATTAATTCTTCTTTAAATGTTTGGTCAAATTTTCGAGTGAGATACAACTGGCCTGAGATTTTATTAGTAAAAATTGTTGACTATTTCAATCTCTTCACTTGTTATGAGGCTTTCCAATTTTCTATTTACTAGTTCTGTTTCAGGTGTTTGTATCTTTTCGGAAATTTTTAATTTCATATAGGTTTTTTTAAAATTGTTAGTCCACGGTTGCTCATTGCATTGCCTTTTTAGTCATTGTAGGTAAAGGTTTGGAAGTGTTACTGATCTTTTCATAGAACAAGCTTTTGGTTTCATTGATTTTCTCTATTTTTCTATTATCTATTTTGTTTATTTCTACTTTAATTTTGAACATTTTTCACTGTTCTTATCAACTATATTGATGTGCATATTTTCAGAGGTCCTCACTCTGCCATTCAAGATGGTAACATCTCATAAAGTCATACTTCTTTTTTTGTTTAAGCTTTTATTTAAAGTCCACTTAGTTAACATCCAGGGTAATATTAGTTTCAGGTATATAATTTAGTGGTTACCACTTCCATCCAACTCCTGGTGCTCATCACAACAAGTGACCTCCTTATCCTCATCACCCATTTAACCCGTCCCTCCACTCCCCTCCCTTCTGATAACCGTCAGTTTGTTCTACAGTTAGTAGTCTATTTCTTGGTTTACCTATCTCTCTTTTCTCCCCCTTGCTCATTTGTTTTGTTTCTTAAATTTCACATATGAGTGAAATCATATATTTATTTTTCTGACTGATTCATATCACTCACCATAATACTCCCTAGCTCCTTCCATGTTGTTGCAAATGGCAAGATGAGATTCTTTTTTTATGGCTGAGTAATATAATGTATATACACACACACACAAACACACTAATGTATATGTATATATACACCACAACTTTATCCATTCATAAGTCAGTGAGCACTTGGGCTGTTTCTATAATTTAGCTAATTAATGTTCCCCATAAACAGTGGGGTACCTATATCCCTTTGAATTAGTATTTTTATATTCTTTGAAAAATACCTTAGTAGTGCAATCGCTGAATCATAGGGTAGTTCCATTTTTAACTTTTTGAGGGACTTCCATACTTATTTTCAGAGTGGGTGCACCAGTTTGCATTCCCACCAATAGTATGAAAATGTTCCCCTTTCTCCACATCCTTACCCCCTCCTGCTGTTTCTTGTGTTGTCAATTTTAGTCTTTTTCTCACAGGTGTGAGATGATAGCTCATTGTACTTTTGATTTGCATTTCCCTGATGATGAATGATGTTGAACAACTTTTCATGCATTTGTTGGCCATCTGTAAGTCTTCTTTTGGAAAACGTTCATATCATCTGTCCATTTTTAATTGGGTTATTTTAGGGTGTTGAGTTGTATCAGTTTTGTTTTGTTTTTTTTTAAGATTTTATTTATTTATTTGACAGAGGGAGAGATCACAAGTAGGCAGAGAGGCAAGCAGAGAGAGAAGAGGGATGCAGGCTCCCCGCTGAGCAGAGAGCCCAATGTGGGGCTTGATCCCAATTTGAGGCTTGATCCCAGGACCCTGAAATCATGACTCGAGCCGAAGGCAGAGGCTTTAACCCCCTGAGCCACCCAGGCGCCCCTGTATCAGTTCTTCATATATTTTGGATATAACCATTTATTGGCTATGTCATTTGTAAGTATCTTCTATTCTGTAGGTTTCCTTTTAGTTTTGTTGATTGTTTCCTTTGTTGTCTAAGCTTTTTATCTTGAAGTCCAGATAGTTTATTTTTGCCTTTCTTTCCCTTGTCTCAGGAGACATATCTAGAGATAAGTTGCTGTAGCCAATGTCAAACAAATTACTGCCTCTGTGCTCTTGCAGGGTTTTTATGGTTTCCCTCTCACCTTTAGGTCTTGCATTCATTTTGAGTTTATTTTTGTGTATGGTGTAAGAAAGTTTCATTCTTTTTCATTCTTTCTCATGTTTCCTTCCAGTTTTCCCAACACCATTTGTTAAAGAGATTGTCTTTTTTCCTTTTGGATATTCTTACCTGCTTTGTTGAAGCTTGATCATATTGTGCGACATTATTTTTGGGTTTTGGGTTTTTTATTCTGTCATGTTGATTTATGAGTCTATTTTTGTGCCAGTATCATACTGTTTTGATGACTGCAGCTTTGTAATATAACTTGAAGTCTGGAATTGTGATGCCTCCAGCTTTGCTTTTCTTTTTCAAGATTGCTTTGGCTATTCATGGTCTTTTGGGGTTCCATACAAACTTTAGGGTTGTTTGCTCTAGTTCTGTGAAAAAGGCTATTGGTATTTTGATAGTGATCATATTAAATGTGTAGGTTGCTTTGGGTAGTATAGACATTTTAATAGTATTTGTTCTTCTAATCCATGAGCACAAAATGTCTTTCCGTTTCTTTATGTCATCTTTAATTTCTTTCATCAGTGTTTTATACTTTTCAGAGTACTGGTCTCTCACCTCTTTGGTTAGGTTTATTTCTAGGTATCTTACTGTTCTTGGTGCAGTTGTAAATGGGATTGATTCCTTAATTTCTCCTGCTGGTGCTTCATTATTAACATATATAAATGCAGCAGATTTCTGTATGTTGCTTTTGGATCCTGTGACTTAACTGAATTCATTTATCAGTTTTAGCAGTTCTTGGGTGGAGTCTTTCAGGTTTTCTATATATAGTACGATGCCATCTGCAAATAGTTCAAGTTTTGCTTTTTTCCTTATTGATCTGGATGCCTTTTATTTCTTTTTATTTCTGATTGCTGAGGCTAGGTTTTCTAGTACTATGTTAAATAACAATGGTGAGAGTGGATATCCCTGTCTTGTTTCTGATGATAGAGGAAAAGCTCTGCATTTCCCCCCTTAATTATAGTACTAGCTGTGTGTTTTTCCATATATGTCTTCATTACGTTGATGTATGTTCCCTTTAAACCTATTTTCTTGAAGTTTTTTATCATGAATGTGTGTTGTACTTTGTCAAACTATTTTTGTGTATCTATTGAAATGACTATATGGCTCTTATCCTTTTATTAATGTAGCATATAATGACTGATTTGCAAATATTGAATCATCCTTACAATCCAGGAATAAATTTTTTTAATGTATTGTTGGATTCAGTTTACTAGTATTGTACTGAGAATTTTTCCATCCACGTTCATCAGGGATATTTGGCCTACAGTTCTCTTTTTTAGTGGTGTCTTTATCTGGTTTGATATCAGGGTAATGCAGGCCTCATAGAATGAATCTGGAAGTATTCCTCCTCCTTCTATTTTTTGGAATGGTTTGACAATAGGTATTAACTCCTCTTTAAATGTTTGGTAGAATTCGCCTTGAAGCCATCTGGTCCTGGGCTTTTGTTTGTTGGGAGTTTTTTTTTTTTTTTTTTTTTTGATTCAATTTCTTTGTATGTTATCAGTCTGTTCAAGTTTTCTATTTCTTCCTGTTTCAGTTTTGGTAGTTTGTAGGTTTCTAGGAATTTATCCGTTTCTTCTAGGTTGTCCACTTTGTTGGCATATAGTTTTTGTAATATTCTCTTATAATTATTTGTATTTCGGTGATGTTGGTTGTTATTTCTCCTCTCTAATTTGTGATTTTGTTTATTTGGGTCCTTTCTATTTTTGATAAGTCTGGCTAGAGGTTTATCAATTTTATTTTTTTCAAAGAACCAGCTCCTCCTTTAATTAGTCTTTCTATTGTTTTTGTTTTGCTTTGTTTTAGTTTCTATATCATTTATTTCTGTTCATAGAACCATATTTCTTAGATAAATTTATATTCACTCATCCTAGCTGTGCTCAGTTATCAACTGCATAGGTAAAAGAGTAATGCATCTCTGGACATCTGTCTTTATTAGAATTTCAGTTTATTATAATAGGAAAGCGTATATCTCCTCCTCAAAGGATACACTTTTTAAAAATATTACCTTCCCAGGTCAAAGAGAATTAATTTTTAGTCAACAGCAATGTATTACCTGCTCCCAACTCTAAACCAAACTAGAAAAAGGTTCCATATTGTCTACTCTGATGTAGGGGAAAAAACCAGTATCTTTGGAGTTAGATAGAACTGCTTGATATGACACTTACTAGCATTTCAACTTAATTAATGTGCAAAATTGTTGAGTATATGTGTGAATTACTAAATGGATTATTAAATGAGTGGATGGCTATATAAAAATGCTTAGTGAAGAATGTATAATTTTAAGGAGTTTAACCTGAAGTACCTCACTTGTGTGGCATATTTGTGTGATATAAATACAAGCAACTAAGATTTGCTGTACTTTTAAGGGAGATTTCAAATGCATTATCTCATATTCTCAATAATATACTGTAAGGTCATTGTTATTATTAAACTCTCCAGAGAAGGCTTTGATAAAATGCAAATCAAAACTCAAGGTTCAGATTCTGAATACAGTCCCAGATTTCTTTCCAATACTCTGATTTAGCTTGTTTATTGACTACTTGATAAATTATTTGCTCGGAGAAAACATTTTCAACTCATACTTGAATTTGGATAGTATAAAATAGTTCAATTTAACCTTCTCTGAGATTTTGATAAGGTTTGTGAAGGATAAATGTGACTGAAACACTTAGAATGAGGATATATTCATTTTTAGGTTTCAGGAGAATAAATGTGAATCAGTTCATGGACAGTGTTTCCTTTGCCCTGTTCACAACATTTAGATTCAAAAAAGAATTCATTTGTATTATCTTTTTGCTCCAATATACATCAATAAATCTACTCATTGCCTAGCATTCTGCATGCGGGATTATAATGAGGTACACATTATTGAAGACCAACATAGGAAATCAATTAGCTTATATTCAAACCCAGCACTAGGAATAGGCAGTCCTAGTGGAAAGAACCACTGTGCTTAAATGCATCTCTAATGCTACTTTCTAGTTCAAAATTATAGTGTTTTCCTCTGCAGTGGATCTTCTTGATACAAGGGCTAGTGTGTTCTGCATATGATTTGGGTTGTTCTCAAAAACGTGTTTGCTGTCTTAATGAGTTCTCAAGAGAGTAAAAAAAAAAAAAGTAAGACTTCTCATTTACAGGGCTCACAGTGATTTAAAGCATTCATTATAAGGCTACCTCATATGAATTCATCTTTCATATAAAGCTGCTTTGGTCTGAAATTGCACACAGTATTCAAAGCCTATTCTCAGAGTATTATATCATAAAGAAACATAAATAAATTGAGAATGTGCACATCAGTTGAACTACAATATAGAATTCCTGATTTAATAGTGATCATTTCCAATACGCTAATATTAGGAAATAACTTTTCAAAAGTTTGCGACATTGAGTTTCTTATTTGCATAAAATTGAATATAACATGAACTGGTTAGTTCAAATAAAATGTTTCATTTGTTGATACAAAATTGCTGGTATAAAGTAGCAAATCTCACAAAACATGGCTCAAATTATAAATTTAAATATATATAGAATGATGTCAAAATGAGTGTGAAATCTATTATTATATATTATATTACCTATAAACTGATTATAAGACAAATAGGATAAGCATAGGAAATAGTAAATCATATCCTTAAGGGAAAAAATTATAGTTTTTAGGAGCTATAAAGGCTATATACACACAAAATTTTAGTTTTGTTAATATTACTTTTCAGATTTTTTTTTTAGTCCTTTCAGATCAATCCCTGATGTCTCCTTTTAGATGTACATAATAGACTTCTAGTTTAAACTTGACATATGCAGAAAAGAGGATTTATCTGAAAAGTTTTATCCAAGGAATTTTCTAAGTGGTCCTATTAAATAACATCTAAGGTCCTTCTTTTATTTTTATTTATTATTTTTAAAGATTTTATTTATTTATTTGACAGAGAGAGAGAGAGAGATCATAAGTAGGCAGAGAGGCAGGCAGAGAGAAAGAGGGGGAAGTAGGCTCCTGAGCAGAGAGCCTGATGTGGGGCTCAATCCCAAAACCCTGAGATCATGACCTGTGCTGAAGGCAGAGACTTTAACCCACTAAGCCACCCAGGCGTCCTTAAGGTCCTTCTTTAAAAAAAAAAAAAAAGAAAGAAAAGTATATGTGTGTGTGTAATTTTGATTTATTTGATTAAAATGGATTAGAAATAATTATATGCTATGTTATTTTGGTTATTTTTGCCACTGATGGATTAAATAATAATGAGTTTAATACATTTGTGAGCATCTTAATGTTTTTAGCCCCTGAAGTTTTTTTTTTTTTTAAAGATTTTATTTATTTATTTGACAGAGAGAGATCACAAGTAGGCAGAGGGGCAGGCAGAGAGAGAGGGAAGCAGGCTCCCTGATAAGCAGAGAGCCCGTTGTGGGGCTCGATCCCAGGACCATGAGATCGTGACCTGAGCTGAAGGCAGAGGCTTTAACCCACTGAGCTACCCAGGTGCCCTAGCCCCTGAAATTTTTTAAATCTTAAAAGAAAATACTTTTAATCCTTAAAAAGTTTCAGCTTACTAGCACCTTGCTATCTTTTTTTTTTTTAGTATAGCTGACACACAATGATACATTAGTGTTAGTTGTACAATATAGTGATTCAACAAATCTATATGTTATGTTCACCACAAGTACAGCTACTGTCACCATAAAAACCCTATTATAGTACCAGGAACTATATTTCCTATGCTGTACCTTTTATTCCCACCACTTACTTATTGCATAACTAGAAACTGTGTCTCCCACTTTTCTTTACCCATTTTGTATAACACCAACCCACTTCCCCTCTGGCAACCATTAATATGTCCTCACTACTTATAGATCTGATTCTAGTTTTTGTTTATTATTTGTTGTTTTGCTTTTTTATTTTTTGTTTTTGGGCTTTTTTTGTTTCTATGTAAAGTGAAATCAGATGGTATTTGCTTCCTCAGTCTGGCTTATTTCGCTTAGTATAATACCCTCTAGATCCATCCATGTTGTTGAAAATGGTAAGATATCATCCTTTTTGTGGCTAATATCCCTCTGTATTTGTGTTTGTAATAAACATGGGGCCGAATATATATTTGGATTAGTGTTATCATTTTCTTTGGGTAAATATCCAGTGATAAAATTACTGAATTGTATGGTATTTCTATTTTTAATTTTTTGAGGAACATCCATACTATTTTCCACAGTGGCTGCACCGATTCATATTCCCATCAATAATTCATGGGGATTCCTTTTTCTCCATATCCTTACCAACTCTTATTTCTTGTCTTCTTGATACTAGCCATTCTGAAAGGTGTAAAGTGATATCTCATTGTGGTTTTGATTTGCAGTTCCCTAAAGATTAGTGGTGTTAAGCATCTTTCTTTCTTTCTTTTTTTTTTTTTAGAATTTATTTATTTATTTATTTATTTATTTATTTATTTATTGGGTTTTAAAGTTTATGTAATAGTGAATTTTTTTCCCCAAAAATATTTATTTTATTTTTTCAGTGTTACAAGATTTATTGTTCATGTACCACACCCAGTGCTCCATGTAATACGTGCCCTCCTCAATACCCACCACCAGGCTCACCCAGCTCCCCACCCCCACCCCTCCTAAACCCTCAGTTTGTTGCTCAGAGTCCACAGTCTCTCATGGTTCATCTCCCCCTCTGGTTTCCCCCCATTCACCTTTCCCTTCCTTCTCACAATTCCCTCCATGTTTTTCTTTATGCTCAGCACGTAAGTGAGACCATAAGGTAATTG
>CM053606.1:123715424-123736056 GCA_028646535.1 Procyon lotor | reverse complement strand
TTTTCCCCATTGAGAATGATATTTGCTGTGGGCTTTTCATAGATAGATTTGATGATGTTGAGGAATGTTCCTTCTATCCCTATACTTTGTAGAGTTTTAATCAGGAACGGATGCTGAATTTTGTCAAACGCTTTTTCTGCATCAATTGAGAGGACCAAGTGGTTCTTCTCTCTTCTATTTATTTATTTATTTGTTTGTTTGTTTGTTTGTTTGTTTGACAGAGAGAGAGATCACAAGTAGGCAGAGAGTCAGGTGGGGCAGGGTGGGGGAGAAGCAGGCTCCCTGCTGAGCAGAGAGCCTGAGCCGGATGCTGATGCTGGGCTTGATCCCAGGACCCTGAGACCATGACCTGAGCTGAAGGCAGAGGCTCCAACCCACTGAGCCACCCAGGTGCCCTTTAAAGCATCTTTCTATGTGTCTGTTGATTATCAGTATGTCTTCTTGGGAAAAATGTCTCTTCAGTTCTTTTATCCATTTTTAATAAGATTATGTTTTTGGGTGTTTTGGTGTGTAAGTTCTTTATATATTTTTGGTATTAATCCTTTATCAGATAAAAGGTTTGCAAATATCTTCCCCCATTAAATAGGTTATCTTTTAATTTTCTTAATGGTTTTTCTCACTGTGCAAAAGGTTTTTACTTTGTTATAGTCTCAATATTATATTTTTGCTTTATTTCCTTGCCTTAGGAGACATCTAGAAAAATTTTGTGAAGTATAATATCAAAGAAATTACTGCCTGTGTTTTCTTCTAGGATTTTTATGGTTTCAGGTCTTACATTTGGGTGTTTAACCCATTTCGAGTTTATTTTTGTATATGGAGTAAGAAAATAGTTCTGTTTCATTCTTTAGCAGGTAGCTGTCCAATTTTCCTAATATCATTTGTTGAAGAGACTGTCTTTTCCCCCTTGCTACCTTTGTCATGGATTAATTGAGCCTACAAATGTGGACTTATGTCTGGGATCTCTATTCTCTTTCATTGATCTATATTTTTCTGTTTTTTTTTCTGGTAGTACCATACTACCAGATACTTCTGGCTTTGTTTTTCTTTCTCGGGATTGCTTTGGCCTTTTAGGGTCTTTTGTAGTACCATATAAATTTTAGGATTATTTGTTATAGTTCTGTGAAAAATTCTTTTGGTATTCTGGTAGGAATTACACTGAATCTATAGATTGCTTTGGGTAATATGTACATTTTAAAAATATTAATTTTCTAATCTATGATGAGCATGGAATATTTCTCCATTTGTTTGTGTCGTCTTCATTTTCTTTGTCAATGTTTCACAGTTTTCAGAGTACAAGTCTTTTACCTCTTTGGTTAAGTTTATTCCTGAGTATTTATTCTTTTTGGTACAATTGTAAATAGGATTTTCTTAATTTTTCATTCTGCTTCATTTTTGTATATAGAAATGTTATCAATTTCTGGGTGTTAATTTTGTATTCTGCAACTTTACTGGATTTATTTATCTCATTTTTAGGGGAGTCTTTGATGTTTTCTATGTGGAGTATCATGTCATTTGCAAATAGTGACAGTTTAGCTTCTTCCTTACCAATACGGATGTTTCATTTCTTTTTCTTGCCTGATTGTCGTGGCTAGAACTTCCAGTACTATGCTGATTAAAAGTGGCAAGAGTGAACATCTTTGTCTTATTTCTGATATTAGAGGAACCTGATCTTTTTTAAATGTACTTTTATTTATTCACTTACTCTTCTTTTGTTTATTCATATATTATTTTTATTTGGTGATTATATATTATTGTGAACACACAGTCATTATTATCATCAGACTTCTTAATTTCTCCCAATTGAATGAGTACAGAAAGTCATCTCGTGGTCTTAATTTGTACTTCCCTGAATTAATGAAGGTGAGCATCTCTTCTGTATGTTTATTGGCTATCAATTGTTTCCTCCCTTTCCTCATTTTTTGTATCTCCTTATATTTATCCTCCTTCCCAGCTCAGAAAAACAAAGTATCTTCTCTATTCTAGAGATCCTGACAGAGTCTGCATTAGGTTTCTACTGCAGTGTAACAAACTGTCCCAAATTAAGCAGCATAAAAAACTAAACATTTACTATTTCACACAATTTCTGAGAGTTAGGAATCAAGGTGGTTTTGAATCAAACCGAGTCTCAGCTGTGGTTATCACAAGGATTAAGTAGGTATTTAAAAAAAAAAAAACCACTTCTGTGATAACTTGTGTTTTTGTTTTTGAAAGGTCCCATTTCCTCTATAAATATTGGCTTAATTTTCTTGCCAGGTGGGCTTTTCCACAGGGCTACTCAAAACATGTCTGACCAATGACAAGAGATAGAGAGGGAGAGAAAGAGAAAATACTCAAAACACAAGCAACTGTTTCTTGGAACAGAAACAGTGAGAAATATCACTTCTGCCATATTCCATTCATTCATAGTGAGTCAGTAAATCCAGTCAATGCTTAAGGGAGGAGAATTTGGCTCTCTTGACCCCTTTACATCACACGCACATTTTTGCCTCTACTACTTTGCCTGCATCAACTTTTGCTCTGCTTTGTAGAGAAAGTTGAAATGGATATGGGAGGAATTGGGCATTGTGGTCACTATGTTCCTTGCATTTGCTTCTTTCATATAATCCATTTTGCAATTTTAACAGCACATCAAAACATATGGCAGACCACTTGATAAGAGTTTGTTGAAGGCAGGATTGTTCAAAGGAATGAAATTAGTGTCAAAAATATTTGAAATGTATTATCTACTAATCTAGAAAGAAAACATATAGCTCTTTTAATTGCAAAACCCAAAAATATAGCTTTCTGGGATAAACCAGGACGCTGTCCAAAAATCTGAGAGAGATCCATGATCATTTCTCTCAACACATTCTCACAGGCATGAATGCCTTATAATTGAATGTGAGAAAAAATTGAATATATTAACACTAAAAGAAATATTATGACTTCCAGTAAAACTGCTACTAAAACTTAGACTTACCTTGGAAGAAAGTTTTATGATTATAAAATCCAAATTGTTTTTAACCACTAAATCTACCAGATTCTCAAAAAATGTTAAAGCAACTTTATTTCCTAGAGAACTTTTGCTCATGAGGCTTAGCCTGAGTTTCTTGATTTCTTTATCCAAAAGAAAATGGCAAGCTAAATTATTACTCCAAAAAATATGCCCAAATTAGGTCCCTAATCAGATGTCTAGTTCATAAGTCTCTCGTGTGTACTTAATCTCACAGTAAAACAATGAAAAATTAGAAATGCTAGCATTACTAGAAAGCATCTTTTCTAAGTAACGATTTATCAATGCTGCAACTCATTGTTGAGTATTTTAAATGCAGTAATCAATGTGGGGCTGATCATTATTTTGAGATTTTGAAAGATCCCAAGTAATTATTAAATAATATTTTGGAGTTAATTCTACTTATCGCTTAGAGAGGGCTCAATATATTATCCATTACCTTTGAGATAAGAAGCACATTTTTGGGCTGTGCATCATGTTAACAAGTATCTTTATGAAAGATTAGAATGTACTTGTATTTTGGTTATTACTATCAATATATAATTAAAGTAATAATGGGATTTATTAAAGATTAAAAGATTTCAATAGGATTTATTTCTGCAAGTGTTGCTAAATAAAGTTAATCTCAGAGATATTCAAGAACGTTGTATGATATGTTGGATTGAACTAGAATGCCACAGATATGAATAATGTTAAAATTCCAAGGGAAAAAACATGTTCCTGTGTTCCCATGCTGAGAAGACTTGTTTAGGGAAGGCAATTTAACTCTCTCCCAGGAAGCCTTAAAAAATGGAGTTACCTTGGTAAATTTCTCAATGTTTGACATTTTGCCTTGAGTCTTACTGCCTCATAACCCTTAATTTGCACACATACTAGAGTGAGCAAAACTCAACTGCCCATCAACTGGTGAATAGATAAAATTAGTATATCCATATAATGCAATACTATTTGGCAATAAAAAGAAATGAAACACTGATACATACCACAATATGGCTGAATCTCTAAAAAAGTATGTCATGTGAAGGAAGGCAGACACAAAAGGCCACATATTGAATGGTTAAATTCCACTTAAGACATATATTTTTGTTGTTTCATTTTTGTCTTATTGATTAAATGACAATACCAACTAAAAGCTTGGTTATCATGTCAAAAATTAACACATAGTATGACTTCAGATACAGAAGTTCAGCAAATAATCAATAAAAGCATTTGTGAGAATCATTTGTCTCCACAAAATTTGTAATAAAGAGTAATATAATTTTTATTACCTATAAATTGTGTGCCATACTTCTCTACATCAGTAGAGTTTATAATAAATGTATGTACAAATATATGTGGTTTTATATATATCCATTTGTAAAACATTAGCCTGCCCATAACTGGATTAAGAGATCAGTAGTTGCTTGGGACAAACTATAGGTGGAGTGTTTTTTGACTACAACGTAGTAGCGTGATTGACTGTATTTGGAGATAATAGGACTTTGTTTTTCATCTTATCATAAATAGGACTTGTTTTTTATCTTATAAAACTCCAAAATTAATAAATCTGTGTATATAAAGTAAAGAAATCAAATTTGAAAGTATAGTTGAGGGTTACATTTTAAATAGAGATAGGTTTAGAGAGGTTCATTTTTCTTTGGAAACCTGAGTGCATTCAAAACAGGCCACCACTGGTCATTTAAGATACTCCAGACATCTTAGGGACTCTATTTGACCATTGG
This sequence comes from Procyon lotor, assembly GCA_028646535.1. Taxonomy (NCBI): domain Eukaryota; kingdom Metazoa; phylum Chordata; class Mammalia; order Carnivora; family Procyonidae; genus Procyon; species Procyon lotor. The sequence goes on along the minus strand of CM053606.1, from coordinate 123,731,343 downwards.
CCTTGCTCTGTACAGTTCCGTAAAAACACAAAGCTATTACGCCTTTTGTCATCATTTTGTTTACCATCTAAGCATTCTCTTATTATTAGCATCTAGTATCCTGGGGTTTGATTGGTGGAAGAGATTTTCCAGAAAAAAAAATCAGAAGAGAAAGTGTATTTTAGCTTCAGGCATAGTGTACTTTCTCCTCCCTCAATTTCAAATAACGTAATCCTTATTAATGTGCTACTTTGAAGTAACTCACTGAAAATAATGCTGAATAATATATTGTATTTTTTTAATAAGTCATTTATATTCATGATTTCCAACAGGGAAGTAATGCCTTTGTGTTTTTCAAATATTTAGAGATATAAAATTGCATGTCTATGGCCTGGGTAATAGGTGATCTGATATAAATTGCATGGCCCTTAAAATTAAGTCTTCTACTTAAGAAATTAGTTCTCAAAGGGTGGGAAAACAAAATAATAAAATAATCTAAAGAATGGAAAATTAAGAACTGAATATGTAATCTTAAAAACAAAACATTCTGAACTATTACTCTCTAAATCTGGATTGCAATCCCTTCAGTGTTTTATTTGCATATTAATACCAAAATTTCTAAATGTAGTTGGTTGGTACTGAGATGATTTAAAGGAAGTTTTTTGTTTAATGTGGTTGATTGTGTTAAATTCTTTCTTTTGTTTACTCAGTAAGACATGTGGATTAAAAGAGTGGAAAATAGATCAGTTCATATTTCCATATCCTTCATTTCTAATTCGAGTCAGAAAAATAATTTAAGCCTCACTTGACACTTCTCTTATTATTTAAACATGACTAAACACTCAAATGTGGGAATTACAATAAGTTAGGGACTTTACTGGACTTAATTCAAGAGTCTGACATTGTCAGACACATGGTTTGTATTAGTATAACACATCACAATCTGGCCTTGGTATTCTTGCTTATTGCCTCATCCCAGTTGAGAGAAAATAGGGAGAGGGGAGAGAAGGAAATTTATAGTAGTAAATCCCAAGAGTGTGAAATTATCATCTAATTTCACAGAAACCTAAGAAAATGAATAACAAGGAAATGAGAACACTAGACATAAAGCATTACCCCTTATCCTTCTTCCCTTCGTATCAGATCTTTGCTCCCACAACTCTAGGGAAACAATTATGGGAAATGTTACCATTATTCCCTTTGTTTCCAGAAGCAGTGGGTCACTCAAAGTCCAGTTACTCAAGGCAGCTTACAGCCCTATTGACATTAATTTCTTATTTGAAAGGCATTCTTTGCTGGATTTCTGCCTATCTAGGCAATCCAGGAACAGATCCAGGAAATTGCTTTCCGGTGTTGCTCCTCAGTCTTTTGCCAGCTCCTTTTACTCTATGTTATATATAATAATGGTATTATGATGGTTGTTACCATACACTTTGTCTCTTCTTCAACATATTTTCCTGAGTGGTCTCATTCATCCCCTTTATTGCAATGTCTACCCATATATTCATGACTTCTTCTACTGCATATGTTTAGCCACTTTCTTCAAAATTTTAGAGCCATAGAGAAACATCTAAATTAAGGCATACTGAAAATTTCCAAACAGATACTCAAAAGGCATGTGAATATTAGAATTTCCAAAAGTCAACCCATTGTCATTCCTTTTCCCATATCAAAAATAAACAGATAAATCTTCCTATTCCTATCCTTGTTTCTCAGTAAATACCATCATGAGTTACTTTTTTTCTGAGTCACCAGAAGCAAAGTGATCTGAACATTTTCTTAAACCGTTCTCTTTTTCTCCCACTTTTTAAAAGATTTTATTTATTTTTTTACTGTGTTATCAGTCAACATAAAATACATCATTAGTTTTTTATGTAGTGTTCCAAGATTCACTGTTTATGAATAAAACCCAGAGCTCCATTCAATATGTTCCCCCCCTAATACCCACCATCAGGCTTACCCATCCCTCCATCCTCCTGCCCTCTAAAACCCTCAGTTTGTTTCTCAGAGTCCACAGTTTCTCATGGTTCATCTCCCCCTCCGATTTCCTCCAATTCACTTTTCCTTTCCTTCTCCTAATGTTCACCATGTTATTCCTTATGTTCCACAAGTAAGTGAAACTATATGATAATTGACTTTCTCTGCTTGACTTATTTCATTCAGGATAATCTCCTCCAATCCCATCCATGTTGATGCAAAAGTTGGGTATTCATCCTTTCTGATGGCTGAGTATAATCCATTGTATATACGGATCACATCTTCTTTATTCATTTGTCTGTTGAAGTGCATCTAGGCTCTTTCCACAGTTTGGCTATTGTGGACTATTCTTTCTCTCCCACTTTTAGTTAGTGGTAAAATCTTATTCTTCTTCATTAACATATATCCTATCGGTTTTAAGATTTTATTTTTTTGACAGAGAGGGAACACAAGCAGGGGGAGTGGGAGTGGGGAGAAGCAGGGTTCCTGCTGAGCAGAAAGCCTGATGCGAGGCTTGCTGATGCAAGAAAGCCAATGCAAGGCTTGATTCCAGGACCCTGGGATCATGACCTGAGAAGGCAGACACTTAACAACTGAGTCACCCAGGCACCCCAGGAGTTTCTTTCTTACTTGATTTTCACGTAATTTGCTTTTCCTTTTCTAATATATATATCCATGTTGCTGAATAAGAATGTTTTGCAACCCCATTACAGTTAACATAACCACTTTCACAAGTAAACAGTTAGGTCCCTCAGGACACCTTATTTTTTACCATTATCTTAGAAACTATCTAAATCTCTGATAACTCTGAGACAAATGGCAATCCTGGAATTAACCAGTGCAACACTTGCAAATAAGAGCAACACTGGCTCTTTTTAATATGCATATGTTCATACTGATGTCTCATTTGAATCCTTTTAATCTTCCTTATTGACTACTACATTAAACTTATTCTCCATAAAACAGAACATCCTCTAAGATGTGATTTCTGTAAATATCTTTTCTACTGCAAGTTTTCCCAGGCTCTCCCATCTCCAGAACTTTTTATTTCAACTTTATAGAAGTCCATACAGGTCTATGTATGTTTGCTTACTATGCTTCCAAGTCCAAAATTCTCCTTACCTCACCTTTTCAGTGAATCTTTATTTGACCTCCATTTTCTCACTGTCCCTGATGGAATTAACCACATCCTTTTCCATACATTTATGAATAGCCTCTCTTTGGCTACTATAACAATGTGCTTAATGTTATCTGAATGTTCTTCTCCTTTTAGACTTTAAGACTCTTATGAACGGGGGGGGGGGGGGGGGGCTTACTTTTCTCCAATCCCCAGGGCACCACACATTGCGAAGCAGCAGTTGCACATTTAGTTGTTAGATGAATGAATAAATAAATGTAACTATACCAATAAATACTGTTAAAGGAAAAAGGGAAAAGGTGGAAGCTCTTTCCAATGTCTGCCACCATGCTGTGTGCCTTAAGTATACTAAATTATTATTAAACTGAAGTTATGTAGAGTTATAGATGTCCTTATCTTTTTCTAGGAAAGTAACTGGCTCAGATGATGAAGTAAGTTATCCATGGTTCCTCAGTCAGTGCATACTTCCAAGGCATGCTCAATGCTGTAGTTCTGTATTAAGAGTCAGAGCAGTTTGTCACCCTGAATAAGATATTTTATCATGTCTTTGTAAATAAGAAGCATACTTCACAAAATCCCTCAGGTCTTCTAAGTACACCATGTCAACACATCAATAGTGTAGTATTGTTTTGTACAGCACAATCACAATAATGGAGTAATATAAGAACATTTTAATTAAAGTAGGTTAAATCTACATTACTTAGTTTGTATTAACCAAAATATTAGTAGTGTATAAAATTGACTGTGTGTGTGTGTGTGTGTGTGTGTGTGTGTGTGTGTGTGTAGAGTAGGGGCCAGGCAGAGAGAGAGACTTGTAAGCAGGCTCCATGTTGGACTCAATTTCATAATCCTGAGATCATGACATGAGCTGAAATCAAGAGTTGGTTGCTTAACTGACTGAGCCAGCCAGGCTACCCTCAAGACTGAGTTTTCTTTGTTTTGTTTTGTTTTTTTAAGATTTTATTTATTTATTTGACAGAGATCACAAGTAGGCAGAGAGGCAGGTAGAGAGAGAGGGGGAAGCAGGCTCCCTGCTGAGCAGAAAGCCTGATGCGGGGCTCAAACCCGGGACCCTGAGATCATGTCCTGAGCCAAAGGCAGAGGCTTTAACCTACTGAACCACCCACACACCCTAAGACTGAGTTTTAATAGCAAATTATAAAGCCTTTTTTTTTTAATTCTCCTGAGGAAATCAGCTGTCCAGTTTCCCATACCATCATTATATGCACAGATTTCTGTTGTTACACTTTTCAAATTCTTTCACAATTGTTTTTCTATTCATTTATTCAACAGATGTTTAATAGGCATCTAATGCCTTCACAGCACTACACTGAGTCCTGAGGTTATAATTTGTTTTTGTCTCCCTAGTTGGATTCCATGGGGACAGGGTTCACACACACATTTTGTGTGTACATCAATTCTATGACTTATAGGAAGAAGATGTGAAGAAATGTATATTGAATGAATGAATACCTTAAATATTAGTTTTCAGAAGATTTATTTTCAGTATTGGCTAGAGTAGTTAGAAAAGGATACTTTTCATGAATATTGCATGTAAACCTGAACCACAACTATTTTATAAAACACCAAGATAGTAACTAGTAAAATGACTAACCTAGTAATACTATTAGGCTCATGTCGAAAATAAGAAAAAAAAAAATCAGTCCACCTGACAGGATGTTCTAATATAGTTGTTAGGTGATAGGAGTCTGATAATAGTGAGGGTGGGGCAGAATGAATGATTCCACATATTTTTTTTCAATTTTATTTTATTTTTTCATTGTTCATGTACCACAACCAGTGCTCCATGTAATACGTGCCCTCTTCAATACTCACCACCAGACTCAGCCAACCCCCCACCTCCCTCCCCTCTAAAACCCTCAGTCTGTTGCTCAGAGTCCACAGTCTCTTATGGTTCATCTCACCCTCCAATTTCCCCCAATTCACCCTTCCTTTCCTTCTCCCAAAGTAGTCCATGTTTTTCCTTATGCTCCACACATAAGTAAAACCATATGATAACTGACTTTCTCTGCCTGACTTATTTCACTCAGCATAATCTCTTCCAGTCCCATCCATGTTGATACAAAAGTTGGGTATCCATCCTTTCTGATGGAGGCATAATATTCCATTGTATATATGGACCATATCTTTATCCATTTTTCTGTTGAAGGGCATCTTGGCTCTTTCCACAGTTTGGTGATTGTGGCCATTGCTGGTATGAAACTTTGGGGTACATGTGGCCCTTCTTTGTACTACATCTTTTGGGGTACTTTGTACTTATCTTTGGGGTAAAAGTACTTTGTACTTATCTTTGGGGTAAATACCCAGTAGTGCAATTGCAGGGTAGCTCTAGTTTTAATTTGAGGAATTTAATTTAATTGCAGGGTAGCTCTAGTTTTAATTTGAGGAATCTCCACACTGTTTTACAAAGTGGCTCCACCAACTTGCATTCCCGCCAACAGTGGAAGAGGGCTCCCTTTCTCCACACCCTCTCCAACATTTGTTGTTTACTGTCTTGTTGATTTTGGCCATTCTAACTGGTTGGTATAAAGTGGTATCTCAATATGGTTTTGATTTGAGTCTCCCTGATGGCTAATAATGATGAACATTTTTTCATGTGTCTGTTAGTCATTTGTATGTCTTCTTTGGAGAAGTGTCTATTCATGTCTTCTGATCATTTTTTGACGTGATTATCTGCTTTTTAAGTGTTAGGTTTGAGGAGTTCTTTATAAATCCTAGATATCAGACCTTTGTAGTGTCATTTGTGAATATCTTCTCCCATTCTGTGAGTTGCCTGTTTGTTTTGTTGACTGACTGTTTCCTTTGCTATGCAGAAGCTTTTTATCTTGATGAAGTCCCAAAAGTTCATTTTTGCTTTTGTTTTCTTTGCATTTGGAGACATGTCCTAAAAGAAGCTGCTGTGGCCGATGTTGAAGAGGTTACTGCCTATGTTCTCCTTTAGGATTTTGATGGATTCCTGTCTCACATTGAGGTCTTTCATCCATTTTCATTTATCTTTTTGTATGGTGTAAGAGAATGGTCGAGTTTCATTCTTCTGTACATAGCTGTCCAATTTTCCCAGCACCATTTATTGAAAAGACTGTCTTTTTTCCACTGGATATTTTTTTCTGCTTTGCCAAAGATTATTTATAGATTTGTGGGTCCATATCTGGGCTTTCTACTCTGCTCCGCTTGTCTATGTGTCTGTTTTTGCGCCAGTACCATGCTGTCTTGGTGATCACAGCTTTGTAGTAAAGCTTGAAATCAGGCAGTGTGATGCCCCCAGCTTTGTTTTTCTTTTTCAACATTTCCTTAGCAATTTGGGATCTTTTTTGGTTCCATACAAATTTTAAGATTGTTTGTTCCAGCAGTTTGAAAAATGCTGGTAGAATTTTGATTGGGATGGTAATGCAAGTATGGATTGCTCTGGGCAGTATAAACATTTTAACAATGTTTATTCTTCTGATCCATGAGCATGGAATGCTTTTCTTATGTCTTCTTCAATTTTTTTCATAAGTGTTCTGTAGTTCCTTGAGTACAGATCCTTTACCTCTTTGGTTAGATTTATTCCCAAGTATCTTATCGTTCTTGGTGCTATAGTAAATGGAATTGATTCTCTAATTTCCCTTTCCATATTTTCATTGTTAGTATAAGAAAGCAACTGATTTCTGTGCATTGTGAATCCACGTATTTTTTTAAAAAGAAGAAAACCAAGGCTTGGTGACAGATAGTGTGTTGAAGGAAAAAAATATCAAGGACGTCTTCAAAATTTCTAGGATATGCATGGAAAAAGAAAGGGTAGAAATGTATCTTGAAGAAAAATGATGAGTTTATTTAAAGAATTTGAAGTAAATTCATTTGAAATTGCTCAGTGAATATTTGAGAAGGATAATAAAGAGACAGGTCAAATTGGAAATGTGCATTTACTGAACACCATGATAGTCATGTTACTTAATGTTGTAAAAAGAGGTGGTAGGAGAGGTTCCACTGTCATACCTCTCCATCCTCAAAAATGTGTGCACATTACATTAAAAATTTATATCTCTATTTCCATATGGCTGGTATGACTAATAGCAGCAGATATGAAGAATCCTAGGAGAAAAAAGAGTCTGCATTTTCCTCATGCCTCCTGCAAAACCCACACATGAAGGGAAACATTATTACTTCTCTAATTCTACCAGACCATGGCCAGTATGAGACCCTGTGACTCTTCCCAAATTCATCAAAGTGCAAACTTAAGCCTAAATTTATTATTTCCAAGTTTAATTTAAAAGTTTTCCCTTTTTAACTCTGACACACTATGCTATGGTTTAAATATTTAAGCACAGACTCTTTCTAAGATTGAGAGGCAAAAAACCATACACATCAAAAGTGTCTAATGTTTAAAAAAATGTGTCTAATGTTTAATTCAATGAGGTAAGCTTTCTCAAACTCTGAAGCTTATGTGAAGCTGTTTGGAATTTCTTCAAGGGTCTTTTATCTGTAAATCAGGATAGAAAATTTTAAAAAGAAAATACTTAGTAATTCTTTAAATCAGAAATAACTCCTCTCAGAGATTTCTTTGGTTTCGACTAGAAATAGATAAATGGCAATTGTTTATTTATTTCTACATGAATGCAACATGTTCAAATTCCAAAAAGTTTAGACAGTTTTTCTTATGCCTTATGTAAAGATTTAGAGGACTTATTATTCAGGCCAACTAAGGTTTCTGCTAGGAAAATAAGGCAGTGTGTGTGTGTGTTATTTTGAACACTGTAGAATATATTCTGTAGATAGTGATTCTTCATGGATGGAGAGGCAAATACCCCCTAACCTGCACATAAACAACAGGGGTTGCTCTTAGGTTCTCACTAAAAGAAAGATCGTCTTTGGGAAAGGAAATAATCTCAGTCTGTAAAATTTTCTAGCGTCTGATTTTTTTCTTTTTCATGTTAGTTGCCAAAGCCATGCCTTCCAGACCCTCACTAATCCCAACAATTTGTTTCTGGAATAGAGTTTTAAAACATAGAAATATTGGAAGAATCTCATTGAAGTGATTCAAGAGGATTCTAAAACTCGGAGACTGCCAAAAAGTTTCAGAGAGTAATAACTTCATAAGGTGACAGCTAGACTTATGGGGATCATTTTGTAATGTATAAAAATATCGAATCACTTTGTTGTACACCTACAACTAATAGGATATTATATGTCCATCACATTTCAGTAAAAAAATTCAGATCGTAATCCTACTTAATAATAATAAAGTCATGGCAGTCACTGGGATGATATGATAATTATGATGATGCTTACATTGCCTGTTGTAATGCTGGATCAATTACATAAAACTACCATTGTGGCTTTTAGTAAGTTGCATGATGTCTCTAATACTTACATAACTGGTCTTTAAAATATGATTGTCCACTAACTATGGATCTAATATTTAAATAAGGTAACATATACAAATGATTTAATATGCCTAGCACATACCAAGCACACCAGACATTCCTCATGCTTTTTTAAACTACAGTCCTCTTTCCTGTCCTTGTCTGTCCTAATTAATCTTCTTCAAGACCTGAGATAAGTCTTATAATAATACCTTTTCCTATAACATTCTATCCAGGCTGTTTATATTCTAATCTTTTTTTATTTATGAAGGTATATGCCTGTGATGTTATCTTTTTTAGAATAAATACTCTTTTACTGCTTTTAGCACAGCTAGCTTTTTTTCACCTTTCCTTCGATAAATATTGCCTCTCCTTAGTATCTTAGGCTGAACTTCCAATATAAAGTAATCCCCTCATGATCGATGTAATTATTGCCTGTTATTATTTATCACTGCATCTTCTATAGTTTTAGTCCTTAGGACAGTTTACTTGTACATTTCAGGAGCAGTTAAGCTCTTCCTAGAATATTAATAAATAGTACTTCGGTAATTTAAAAAATCATTTCTTACTTGCTTTTCCTACTATTTGACAAGTTCTTGAGTGTGAGGGACATTTGTTCATTTTTTCACCACTATATCCTGAGAGCCTAGCACAAAGCCTATACTTTATAAAGCTCAATGCGTATTTGTTAAATGATTTAATAATTTAAATGATGTTAATCACTTAAGGTGGGTTCATAAAATCATGTGGTTTCCCCATAGCATTAATGTAATTCTAATTGTCATTCCTTAAAAAAACATTATATAAATGTAAGGACTATGTCACTTATAACATTTGAGGGCTATGCAGCAGTATGAGAGACTTTCATTGTATAAATTAGATATAGTAATTAAGTACGCTTTGTATATTGTGTTACTTTTCACTGTAAGAGATTACTGGCCTATAACAAATGAATTTTTAGGACTAACTTTTGGAATATACACACACATATGGGAATATTCAAGTACCATAAGATTGTATGTGTCAGTGTGATATTAAGGATGCAATTATCACATAGCTATTAAGGGTTTCCAATGAACTGATTATTCAAAGATTTATATATCAGCAGATTTTTTTAACAGCAAATTTAGGGTTAAAAGGCATTGTATTTCTTAGCAGTATGGGAAAGATAAAAATAAGTTAATGTATTAATTACTTCTAAACAACTCCTTAGCATTAATATATTGGACATAAGACTGGCATCCCAGCAGTCTACCACATTCCTGCTGTAATTATATTTCACATTTTGGATTCAGCCAAGACACTCTGTTATAAACTACTATTTGAAAACATTGTATGAATTGGAGAACATAGTGTTTTGTTTACTTATTTTTGGTTTTGTTTTTGCTTAGCTAGGACTTAATTGATAAATACTTCTCATTACAATATGGCATTTTATTCTGACTTCTAACCTTCTGTTGTTTGTTTACTAGAAGAAAGGGAACAAATATATTTAGGTTCAAAGCAGAGTTTGAGAATGACATTCTTCTAAAACTTAGGTTATAGGGTTAATACATTACTTCTTAAAAATGGGAATTTCCTATTATTTTCCTTTTTCTGGATATGTAAGACTTAGGAGGGACAATTCATATTCTTAATTTTCAATAAACTTTTCAGAGAATAATTTCAATTTTGAGAAAACTTGCAAAGATTGTACAGAGAATTAATAGTCCCTTCACCTTGTTTCCTTTAATGTTAACATTATATAACTGTAGTGTATATGTCGAAATTAACAAATTAATTGGTGCAGTACTATAAACTAAACCCTAAACTTCATCTGAATTTCACTAGCGTTTCCACTAGTGTCCTTTTTTTGTTGTTCTAAGAGCTAAACCAGGATAACACATGCATTTAGTCAACATGTCTCCTTAGTGTCATCTGAAGTTAGGGTTTGGAGGGTAGATATTATTCAACTGTACTGAACTATTGAACTAACTGAACTATTATTCAGTCTTGTGTCGGCCCAAAGAGAGTATGACAAGATCAAGTCCTTGTCACTTGACTACGAATTAGCTTTAAAAACTTTTTTTTTTAACTCTACCAAGTCAGGAAGTTAAAGAGGTATGATGCGGGGTAGGGGGGTTTCCAGTTTCTTACCAGCAGGGGACTAATAAACTAGTGTTGGTAATATCAAATTTGTGTACGCAATCTTATCATTAGTAGAGGAGAAAGGTATTTTATTGAATAAACCTTTCAAACAAATATGTCTCTAGGTGTTCTGCATCTTCTCTTTACTGCCTTGGAAGAAGTTACTAATTAATGTGGGCCTGTAATGAAAAGGAATTTTCCCTGATAATTAGCAAAGTCTTTATCATAAAATAACTTGGCTATCATTGATGCTTTAACTTCAGCTGGGCTCCTCATGCTGCCCAGATAGCTTCCATGTTTCTGCTATGCCCTCTGCATTCTGCTAAATACAACAGCAATTTAAAACCTCTTGGCTTTTCTCAAACCTAGATAGAACTTTATCTCCTGCTCCCTTGCTAGGAAGAAATCTGATCCCTTCTTTAGCATAGAAATAAGGAGGACGAGAAAAACGAGCTCAACTTTCTTGAGTATTCTACCTCTATCTGCACTTTGCACCTTTTTTTCTCCTTCTTTCCTACGGTTTCAACAGAAAATATTCCTTTTTGCTTATGAAGAAGGATCCTTTCTTTAGAGACACCACAGGATGTTCACGCAATGGATCAGTATCTCTAGAATAATACCTACTATATGGGTTTCTTTGCATAAGCAGTTTGTCACATTTTTTCCATCTCAGAATCAAACCCAAGCCTCCCCCTCAGAAAGAACCTCGCCCAGATCCATAATCTCTTTCCATTTCTTCCTTTCTAAATATTTTGAATCAGTATTTGACAGCCGTTGTCATTACCTCTTCACCTATTCTTACGGAGGTTACTAAAGACATCCTCATTGTTAATTGTGATGCACATATTCCAAAGGCAGTAGAGTATCATGACTGTACACAGGCTCAGCAATCACATGGCTTCCATTTGAATGATGATTCCATGTCTTGACCTATGATCTGGGCAAACTTGAATAATTTTATTAACCTCTCTTTGATTCAGATTGTTCACCTGTAAATTGAGGAAAATTACAGTTTCCTCATTAGCATGGAGTTTCCCCTATAGCATGGAGTTACTACAAGGCTAACATGATAAATATATATAAAGGCTTTTATCTAGTGCTTACATACTATGGGCACTCGTTTAATGTCAATATTATTGTTCCTTGATATCTTCATAGCATTTACCACTGTAAAGCACTCTTTTTGCTTGTGGCATCTTTCCTTGCCTTTGATTAGGCTAAAGTCTTTTGATATTTGTATCCCTATTTCACTAGTCTCTATTTACCTCCTTTGAAGGCTCCTCCCACCATGATCTTAAATGTGAATTGTTTTTAGGCATCTATATTTAGCTTCCTCTGTTCATATCATATGTAATTTATATGACAGATCTGTAAGTTCAATGAATTTATATTTTGAGAGGTCCCAAGTTTATTTTCAATTTTCAAATCATATTATTCTCCAGACCTTAATACTCTTTGCATCTGAAGGCAGGGATAAGGAGGATAAGGGCATAGATTTTACAACCAGAATCCTGAGTTTACAGTAGTTTTACCACTTACTAGATGTGTGAGTTTGAGCAAGTTATTTAAACTTTTCATGCCCACTCCCTGCATTTATAAAATGGAGATGATAATAGTAATATCCAGAGTTGAGGTATTCAGTGAGTGTTATGCATGTTACAATTCTTAGAATAGTGCTTGCACTCAAGTGCTCTATTAGTTTTACCTTTTAGGCTCCCTACATGTCCCCAAACCAACCCAAACTTCTCCCTTATCAATAAATAGCACACTGTGCTCAGTTGGCCAAATTCAACATCTAGCTTTTCCCCTTTCCTCATGGTTATATCCCACCAATCACCAAAATATTAAATAATAATAATAGCTGCTGGTGGTATTACCCTTAAAGAAAATAAGGGACTCTGCCATGAGCCCTATGCTTTAGAAAACTTGTTCTGGTCTTCCTCTAGCCTCTTCACACTAGTAAAGAATCCTTGGAAACGAGAGATTGTGCTATCCTAGAGCCTAAGACTGTTCTTTCTTCACCCTCAGAACTTTGGGTAACTGGCACCCAAGAATTCTCTACCCAAATGGCACCCAAGCTGCCCAGTAGAGGTTATTGATGGGGTGAGGGAGCATGCTGGGGAAGGTGCGAGGGAGCAAGAATAGGTTGGAACATCATAAAGCATTGAACAGGGGATTATAAAATCCAATATTTCATTCAAAGTATTAATAATTTATGTTTTTTTTTAATAATTTATGTTTTCTGTCCCTTTTTTTTTTTGTCAGTCTTGCTATAGGTTTGCCAATTTTATTGATTTGTTCAAAGAGCTAACTCCACTCTTTCGGGGGCATCTGGGTGACTTAGTCACTTTAGTGTCCAACTCTTCATATCAGCTCAGGTCTTGATCTTAAGGTTGTGAGTTCAAGCCCAGCATGGAGCCTACTTAATTAAAAACATGTGTTTTAGTTTCCATCTGTTTGGAAAATTTCCTATTATCTTTCAGTAATTGATTTTAGCTTGATTCCATTGTGGTCAGAGAATATATATATATAGGATTTCAATTCTTTTGAATGTTTTGAGTCTTGTTTTATGGTCTTTCTTGATGCATCTCCCATGGGTGCTTAAAAAGAATATGTGTTTTGCTCTCGAATAGAGTGTTTTGTTTTTTGGTTTTGTTTTTTCTTTTTGATTTGTTTTAAATTTCATTTATTTATTTATTTGAAAGAGAGAGGGAGAGCAAGCACAAGCAGGGGCAGTAGCAGAGGGAATGGGGGAAATAGGGCCCCCAGTGGTCAGGGAGCCTAATGTGGGGCTTGATCCCGGGACCCTGGGACTGTGACTCGAACACAAGGCAGATGCTTAACCAATTGAGCTACCCAGATGCCCCGTGTAAAAAGTGTTTTTCATAAGTTTCGATAAGATCCTGGTTTTGATGGTATTAATGAGTTCATCCTCGTCCTTTCTGATCTTTCTGCGTGTTTTATCCATTTTTGAGGACAGAATGTTACAGTCTCCAACAATAAATGTTGATTTCTATATTTCTCCTTCTTTAGTGTTATCAGTTTTTGCTTCACATTATTTTTCATTTCTGTTGTTTAGATATACATTTAGAATTTCAGTGTATATTTGATGGATTGGCTTTTTTTTTTTTTTTTGATGGATTGGCTTTTTTAAAAATCATTATATAATATTCTCTTTTTCTTTGTTCTGGAGTCTTATTTTGTTTCACTCCTGATTTTTTAAAATTAATGTTGCATGGTATGTCTTTCCCATCCATACTTTCAATATACCTAGGTCAATGAATTTGAAATGAGTTTCTTATAAACAGGATCGAGTTGGGGGGATCCTGGGTGGCTCAGTCATTAAGCCCCTGCCTTCGGCTCAGGTCTGATCCCAGGGTCCTGGAATCAAGCCCCGCATCGGGCTCCCTGCTTGGTGGGAAGCCTGCTTCTCCCACTACCATTCTCTCTGCTTGTGTTCCCTCTCTCGCTGTGTTTCTGCCAAATAAATAAAATCTTAAAAAAAAAACCAAAACAACAAGATAGAGTTGGTTCACATTTTTTTTATCCATTCTGCCAATCTCTGCCTTTTAATTGGTATAGTAATACCACTTAAATTTAATATAATTATTGATATGTCTGGGCTAAAATCTTCTGTTTTATTCTTTGCTTTGTTATTTCTGTTTTTAATTTTTCTGATAATTTTTTCTGCTTTGGGTTACTCAAACATATTTTAGAATTCTATTTTGATTTATCTATAGTATTTCAGTGTATCTCTTTGATTAGATTTTTATATTTCTTAGGTATCACATTATATAACATAACTTACCTTAATATATTATATCAGCATTTTACTACTTCAGATGAAGTATAGAAAACTTACTTCCCTTTATGTCTCTTTAACTTCTCATGTATAATCTACCTGTCTTAAGTAAATATTCAATATATATTGAGAACCACATTAGACAGTGTTGTAATTTTTGCTTCACCTATCAAATAAAATTTATAAAACTCAAGACAAAAATAAGTTTATTGTACTAATCCATATTTTCACTCCATTTTTTCTTCCTTCCTGATGGTCTAAGATTTCTTCCTTATCCCCTTCTGTTTAGAGGATTTCCTTTAGCTGTAATTTCACAGTACTTTTGTTGGCAACAAATATTCTAAGTTTTTTCCATTAAAGAATGTCTTGATTGCTCCTTAATTTCTGAAGGATAGTTTTGGTCAATTTTGGATTTATATTACTTTCCTTTCCTGTGTATAATAAATTATTTGTCTCTGTTTTTAAGGGTTTTTTTTTTGTGCTCAGTTTTCACAAGTTTGAATATGATGCTTCTTGACTTTGATTTCTTCGGATTTATACTATTTGGGATTTAGTCAACTTCTTAAATCTCTGGCATTATGTCTTGTGCCATATTTGGAAGGCTTTTTAGACATTAGATCCTTGAGTAATTTTTTAGTCCTGTCCTGTTAACTTGTCTCCTTTTGGGATGCTGATAAAATGAACATTAGCTCTTTTGTGATAGTGTTACAGGCTTCTGGGGTTCTGTTCCTTTTTATTTTTTGCTTATTTTTATTTTTTTGGTTTGAATAATTTCCAAGTTCACTTATACTTGTTTTTCTGTCCTTTCTATTCAAACCCATTTACTGAGTATTTTATTTTATTTATTGTTTTTATTCAGTTCTAAAATTCCCATTTCTGGGTTTCTGGCTTCTCCAGAAACCAATCTAGGATATATAAAGAAAGGAAAACAAAAAAAGAAAAGAAAAGGAGAACAAAAAAAGAAAAGAAAAGGAGAAAAAACAACACAGGGAATTCACCACTGCATCATTTTTTTAGGTTGTGAAATCTCTAGCTTATCTACAATCTTTTCTATGCTCTTCAGAGTCTTCTAGTATTTTTAGTAAGTTAAATAAGTTTAGTAGGATGAATAAGGAAAAGTATGCTTACTCCATTTTTCCAGAAGTGGATATATCTGATCCAGAATTGTTTGTTCAGTATTATTTGGTTATGTTTTAAATACAATAAAATATTCTTAAGTGTACAATTTGGTAAGTTTAGGAAAATATATGCACCCACACTTTTAGATATTTGTTAAAGCAGTACCTAACTTTTCATTATCAAAATCTATATTAGTTTCTTAAGGATGTCATCACAAAGTGCCGCAAACTTGGTAACTTTAAACAACAGAAATGTATTCTCCTACAGTTCTAGAGGCCACAAGACCAAAACAAAGACAAGTCCACACTCATTCTTATAAGGACGCTAATCATTGAATGCAGGGCCCTAAGTTCAGGATGATTTCATCTCAGATCTTTTAAGTAATTACATCTGCAAAGATGCTATTTCAAAAAA
>CM053606.1:123689023-123709703 GCA_028646535.1 Procyon lotor | reverse complement strand
CACAGTAATCACAAGATAGAAATCTGTGTTGTGTGAAACTGCCAAATTTGGGGGGGCTTTATTATGTAACCAAAGATAATGAATACATTTTTATCTTAAGGGAGTTTTTGCTGATTATAGGAGTCTGAGTTGGCAGTTACCACCACTCTCACCTCATAACTCTAAAGATGTTTTTCCATTGTTTGATTCTATTGTTCCCCTAATATCTATGGTATTTTTCCTGTTTACTTTGAAGATTTTATACTTATTTGGAGCAAAGGGATTATGAAATTCTTAGAAATGGTTTTCTTTGTGTTTATCCTGTTCAAAGGTACTGATGTAACTGAATTTATAGGTTGATGTCTTCATTCACATTTTTAAAGCTAAGATTTTTTTCTTTACTGAATTATAACTGACATATAGTGTTATGTTTCAGATATACAGTGTAATGACTTAACATTTCTGTACATTACTCAGTGCTCATCACCATAAATGTACTCTTAATCCCCTTTATCTGTTTCACTCATCCCCCACCCATCCTCCTCTGGCAATCACAGGTTGTTTTCCGTATGTAAAAGTGGGGTTTATTGTTTGTCTCCTTTTGCCCCCTTTGTTCCTTTGTTTTGTTTCTTACATTCTAAATATGAGTGGAATCATATGGGATTCAACTCTCGCTTTCCTTTCACTTGTAATTGTACCTTCTAGGTCTATCCAAGTTGTTGTAAATGGCAAGATATCTTTTTTATGGCTGAGTAATGTTCCTCTGTGTGTGTGTGTGTGTGTGTGTGTGTGTGTGTGTGTGTGTGTGTGTGTAATGGCACATCTTCTTTATCCATTCATCTATTAAAGGACATTTAGGTTGCTTCCATATCTTGACTACTGTAAACAGTGCTTCAATAACCATAGGAGTTCATATATAGTTCTGAATTAGTTTTTTCATTTTCTTTGGGTGAATACCTGAGGAGACATATCTAGAAAAATATTTTTTGTGGCCAAAGTCAAAGACAAAGTCCTGTCTGTGTTTTCTTCTAGGAGTTTTGTGATTTCAGGTCTTATATTTAGGTCTTTAATCCATTTTGAGTTTATTTTTCTGTGTAGTGTAAGAAAGTGGTCCAGTTTTATTCTTTTGCATGTAGTTGTTTTCCCAGGACCATTTGTTGAATAGACTGTTTCTCCCCGTTGTATATTTTAGCTTTCTTTGTTATAGATTAATTGAACAAAGAAGCACCTATTTTTCTGATAGCACCATACTGTTTTGATTACTATAGCTTTGCAGGAAATCTTGAGATCTAGGATTGTGATACCTCCAGCTTTGTTCTTCTTTATCAGGATTGCTTTGGCTTTTGGGGGTCTTTTGTGGTTCCATAAAAATTTAATAGTATTGTTGTAGCTTGGTAAAGAATTAATCAGTATTCTGATAGCGATAGCATTAAATCTGTAGATTGCTCTTGGTACTATGGACAGTTTAAATTGGTTCTTTTAATTCATGAGAATTGAGTATCTTTCCATTTGTTTGTGTCATCTTCAATCTCTTTCATCAATATTTTATAGTTTTCAGAACATAGTTCTTTCAACTCCTTAAGTTTATTGGTAAGTATTTAATTCTGTTTGGTGCAATTATAAATAGGATTGTTTTCTTACTTTCTCTTTCTGCTGATTCATTATTACTGTATAGAAATGCAATGGATTTCTGTATTTAATTAATTTTGAATCCTGTGACTTTACTGAATCCATTTATCAGTTTTTTGGTGGAGTCTTTAGGGTTTTCTATATACAGTATTATGTCGTCCACAAATAATGGAAGTTTTACTTCCCTATCAATTTGGATGCCTTTTCTTTCTTTTTCTTGTCTAATTGCTGTAGATTGAATGTCCAGCACTATTTTGAATAAAAGTGGTGAGAGTAGATATCCCTTGTCTTATTTCTAATCTTAGAAGAAAAACTTTATTTTTTCACAATTAAGGATGATATTAGCTGAGGGTTTTTCATCTATGGCCTTTATTATGTTGACTATGTTCTTTTTAAACCTACTTTATCAGGAGCTTTTATCATGGATAGATATTGTACTTTGTCAGATGTTTTTTCTGCCTCTATTGAGATGATCATCTGATTTTTATCCTTTCTCTTATTGATGTGATCTATCACATTGATTGATTTGCAAATATTGAACTACACTTGCATCCTTGGAAAAAATTCCACTTGATCATGGTGTTTAAATGTATCGTTAGATTTGGTTTGCCACTTTTTGGTTGAGGATTTTTGCATCTATGTTTATCAGACATTGACCTGTAGGTTTTTTTGTTTGTTTGTTTTTGTAGTATCTTCACCCAGTTTTGATATCAGGGTAATATTCTCCTCATAGAACAAATTTGGAAGTTCTTTTTTTTTTTGGATTAGCTTGAGAAGAATAGGTATTAACTTTTCTTTAAATGTTTGATAGAATTGACCTGTGAAACCATCTAGTCCTAGACTTCTGTTTATTGGGTTTTTTGATTATGGATTCAATTTCATTACTGGTAATCAATCCATTCAAATTTTTTATCTCTTCCTGATTCATTTTGGGAGGTTAGATGTTTCTAGAAATTTGTCCATTTCTTCTAGGTTGTCCAATCTGTTGGAATATAGTTTTTCATAATAATTTCTTACGATCTTTTGTATTTCTCTGGTTTCATTATTTTTCTTCCTTCATTTGTGATTTTGAGTCCTTTCTCTTTTTTTCTTGTTAAATTTGGTTAAAATTTATCAATTTTGTTGACTTTTTTTCTTTTTTAAAGAACCAGTCTCAGATTTCACTGATCTTTTCTGTGTGTGTGTGTGTGTGTGTGTGTGTGTGTCTATTTCATTCATGTCTGCCCTAATCTTTATTATTTTCTTGCTTCTGCTGAATTTGGCCTTTGTTCTATTTTTTAGATGCTTTAGGTGTAATGTTAGGTTGTTTATTTGAGATTTTCCTGGTTTCTTGAGGTAAGCTAGTTTTGCTATCAACTTCTATGAACAGTTTTTTTTTGCTTCTTAAAGATTTGGGGCCATTATATTTTCATTTTCATTTGTCTCCATATATTTTTTTCTTTTTGGATTTGCTCTTTGATTTCTTGGTTGATCTATTCATTGTTTAGTAACATATTATTTGCCTCATATATTTGTGATCTTTCCATATTTTTCTTGCAGGTTTTTTTTTTTCTAGTTTCATTCTGTTCTAGTCAGGAAAGATGCATGGTATGATTTTAATCTTTTTGAATATATTGACTCTTTTTTGTGGCTTACCATGTGATCTATCCTACAGAATGTTCAATATACACTTGAAAAGAATGTGTATCTTGGGTTTTTTTGGATGCAATGTTATATATTTATATACTTTAGTCCCATTTGGTCCAATGTGACTTTAAAAACCACTGTTTCCTTCTTGACTTTCTTTCTTGAACATCTATCCTCTGAAGGAAGTGGGGTGTTAGAGTCCCCTACTATTGTATTACTGTCAGTTTCTTCCTTTATGTTTGTTAATTGTTGCTTTATGTTTTAAGTATTAACTATCGATATTTTTCTCCCCATTCTCCCTCTCTTGTGGGAAATTAATGGTATTTACATTTTTTAAAATGGGTCCCATATAGTTCTGTACTTCATTCTGTGAGGGTTCTATTTTCTTCTAGCTGTGTTTCAGTTTGGATATTTTCTATTGAATTCTTCAATTAATACCCATACAATGAATTCTTAATTTTGTAGTATTATATTTTTGAATTGTAGACTCTGCATTATTTTTTCTGAAGATTGTGCTTATCTGCTGAAATAGTCTATTTTTTTAAGAGAGGGCACGTGTGCATATGTGGGCAGAGGGAGAGGAAGAAGGAAAGTCTTAAGCAGATTCCATGCCTAGCATGGAGCCTAATGTGGGGCTTGATCTCACAACCCTAAGATTGTGCGTGACCTGAGCCAAATCAATAGTTAGATGCTGAAACTAACTGAGCCACCCAAGTGCCCAGAAATATTCTACTTTTTATACATTTTTTCTATTATTTCCTTATTTTTTAAAATATATTAATCAGTATTTTGAATTTCTTGTTGCCTAATTCTAATGTCTAACTCATCTCTGGGTCTAGTTCTATTTTTTGTTTGTCTTTCGTAGTTATCAGTCACTTTTTCTTGCTTTCTTGGATATCTAGTATAAATTTTATTTTTTTGATGGCAATTATTCAAGATTTAAGTTACCCATATCATGTAAATTTTCTCTAAAGGATGCTTCATTTGATCTGACAAATTGCCCTCAGATTATTTTAATCATGCTGGAGTTTATTTTTAGGCTTTGGTAAAAACATTTTTTTCAATGTATCTGAGTCCTAAGCAACTGTATGGTCCTTACAGCTATGTGTGCCTGTTTTGGTGTCTCAACTGGATGCATGTGTGTTCATGAAGATATTGTACTCAGGCTGGGCCATGATTTTAGTGTCTTTCCAGTTATCTGCTATCTCTATTATCTCTATTCTTTTTTAAGTCTCCCAGAGTCTTTAGCATTCAGCTAAGATTCTAAAGAGATCTTACACAGATATTGTTTTGAGTGTGTGTGTGATTTACTTCTGTCAAACCATATCCCCAAATCTAAATTGTTACAGAAAATCCCAAACTCTAATATCTGTTTCATCTACCCTCTAAGCCTGCTCCTTTTTCCTTGAACTCTATTTCTCTGCACCATGGCTTCAAAATGCTCTCAAAGGGAAATTTCTGTTAATGTTTGGCTCATAGTGTGTTCTTATTTTCTTTCAAGAAGAGAGTTTTCATACTTTGTCCAGAATTTAAAGTTCCATAAAAGATTGCAGCTTGGGGGATCCTGGACTATAGCATCTTTTTTTTTTTAAGATTTTATTTATTTATTTGATGGAGAGAGAGAGAGATCACAAGTAGGCAGAGAGACAGGCAGAGAGAGGGGGGGAAGCAGGCTCCCTGCTGAGCAGAGATCCTGATGCAGGGCTCAATCCCAGGACGCTGGGATCACGACCTGAGCTGAAGGCAGAGACTTTAACCCACTGAACCACCCAGGTTCCCCCTTGTACTATAGCATCTTAAGCAGGAATTAAGTTTCTTCTAAAAACTGCAGCAGAAGCCAAGGCAAAATATTACCTTCAGGTGGCTAAATGGATAATGGCACCACCAAGAAGGTTGAAATTAATTTGAACATCTTCTGAGACATCTTTAGAAATTTCTAGATACGTTCAGAAAACTTTGGGAGGGAATCGAGATGCTATGATATGAAGATGAAGGCAATGATCCAATGCAATCTGAGATATGCTATTAAGGTGAGTCTCTTTATAACTGTGTCCTACAATTGGCCAGGAAAATACAGATTACTATACTATTATGAGTAGTTACCAAAATGACCAAATCCCTAATATATATTTGTGCACATTCTGTATTTGGACATCCCATTTCATAGTGAATAGATTGGACTCAGAAGCAACACAGGAAAAAAACGAGTCTATAAGAACCACAGGTGTGCTCTCTCTCTCCAGTATAGGCATGCCGTGGCGCCAAATCCTGGAGCCTAGTGTGTGAAATTTTTATGACTGGATTTAAAAAATAATAAACTTATGTCAAATACATAAAAAAATCTGAGATATGAAGCCAGAGATGTTTAATTTTGGGCTAAGAGCTAAAAACAATAAAAATAAAAATTCAAATTTAAAACACAGACCCTAGCATGATAGAAACAAGAGAAACCACAGGTATCAAGTAGTAGGAAGGAGAAATTAATGATTTTCTTTTGGCTAGCTCCCAGCACTGAGCCTAACAATGATTTGTATGTGGTGGGAATAGCTAGATAATTGTCAATTAGTGATTTTCAGTGGAAAGTAGAACAGAACCTGGATTCTTTAGGAGTCACATTTATCTCCAAAAAGTGATTGCATTGTCACTTGGAAACATTTACTGCATAAGAACCAAGAAAATATACGGAACTTGATAGATGACCATTTGCTATGAAACTCTTCTCTCAAGAAACATCCACTTAGAAGCAAAGAAGAGCTAATTTTCTATCTGCCCAACTTAGGGAAGCCTGACCATGAAAAACAAATAAGTAAACAAGAAAAATACCAAGTAAATAGCCAATAATACATGTTAGATATTATTTTTTAATTCCAAATATATCAATAAGCTGATGAGACCTCTGGAAAATGCCAATTATATCATCATTGCTAAAGCTCTTGAAAGTACTATATTTTGTGTTTTAACCAAATTTCCCAGTATTTGTCAAATATTACTACCTAAGCAATTCAAAGTTATCTCACCAGGACCTGAGAGGCTAGTTGTAGATTATAAATAGATATAATTAAATTAACACAAACACAGAAAGATAAATAAGAACTACATTTAGTGTGCGCTTTTTGTTTACAGAAAAAATAATTCTAAGGCATTTATCTAAGGCATTATAACTGTGCTGCATATGACACATCATATGTTGAAAAAGAACATTTAGAACAAAGCTTACAAGGTGCTAATGCCTTTTATTTTTAAAACAGAAACATTGGGACCAGTGTAAATCCTAGTTAAAAAAAAATGACTGTCAATTCATCTTTAAGTAAATTAAACATTTATAGAATAAGCTTCCACAAATACCAGACACTAAAAGTGCTAGTACTCTGTATCTATCTTTGAAAAGATAAAAAGCTGAGTCAACCCTGTGGGGATTTAAAATTATGGCTCCAGAGAGTCTGAGTATTTTGAACGGAGAGCAAAAGGCAGAGCATCCAAACATTCATTTATAATATAAGACTCTCTGCTACACTATTGTGCTTGTTTATTTGTATTAACTGTTCTATGGACCTCGATAACTAGTTAAAAATGTATTTATCAGAGAAGAAAAATAAGATTTCAGGCTCCCACAATAAAAGATATCATAAATATATTAAGTCTTATCTTTTACTTAAATCATTGCACTTCCCTAAAATTAAACTTTTTTTGTGCAGTTTTTTTTTGATCACATGTTTAATTCCTTCATAGAGGGAAGGAGTTATATAAATCTTCAATTTTGAATTTACCCACAAAGTATTTTTTAATCAGTAAGCAGATGGGCTTTACCTTTACAACATTTTATGTAGCAGTTTAAAGTTTCTCCTTCCAATTTTTTTAACATTGTTAAGCTGACATGGGTATGTCATTGTCACAGTTCAAAAAACAGTGCTCTTTGAGATACTTGAGCATGCCATAAGGGGAAAAAAAAACTTGTTTCTATTATAGACCCTAGATATGAAGTATTAAATGCCAGTTTCTCGAACTCTTCTGCAAGAAGTACAGCTTAAGAGAGCAGATTTAAAAATTTTTGAAAAGTTTTAAAACCCATTCTTATTAGTTTTTGTTTTTGTTTTTTTTTCAGAAATATTTGACACAGTGGGTCACACATTGGCTTTTTGAGACTATTACTTCTCCTGGCTTTCATAAAACCTGATTCTTACACGTTAGTCTTTCAAGGCTTGGTCCCAAGCTATGTCTTTTTCATTCACTATATTCTCACCTCGGGCTCTTTCTTTGGCTTTGTATGTCAGCTATACACTAAAACTTGGAGGACTTAGGAAAGAATTTCCTGGAGAGAAAATATTTGGTTAAGTCTTAAAGCTTAAGTAGTACTTAGATATTCTAAGGAAAGAAAGTGGAATCTGAGAAAAGAAGCAAAATATCAAAGAGTGACAAGGAAGTGCTGAATCTCTGAAACTTGTAGAAAGATGTTGCTTTCAAATATGAGCCGTACCCTAAATTTCTCAAATGTAAATATCAAGTTCAGACCTCTTCTCTCAGCTCGAGTCATCTATCCCACTTCCAAGTTGACTTTTCCCCTTGGATCCTCATAAGAATATAAGATATATCTGATCTGGGGCACCTGGGTGGCTCAGTCATTAAGCGCCTGCCTTCAGCTCAGGTCATGATCCCAGAGTCCTGGGATCGAGCCCCGCATGGGGCTCCCTGCTCTGCAGGAAGCCTTCTTCTCCCGCTACCATTCCCTCTGCTTGTGTTCCCTCTCTCGCTGTACTCTCTCGCTATGTTTCTCTCTGTCAAATAAATAAAATCTTAAAAAAAAAAGATATATCTGATCCAACCCCTCCCACCCCACTCACACACACACACACACACACACACACACACACACACACACACACACACACAAACTGAATGTACTTTAGGTCTTTCCATTTTCAGTAAGTGACTCTCCATCCACACCGAGGACCTGGAAGTCATCCCAGAATATCCTAGAACCTATAAATCTTTATTAGCAATTCTTTGTCCTGTAAATTCTGATTCAGGAAGTCCTGGCATATCTACCTACAAATTTACCTAAGATTGCTCTTAAAACAGACAAAAATTGTTTCTCACCTGAAATATAATCTCCAGTGGTTGTACCCATTTCCATTTAGATCCTATCCAAATCATTCTTTACCTTATATTCTTTAGCAATTCTTTACCAATATATGTAATATTAATATAATAAAATAATGGAGAAAAATCATATAATCATCTAAGTAGATGCTGGAAAGCATTTAACAAAATTCAACATGTATTCATGATAAAACTACCAAGAAAACAGAGATTAAAAATCTATGGTTAAAATCATACTTAAAGACTGAATACTTTCCTCCTAAAATTGGAAAAAAAGGCAAGGAAGTCTGCACTCACCATTTCTAGTCTGTGGTTAACTTGGGGGGGTGGGGCGGGTTTTATACCAATGCAATAAAGCAGAAAGGACAGAAGGTCATAGGGATTAAAAAGGAAAAAGGAATAATTTTTTGCAAGTGATATCATCTTTGGGTTAAATTTCAAAAAATCATTAAGATGATACAAAATTGTTAATTTAGGAAGGTTGTAAAAGTACAATGTCAATACATATAAGTCAATTATATTTCTATATTGGCAGGCCAGAAAAGAAAATGAAATTTTAAAATGTCATTTAAAATAATGTTAACAACATGAAACACATAGGCTCGACTTAGCAAAATACGTGCAAGCCCTATGTAACAAAACATATGAAATTTTGCTCTTAGAAATTGAAGAATATAAATGGTGAGATATACTAAGTTATAAATTATAAAACACATTTTTTAACTTTAAAATTTTTATTAAAAGTTCTATAATCTATCACCTCCAGATTCCACATTATGGAGTATTGCTCAGGATTATATTGTTAAATTTAGTGTATGATACTTTAGTACATATTTAGTACATGTAATCCATATAACTTATCCATCTATGCAAGTTATATATTTGGATAAACTCAGCCCTTTCATTTGCCTGGTAACTTCTGATAGGCGATGTCTAACTTGTGAAATTATAAATGTCAGCATCACAATAGCAAATTAAGGATTTTCAGACTTAGCTGTACATTATACATTTCAAAATGTATTTTTAATGTACTAATTATTATCAAATTGGTTCAAAGAGTTAAAACAATGTCCAAAATCCCCATAGGCTTTTGTGGGGGTTTTAAATTGATTAATTAATATTAATTGAAGTATAACTAAAATATAACATTATATTAGTTTCAGTTGCATAACATAATGATTCAAAATTGTGTGAGTTTCAAACTGCTCACCACAGTAAGTCTAGTTAACATCCGTTAACATGTGTAGTTATACATTTTTTTCTCTTGTGATGAGAACTTTTAAGATTTACTCTATTAACAACTTTCTAATGAGCAAGACAGTATCATTAACTGTAGATACCATGCTGTATATTACATCCCTATGTCTTATTTTATAACTAGACGTTTGGACCCTGTTCACGCATTTTGCACACTCACCATGTTGTCTGTAGTAAAAACAGTCTGTTCTCAATGAATTTGCATTTTTGTTTGTTTTAAGATTCTACATGTAAGTGAAGTCAGGTGGTATTTGTCTTTCTCTAGCTGACTTATTTCACTTGACATACTGCCCTTGAGGCCCATCCATGTTATCACAAATGGCAAGATTTCATTCTTTTTTATAACTGCATAAAATAATATATACATATAAAATGTGATATATATTTTATGTGTATATATATATAATGAGATATATATAAAATGTGATATATAAAATGTGATATGTATATTATATATATATATAAAATGTGTGATATTTTCTTTATCATATTTTCTCACATTTTCTTTATCCCTTCATCCATTGATTGACACTTAGGTTATTTTCATATCTTGATATTTGTAAATAATGCTGCAGTGAACATGGTGGTGCAGATATCTTTTTAAGGGATTTTGTTTTCTTCAGATAAATACCCAGAAGTGGAATTGCTAGAGTGTATGGTAACTTTTTTTTTTTTTTAATTTATTTGAGAGAGCTCCATACTGGCTACACCATTTTGTATTCCCTTTTCTCCACATCCTCACCAACACTTGCTAGTTCTTGGTTCTTTTGATAACAGCCATTCTAACAGGGGTAAATATCATTGTGGTTTCAATCATATTTCCTGATGTTTAGTGATGTTAGGCATATTTTCATATACCTGTCGGCTATCTGTATGTCTTCTTTGGTAAAATGTCTATTTAGATCCTCTGCCCATGTTTAAGTCAGATTGTTTGGGGGTTTTGTGTTATTGAATTGCTTGAGTTCCTCATACATTTTGGTTGATATTCATATGATTTGCAAATATTTCCTTCCATTCAATAGGTAGCCTTTTCATTTTGTTGATGGTTTCCTTTGCTGTGTCCTTTTTCGTTTGATGTAGTCTCACTTATTCATTTTTCCTTTTGTTGATTTTTTTTTTTTTGGTGTGAGATCCAAAGAAATAATTGTCAAGGCTTATCACGTATGTGTTCTTCTTGGGGGTTTTATGGTTTTAGATCTTATGTTCAAATCTTCAAGCTATTTCAAGTTAATTTTTGTATATGATATAAGACAATGATCTGGTTTCATTCTTTTACATGTGACTGTGCTCTGAGGTGTTGTGTTTTGTCTTGTTTTCACTTTGCTTTTTATAGAGATTGTCATATTGATTGCAGAGTTTATGTAGCAAAACAAAAAATCTGAAATAGCCAAAACAATTTTGAAAATGAAAACACTGCTGGAAGACTTTGACGATTTTAATAAGGCTATAATAATGAACAGAATGTGATAGGTATAAGGATAGACATGGAAATTAATCAAACATAAGTGCTAAAATATTCTTGAAGGAACATTGAGGGGGGAGACTATCAGAAGTTTCTGTGATGTTATGTATTTTGTTGTTATTGTTCATTAGATAGGGGTGCCCAAAAGCATGGATCATAAAAAAAATAATTTTGACTGTATCAGAATTTAAGTTAAAAAAAATTAAGTTTTCCTATTTGAAAGAGATCCAAAAGAAAATGAAAATGCACAGCGCAAATTGGTAGAAAATGTACATACATGTGAAAAAGAACTAGTATCCAATGTAGATAATAAATTCTTACAACTCAGTAATAAATATAAGCCCACTAAACATGGGCAGAAGATTGATACAGACATTTCATATGGAAGTTTTAAATATGACCACTAAGCACATAAAAAGATGCTCAGTAAAAAGTGCTACATACAGTAAGTCCAATAAATCACAATGTACACTACCATACAATCATAAGAATGTCTGAAATTAAAAACACTGGTAGTAGTAAGTGTTTTCAAAGATACAAAGCAACAGAAACTCTCACATATTGTAGGTAGGGATGTAAAATTTTAGTCACAAAAACTGGAAGTTTCTTACAAAGTTAAACGTACCCCTACCATATGACACGGAAATTCGACTGCAAATTCTGTTGCTTACCAAAGGGAAATGAAAACATACTTTCATGAAAAGGCTTGTGTGAGAATGTCCAAAATAGCTTTAGATAGAGTAGTCAAAAACTAGGAAAGAATCCATACATCCATCAGTGTGTGAATGGATTTACATACATACTGTATGATGGCATTTGAATGGAATTATAGAACAGGCAAAACTAACTGTTTCTTAAAGCAGATCAGTGGTTCCCTGAGGCTAAAAAGGAGAAAAAGGAACTTTTTTTGGTGCTGGAAACTTTCTATACTTTTATTGTGGTGGTGGTGGTGGTGGTGGCGATGTTTACACAGACGTATAGCGTTGTCAAAATTTCATCCTTCTGTAAACTTTTAACTGGGGTCTTTTATTGTATGTAAGAAAACAATGTTACTTTTTAAATTATAAGTGAGAAAAGGAAGAGAATTAAGCTTCCTGATTTATAATTTAAAAAATAGCTACCATTTATTAAGTACTTAGCATGTGCCAGGCCTTTGTCTAAGCATTTGAGATGCACTATCCCATCTAACCTTTACAACATCTGTAACAGGTAGACACTACGACTGTTTTAGAGATGAGGGAAGTCAGTGTTAGGGAGCAACATGGCCAAACTTTTTTCTTGGATTTAAGCACTCAAGGATTATTTAGTATTTTCTTAAAGTTTCTAGAAAGCTCAAGAATTTCCTCTCTCTACTTTTTAAATTGCTTTTTCTTGGCATTGAGATTTAGTCTAGTTCCCATGGAGTGAAACCCTGAAAATCAATACATCTGTTTAACAGTTTGCAATCTCTGGAATTCTCATTGAGTCTGTCTCATATATATATATGTATATATCTGTCTCATATATATATATATATATATATATTATATATATATATAAATAAATAAAATTAAAAAAGGCCAAAATGATGACTTCAACTATGATCAAACGTAAAATGAAAACAACAAATAAGAAAGTAGTCTAGTTTTGAATGTAAGCTAGATATAAATATATCTATAAATATCTATACTATATATATAGTATATATATATCTATAAATATCTATCTATATAGATAGATATACAGTTTCTTTCACAATTCTAGGTAATATTCCCATATTTAATTTTTCTTTCCTAGGAATAAACTGAAAAAAAGACTTTTATTGTATTGATAATATCCTGAAACAATATTTAAAATAGACATTCTGAGGATGGGAAAGTTAACAAGATTAGCCTTAAAGATTATATTTTGCTAAAAGGATACTATTCTGATGGGAGTACTATTAGATTTTATAGACAATAGGTTATCAAAAAGGAGCTTTTCTGAGGAATATTTGATCTTCCTTGGATCTATTTCATTTTTATATGAAGAAGAATCAAAATGTCATTTTTCTGTACTGTTCTCAGTACTGAACCTACTAAAGGAACATACTGAAGTTTCCTTTCTTCCACAAGTCTTATGTACCCTTTCATGATTAGTTATTATAATAAGCAGACATCAAGCATATAAATGAAAATGAAATTTATTTGCTCTAGCTAAGAGAGGTACATAATATTTGTAAAATAATAGTGTGTCCCTCTTTAATAACTTACCTCACAAAGAAATTCTCTGTGCAAAATCCAGAATGCCTCACTACAGGTAACGAATTTCAGAGAACAAAAATGTTATGCTCATCTTGGTTTTGTATCTTTATGACTTCAGTTTTCTCTCTGCAAAATTCAGCAAACTGTGCTCCTAGATACCTTACGTAGAGAAAAATACACACACACACACAAACATGTATATATGTCTATATTTGCATTTTGTATTGCTAGTAGTATTCTAAACAAAAATACAACATGAGCAGTGAAGTAGGTTATCCCTTAAAGTTCACTATCATTATACCTAACAAGTGATATCTTATCACAAAGAATGCTGTATTTTTAAGAAATAAAAAAGCATTCCATGTGGAGAGTTTTATAAAAATCCATGATAAAATAATATTTTTCATAGTGTACAATAAGTTTTCTACAAAGAATAATTTTGAAATTTTTTTCCTTGCACTGCTTAACCATAGAACTGGTCTTGTCTAATAGCTATGGCTCTATGTTCAGGCACATAAGTGAACACACACAGAACAAAACTAAACAAATAAAATCCATCTAAGATGCTGATATTTTCAGTCCTGGAAGAGCAGAGAGAAGAGAATATTTGCTGACCTTTTATATACAGACATCAAAG
Source organism: Procyon lotor (assembly GCA_028646535.1). Lineage (NCBI taxonomy): Eukaryota > Metazoa > Chordata > Mammalia > Carnivora > Procyonidae > Procyon > Procyon lotor. The sequence continues at coordinate 123,695,794 of CM053606.1, read as the reverse complement.
ATCAATTCCTTTGCCTTTCTTTTCTCTTAAACAAGGCTAACAACCCCAATTCAATATTCATTTGAACTTCCAAGACCCCCAGTAGTCATAGGAAGACTGAATTCGGCAAGTTTTGAGACTTGAAGGGGGGGAACAAAAGCATCACCTGGTGAAAACTACCTCTGTGTGTGTGTGAAATTCAATAAATTCAACAAAACACATTAACGGGTAGTACATGCGACCCATCGAGGTAGGGCGTGGGGAGAGAACAAGGACAACTTTGTTCATGCTTTCATGTAGCTTACAGTCTACTGCCCAGAGTGCTGGGTTCTTCTATGTATTCACAAACTCACCTAGTAACATATGTGATCCATGTGAACTTGTATGAATAGAGTGATGACTATTAGGCGAGGTCTTGCAGAATGAATGGCCAGTCACAGTGTCCAGCACAGTGATGTGAGTGATGTGCAGTGCTGGAGGATGAAGGACTGTGTCATGAGAGAACGTAAAAGGGACACCATCCCTCAATTCCCTTTAGAGGCCAGAATTCACACAAGCTCCACCAGATTAGTAAATAGGATTGACAGACACTAGCAAATAATTGAACTAGAAAACAATTCATGATAATGTGCCTCTAGGACTCATTTCAACCCAACATGGAAATTGTGAAGAGTAAGAAGTTCTCTGCCAAGTCTTATTAGCCTGTTTAGCAAATTTCAAGATAAACTGATGCTTCAATTATGAGGTTACACAGTTTAATTTACAGCCACAGAAATGGAAATCATGTTTCTTTGTTGTATTCAATGCAGACTTGACAACTAAGTGGCTGTGGTTCTGACAAGTCACTTAAACTCTGTGCTTATGATACCCTAGATATTGAAAAGAGTAATATTTATCTTACCTGTTTTACAAAGTGTGCATAGTGATAGATAGGAAAGGAGTAACACAGGTTCCACAGAAGAAAAATGGCACATAAGAACAAAACACTCTAATGCCATCATTTAGCATTACAGAGGGACAGTAATAATGAATGCCAGCACTTTTCAAAGGACCCTTTTGTTCATTAAACTCTCAGTGACAATGGAGGAGGCTGTTTCAGGGCTACAACCAGGACAAGTGGGAGTAAATCCCCTGTAGGCCCAGATTGGATTTTAACTTTCATTAGAAAAATAAAAGGATTCTGAACTCTTTTAGATGGTCAGGAAAAGCAACTGACATTCTTCCTCCTGAAATGTAGTTACTGAGCATTTTAACCAAGGGAAGCTTATTAGTCCAACTCATTACTCCTCAACTCTGCATCAAACTGGTAATAAATGCACAATTGAAAGTGACTCCAATGTATCCTTACACATTCTGGTAAAAGAATAACACTTGTAAGTTACTGCCAATGCTTTGCTAACTATTCTAGGGTTACCAGTGATTTGTATATACCAGGAATGTGCAACACACATAGGTGGTTCGTATTTAGATGGTCAAATGTGAAATAGTAAGTTACAATGAAATACTTTAAGATCGTATCAGAGGCCTTTGGAAGAAAGAAGGCATTAAGTGACTTCTACTGATAGCCCTGACACAGGTTCATGGATATGCCACAAAAGTAGCATTAGTGTTTCATAGAAATTGTTTGGTGAAATTCCAAAATTAATATCTAATAATAAGCTAAGTAAGCAAATTACAGTTGTGTATTAGTAGCTGACTTGCCATTCAGTTTGTGAAAATCAAACCAGCCAGCTGTGGATTTAATAATCAAAGGATACTTACCCAAGTTACCCAAGTGCATTAGAAGTATTGTCGTTGATGTTTCTTTTGTGAATTTCACAAACAAGTGAGAATGAGAGCCTGAGGACTTGGGGTGGGGAGGAGGATAGAGAATGAAAGTTAGGGAATTATCATAGATGAAATTAAGTGACTTTAACATTCCCTCTTCACTCTTTTCTACTTGTTGCAAAATCTGACAACATGTATTGAATTTTTAGCCTTCTAGTCAGCCCAAGTTCTCTCAACCACTTTATCAAGCTGCCCTCCCCAAAGCTCTGGAATAATACATTTACAAGTCAGAACGGATATAAATCCACATGTCACCTTTACCAGGGGATAAGTGCTTCATCACAGAAGACTTAGAGCCCCATGAGAGAAATTCTTGGCACCAGTTGAGGGAGACTAAGGGAAAGACATCAGAGCAGATATCAAATGTCATGTAATTCATTGTATTTAAAATAGAGAGTTGCACCTTCTGTGCATGGCTGGTATATGGAGTGCAAGTCAACTTTATAATCCATAAACATCTATAAATCACACTTAACAATTAATATAACATCACCTGCGGTGGTTTAGAGAGCATAAGGAGGCATAAGACATAATCCTTTTCCTTTAAATGTGACTGGGACAATCAAATAGACATGCATGAAATATCTTAAAACTCTAAGAAATGTATAATAATTAACTATTGATTTGTTACTGCATTTCTCTTTTGAGCTCACATGAAGTTTTCTGTGATAGAATATTATGTTTTTAATGTTTGTGCTTGTAAGACCTGTATAAACTATTTTTCTACTCTTTAAAAACAATAAAAAGCTTATCGTTGATTATGGTATTAAGAAAAAAATCATGATTTTACTTAGTGTTTGATAGTCTCTAGTAACATGATCATAACATATATAGAGAGCATGATATAGATAAATAAAAACATAAATTTTTTTCTCTAGTGAAAAATGACAGATTAAACACTTTGTATTATGAAATCACAAGCAGAAACAACTGTGGCACTTTTTACTTTCTAGCCTCAGATATAGATTGGTAAGTAAACAAATGTGCTAAGAACATAAAGAATTAGATTCTAATTTAACCTTTGTGATTTACTAATATGAGCTCTTTGAGCTTGAGTTTCTCCATCTATAAAATTGAGGAGCATCATTGTAGTTAGGAGCAATTAAGATAATCTATGCTTAACTGCTTCACTTGTTTGATTTTATTCTAAGCATATGCTTAGTGCTCAAAAATGTATTTGTAACACAAAAAGTGGCCTTTGAAAAGAATTTTGTTTTGGCTATGAGATTATTTTAATGTTAACTTTTGATATATGGCAGATAAAATCAAACCTCCTAGATATTTGAATTTGAATGGAACGGGAAAGAAACATAAAGCTTTGAGCATTAAAAACCACCTTCAAAAGCGAGTGTTTAGTGGATATTACCACTTAATTCTTCTTCTAAAGCTCTCACTGTGTCATCCAAATTAGAAGGGATGAAGCATGAATGTGTCCTAGGATGTCTGTATATTTTCTATGGCCAATAATTACACAAGTTTTGTTGCTGCTGCTGCTGCTGGTGGTGTTGGCAGAATGTTTATGCATGCAAGTACACAAAGAGGAAAAATCTGTAAGGGATGGGGACCCTGAACTTAGAGTCCTCAGTTTCCTTTTCTGAATCCTGTGATGTTAGAGACTTGTGTGAGTGGGTCAAGGCTGGAAAGTCTCTTTGCAGAAAACCACACATTCCACATCCTCAGCTTTCCCCAAAATGTACAACAGTAAGTAGCTTCCTTTCCAAACATCTTAAAAAATTTTTTTGATATATGTAGCTCTGAGATAGTAACAATGTATTACTCCCTTCCCACTCCTTACCCATTTCTTTTTTCCTATATTCAAAGTGTGTGGAAGAGTGAACAGAATTTGAATATTTTTCTTGTGCTCCAAGAAACTGACATCAATCAAAACACAGTGCAATTCTAATTAGACTCCAGTATGTTTCTAACATTTTAGTAACCTTCAAAATCTCAGTGTTACATCCTATTGAACATTTAAAATTGTATCAGACTATTTGAGGACTCTCAAGCCTACATACTCATTTCTTTTACCTAAAACATGGTGGCAGGTTTGCCCTTAAAGGGTCTGCAGCCTCCAGGAAAATACTTTGGGAGTGATGGAGGAATTAAGAGGAACAATATTTTGTTAGGTTGATATCCTGGAATTAAGTGACCAGAAGTCCCTGGAAATTCCCATAGATCCAAGTCATGGAGATGCTCAAAGCATCTGGTCTATCCCACATGGAAATGAGTTGGAAATGATCCTAGGATAAAAAAAAACAAGGACAAGGCTCACTTGGGCTGTGGCCTGAAAGCGACCACGATAATCCATAGGTCCAAGACACTAAAGAAGGGCTTAAAATTTTTTCAGGGAAGGTTTTCAAAGACATGGAGCCAGGGTAGGTATTCTACTTGTCAGTTTATAAGGGGGTTATTTGCCTGATGGAAAGCCTATTCAAAATTCAGATGAGTCTATAACTGGAGGAAGAAAATCACAACCTCCATGCAAACCTACATTGGGTAGAAAGAAGGCTCTTCATCTCTCTAGCAGACATACATGAGCAATAATATTCATATCAACATTGAGTCTTGGGAGGTACAAAGTATGATTCCAGGCTGCATTTGGGGCTAGGGCATGGAGAGGTCTTAATCATTTTGCATATAAAAAACTATTTTTTCTCTTACCTTGAAAGTGCCTTACCATAATAAGAGAAAGTCAAGCAAGATGAGAAAATAACCAAAGTATTTTAAAAACAAGATGTAAATAATTCTATGCTAATGCAAAGAGCTAAAAATTTAACCCTCTTCCCTTTTCTTAAACATTAGGAAAATGTACAAAACAAACTAAAATGTGTGGATATCTGTACTGTATTCGTAATATGTGAGTACATGAAAAATCTCTCATGAAGTAGTTTAGCTTAATAATTTGTTAGGGAAGAAATGAACAGCCACAAAAAAAAAAAAAAAAAAAACAATGCAGAGAATAAGAATTAACAGAGACAGGAAATCCAAGAAAAAGGAGTCCCTGAAAACTCTTTTCTGGGATTCTCAGAAATTTTTTTTTTTTTTTTTAAGTAAGAGAAAGGGATGTTCCAGTTATACTTAGATCTCAAAGGACAGAATAAACTCTGCTAATGGTCAGACTTTAAGTGAATCTGCCAGGCACACTTTGGGTTCTAACTTAGCATTCAAGTTTAATTTGTCAAACAGATTAGATTTGCTAGATAAAATATAGGAATCATAGCTAAATTTGAATTTCAGATTTAAAAAAGTGATTTTTAAAAATATAAGTATATCCAAAAAATACATGAAACATATGCTAAAAAAATATTCGTTGCTTAATGAAATTCAAATTTACCTGGGTGTCTTGTATTTTACCTGCCAAATCTGACAACCATACCACAGATACAAATTTTCTTCTTATATACCTAAATTTAATTTTTGCCTGCTCAATTTGTCTTGTTAGTCTCATTCATCTACTATCTCCTCTGCCAGAGTCACTTTCATCTTATTCATCGACTCAATGCTAATACAAGTACATTATATTATTGAATGCCATTTAATTTGATAGAGTAGTAGCCTTCTGCCTCTGGTTGACTGAATATATGTGGTTCCTCTTCATCACGGAATAATTTCAGGCCATAAAATATTCTGAGATCTAAGGATGAAACTAGACATTCCAATTATAATTATGGTGGATATAATTTTAATCCATCTTTTCATTTAATAAATTCACCATAGACAAAGCACTATCTTGGGTAATGAAGATAGAAAGTAGAAGAATAAGACAGGATTTTTGTCCTTAAAGGTCTCACATTGTATTTTGGGAAAAGATGAAAAACAAAGAATTGCAATATTAGAGGTTTGTACCAATGGCAGCTAAGTGATAGAATTTCTGTGAAAGATCAAGGAAGGTATCTGTTCTGATTGTGGCAGTAGAAGGTGATTAGGAGAAGTTCACATACACACTTATACACAAGAAAGTGTCTTCTAAGAGAAGGAGTAGAATGAACAAGGACAAGAGAATGTGAGGTTTAGAATATTCTAAGGCATGAAAGTAGCTCTGGGGGCGCCTGGGTGGCTCAGTGGGTTAAGGTCTCTGCCTTGGGCACTGCTTATGATCTCAGGGTCCTGGGATCGAGCTCGGCAGGGAGCTTGCTTCCCCCTCTCTCTGCCTGCCTCTCTGCCTAATTGTGACCTCTCTCTGTCAAATAAATAACATCTTTAAAAAAAAAAAAAAGAGAAAGTAGCTCCAAATTTCTAAAACAATAGAATGAATGTAAGATAAACAAGATGATAGATCCTGAAAAAATTTTATACAAATTTTTAAAGGTTTGGTTTGTATTTTGTAGTTCGCAGGAGTTAATGTCTCTTAAGCAGGGGGTTACATTATTAGATACTCTGTGTGAGTCAGAGAGAGAACTCTAGTAGTAAAAGTAGAAGGCAGGGTTAGAAGGCAAACTGGAGGGAGGGAGATGTGGGAATGTGCTATTCATAATGTGAGGCCAGGGGAAACTAGTGCATAAAATAATTAGAGGAGCATAAGCAGATTTCAGGAATGTGATGGATTGAAGAGATATTTAGTTGGCTGCATTAACAAAATTTACTAATCAGTTCATGGAATAATAGGGAAAAGCTAAGGGGAAGTTAAGAGCCTTAGATCATTCCACTTTTTGGGGGGGAGGTGGTCAGTGAATTAATTGACTAAGTCAGTCGAGGGCCAGGAGTGTGATGAGACAAATGAGACTGTTGCCTGAGGCACAAAATTTAACTCATTTTAAATTTGTCTCTGTTGATTGACTCCATTATGAATAATCAACATAGTATTTCTGACTATTTACTCAAACACTTTTTGCCCAAGTCCATTGACACTCCTTATTTTTTATTTTATATTTTCCAGAATGGTAAAAATTAAAACATTTGACAGTACCAAGTGTTGTATGTATATACATTATGACTATGTACTGCTTGTTAGGAGTATGACTTGAT
>CM053606.1:123659434-123688523 GCA_028646535.1 Procyon lotor | reverse complement strand
AATAATTTTTGAAAATATTTTGGCAATATGTAGTAAAGTTTCACATGCACAGACTCTGTGATCCAACAATTCTATTCCAAGGCACATACTCTGAAGAAATCAAATCACTTGTTCACCAGGAGACGTGTAGAAAAAAGCTCAAAATAACAACAATCAGAATATCGTTTTTTAAAAACCTAGAAAAATATTAATTATCAGATGAAAAATTATAGTACATTCATTGAAGCAAATACAGAGCAGTGAAAACTAAGGAAATATAGTTGCACAAATTATCAGAGATGAATTCCAAAATAATTTTTTAAAAAGGAGGTAATAAAAACATACATATTATACTGCTCTGTTTACATAGAGTACAAAAAAAAGATAAAACTATAATAGTTATCTTGAGAAAGTGGGATGTAATTAGAGTGAAATCCAGAAACCATTCAATGTATAGAGGATGTTTTATTTAAACTCAATGATCCATTCATTATTGTTCATTTGACTTTTAAACTTCTCATATGTTATATGTATTGTGTTTATAGTTCTTTGTGTAACTGTAATAACCGATGCCTCAGCTGCCATATTTTTAATGTCTTGAATAGAAACAAAAAATTGGTGCTCATCATATTTTCATGTGTGATAATTGTTATCACATATTCCAAATCCATTTGTTTCTGGCCTTCATTATGAATGACCAAACAACTCTGTTGGTGATCATTTTCAAAAACACGATTGACCCTGGAGCAACATAGATTTAACTCTGCAGGTCTATTTATACATGGATTTTTTTTTTTAATAAATACAGTAGACTACAGTAAATGTATTTTCTCTTTTAACTTTCTTAGTAACATTTTCTTTCCTCTACTTTACTATAAGAATACAGCTTATACTACATATACAAATTATGTGTTAATTGAATGGTTATGTCATCAGTAACGCTTCTGGCCAACAATAGGCTGTTAGTTAAATTTTGGGGGAGTCAGAAGTTATACATGGATTTTTGACTGTTCAGGGGTTGGCACCCTTAATCCTGACATTGTTCAAGGGTTAACGGTATTTTGAATTTTATTCTAGCTGTATCACTTTCTGAACTTAGATGTTTGTTTAGTATCTAGTGTTACCATTGGCTGGCTCTTTTGTTATTGCCCAAATGTGCATCAGTTATGACCTGGGAAAATGGTGATTTGAATTTCTGAGGTCATGGAGTTATTTTTTTCCCTACAAGCTGCCATATCTCCCTGGTAACATATTTGTTGGTATCTACCTGCAACCAATGGTATTTTGTTCAGCTTTTACATTTTCTTCATCAAAATGTCTTTCTGTGTGCTTGGCAATGATAGTCATGAAATTTCTTTCATTTAGGCTCATCTTGTTAAAACTACTGAGGTTGTCTGAACCTACAGAATATTTCCAATCCCTAAAAGATTTTTCCTCAGAAATGTCATGTAGTTTCTTACCATCAACTTAATAAATTTTAATCAAGTTGCCAATGTTCTTTCTCCAGTTGGAGCTAGTTTAATGACAACTCAATGCATTTTCTCATTGAACTTGACTATAGTTCAATACACAATTTTTAGACCAGTGAAAATTGTTACCTCTTCCAGATAATAATGGAAATATTCTACCTAATAATCACTTTTGAATGATTATTCTAGACATGATCTCAGAAGAGAAAACCAGTAGTGAGGGATTTTGGTAAACTAGATTGAGAGATTTCAATCATTGAAATCTCTCATTTCAATCAATCATTGAAATCACCCCATATAAAGAGGCCATGAGTGTTGCCTGAGTGAGAGGGGTGGGGTCTTTCTGATTCATCTTTGCACTGCTCAGGAAAAGATACTCTAATCTTGGCACTTCTCAAGACATGTCCCTGCAGGGGTGGTTGCTTTGGCCAGTAGATTCTGCTGAGCCCTTGAAATCTCAAGGTTCAATCTATAGTACACTCCCCACTCACTCCTGCTCTTGTAGTCTTCAACATGTAATTTCTATACTTCATTGTTGATAAGTAGAAAATTGTATGTGGTATTTATTAGTCTTTTTTGGATTTTTTGCAAATATGGATAAAATAAGTGTCAGTTAAATTAAATCTAAGAACACACACACACACACACACACACACAACCATACTATCACCATCACAAACACTACTGGTACCAACAACCAGAAGTGCTCACATTGGTGTAAAAAGGAAAGAATAAATCTAGAAAGTTAGGGCATTTCCAAAACTGTTTAAATAGGATTAGATATTTGAGAATTAAGTTTCTCTTTCTTAATGTAGCTACCACCAGCAACGCTGACTCTCATAATTACTTGAAACTTTTGTGAATAAGGAAATAAAAAATATAACTTATAAAATAAGATTTATTGTCATGTGTGTTTTATAATCAATTTATAAATAGAGAATGTAATGCGGTTACATGCTCCAAGTTTTGTATTATTTTGTTTTAAGTTTGGCACACACAGAATAAATGCTATTTGTTAAGGTTAACAAAGTGCACACAAAAGCTCTCTCAATCCAGGGTTTAAAAGTGTAAACTCAGAGGTATTACCTAGTGGATTTACCTTACATCCCTGAGTTGAATGTGTTTGCAACTGGCTTTGATCAAAACTCAACTAGAGGCAAATCCTCTCCTGCCTAATGAGTTTTAGGTCAATCTGAAGCAGAATGTTATGAAATCTACAAAGTTGTGACTAAATCTTGGCTGATAAAGATAAAAGGCCCATATTATTACCATTTTTAATGCATAAGCTGCCCAAATCTAGTTGTATACTCATATTGTTAAATATTACTGTAACATAAAGGCCTAAAGAATGTCTCAAAGCTAAATTGTTCAAGTGGGAAAAAATACTACAAAGAATACCAGTTTGGAATTTAAACAGACTTGGCTTCAAATTCTATCTACAATTTAGTTTACATGTGATCTGAGTAAAGTACTTGAATTTTCTGTTTCCTAAGCCTTAAAACAAGGACAATACTATTTACACTAGTGCTTTGCCAATTTTTCAATGTATAGGATACAAAAACTGGAGGCAATATGTAGGGTCTTATATGGGACTTATTTAAAAAATGATTTCATTAGAATAATACAATAAAAGTATTAGATAAAATGTTAATTTTAGTTGGCATAACACTTCCAAATTGTCTCATAAGCAAATTGAAATTGATTCATTAATGTAAGGATTTTTGTTTTTATGAAGTCTCAGTGTTGATTAAATTTTCATGATAATCTCTCCAAGATATTGTCATCAACATGAAAATGTTTATAAATACTTGAAAAAATGTAAAACTTCTTAGCATCATTACAAAATGTACAATTAAATTATATTTAAAGAATTGAAGGTTAGTGATGAATAGGATGTTACATTTATTATAACGTAAATATATTTTTATTATAATAACTTTTTATATAAATAATTTCCAAGTAAGATAAGGCTTTTATTTGCAGAATTTTGTGTACTCTCTGAGCAATTAATTACTCTGGAGCAAGTGTAGGTGGCACTATTAGTTCCAGTTAATCTATTGCTATATAAGAAGCCACTCTTAAATTTTATTGCTTAAAGCAAAAATATTTGTTTAGTCATCTATGAATCTCCAACTCGAGCAGGGCTCAGCAGTGATGGTTCACCTTTTTCCCAAGTAGTGTCACCTGGAATAGCTTGACTAGGATTAGAGGATCCATTTTCAAGGACTATTCACATGATTGACAAGTTGGTGCTGGCTGCTGGACGGGAGCTTATCCATTTCCTGTCGGCCAGGGGCCTTGAATTAGTTCCGTGTGAACTCTGGTATAGGGTCACTTGGCTTCCGTAACATGATGACTGCCTTCCAGTAGGCTCCCATTCCAAGGGACAGGAAGTAGGAGGTGTTAGTCTTTCATTTCTTGGGATCAGGAACTGGGCATCACTGCTGTTCCATCTTGCTGATGAAGCAGTCACAGAGCCGTCCACATACAAAAGGAGCAAGCATAGACCCTCATATCTCAGAGGGAGGAGTGTGAAAGAATTTACAGGTAGCTTTAAACCCTGCAGTATTTAAAGATAAAGATTTGAAGGTGCCACACATAGCTGTGCAGGTCACAAGACACTTCTCCTGGTCATTCCTTCGCCTGACCGTGGCTCTTTTTTGGGCTGTTCTCTGTTATCTATTGAACCCTGAAACTTAAATACCCTCTGCAGAGTCACCAGTTTCTTGTGGGTGACGGGCAGTAGTAGATTTTACATCAAACTATTGAAGTAGATGTCCACATAAGAGAGCATCTTCTCTAGCATGCTCAGGGCATTGAGAGTAGCTAGCAAGTCTTTATTTATCTCACTACCTGTGAAGATTATGGATTGCTTGTGCTCTGCCTTCCATGGAGTATTTCCTATTGACAGAAGCCAGGTCCAGGGGTTTTGGAAAACCTACATCCCTTCAAGTTTGCTGAGTATAGGGTGTTACAACATGTTGCTGTATGCCTGTAATCTGTTGGGTCACGTCAGGTGCAAAGCGTTGATTTACCTCCAGAGGATTAGTCCTGATTCATAAAAACTGTCTAGTAAATCATAAAGGGTATGTGCATATGGGGGTCAAATATGTGGGCTCTGTATTCAGATATTTAGACCATTAGAATTCAAAGTCAAGTTCTATCTTATTCTGGTTCTGTGACCTTATGAGTAAAACAGAGATTAAAACAGATTTTACTTAGGGTTGCTATACAAAAGATGTAGTACTATGCCCACCATATAGTCCCAGTATAATAAATATAAGCTTATTAGTCTAATTATGATAATAAAAATTATAAATCATTCCACACATCTATCTGTAAGTCGTATCCAAATTCATGCTGTTCATTAATGCTTATATTTATATTTTCCTTAAAATACTAATTGATGGCCTTTTACCAATTTTATCGCTTTATTATTTTTACCCATTTTGCTTTGTAGTTCGTGTTCCTTAACTCTTTCCTTTCATTTACATTTGAGATGCTTGAAACATCTCCTACTTCAATATTACCTGTGGTGTTTGATAATGTGCTGTAAATCTCATATGCTAAAATATTAATAGAGATTACGAAAAAAACATGAATTTACTAGATCTGTATGTGGAGGCTTCAAATGCATCATTGTCTTTTGTTTATAGTCTTGATGCCAGTTTTCAATCTATAAAGCTAAATTTTTTGCAAAATCTAATTGTAAAAAAATTAGGAAACTCTGTAGTCAGAGAATTTCATAATTAAAACTTTTATTTAGGGGCACCTGGGTGGCTCAGTCGTTGAGCATCTGCCTTCAGCTCAGGTCATGATCCCAGGGTCCTGGGATCGAGCCCCGCATTGGGCTCTCTGCGCAGCGGGGAGCCTTCTTCTCCCGCTACCATTCCCTCTGCTTGTATTCCCTCTCTCGCTGTGTTTCTCTCTGTCAAATAAATAAAATCTTAAAAAAAAAAAACAACTTTTATTTAGTTCATTTTTAATTGTGTACATTAAGCTTGAATAAGGAAAAGGTTTTAATTCAAATAGCAGAGGCAATTAACAAAGATATGGTCCTCCCTGTCTTTCTCCCATATACTTCTGTTAAGATTGGTAACCAGCAGGGGATTGGTATAAGAGCACAATGTAGAGTGACATCAGCATTTTGGTGTGCTGGGTGTCACTGAGGAACACAGTGAAAGGGAGAAGGAAGCAGAGAGAAAAAGAGCACAGACTCAGGAAATTGGAGCAGAGTAATATCTTCAGGAGGACACTAAGGATGAGTCCAAACAGAGCCATAGTTCACCCAATCCACTTGAGTCCAAGTAATGTTTAAAAACAAAGGGCATCCATTTTGGTGGAAGTAGAATAGGTTCCATATCTTCAGAGGTCAAAGCATCATTAGAGAGTCATAAAAGTCCAGTCATTTCAGGAACTTAGCCAAGCAAGACAGTAGAGACAGAAGAAAGTTTAGTCCCTGGTAATGGGGGTTGGCAGGAAAAGAGACTGATGCAGGCTTGGGCCAGATGGCTGAGATTCTTGGTAATATTTCATTCTTATAATGTCAGTACCTTGGAGGGTGTTAAAAGTTAACTCCAGTGTACCAAGGACCTACATCAGAAGTGAGTCTAAGAGAGGCTCTGAAATTTGACCAGAGAGTCTAGAGAATGACCTATCTCAAGCATTTATTATTGGGATGCATTTCATATTTGAAGAGCAGTAACAAATTGTGAATGGTCATTGTGCAAAGAGTTAGCTGCCTGCTGCTGTTATTTTTCACCCCAATTAGTCTCTCAGTTAAAAGTCTTACCTTCTTAAGATGTAACAGGAAAACAGAGGATCTGACTCCTGCTTCTGTAGAAAGAGGCCTATACTAACTCTAACAAATCTTCACTGAATGAATAAAGGAAAACTAATTTCCAGAAGGGAAATTTAGGCACCATTACAAAGGGGATTGGATGGAATACAACCTAAATATGAAAAATCTACCACACTACCACATAAAACCTTTCATCAAGGCTTGATAATTAGGTGCTTAGTATTTGATATTTCTTCCTAATTCTTCAATCTTTCAAGAGCATTATCTACTTAAATACTCTTTTCAGAGAGAGATTTTGCTTTTATTGATCTAGAGTTTTAGATTTTACTTTTGTTAAAAACATATGTAAAGTTTAAATCTTCTGTATCCTTACCTATTTTCCTTGTGATTTCCTTTAATACCTGGAATATATGTATGAACATTCTCCAAGTTGATTAAGGATTTGTCAGTTTTTCCTTATGTATTTCAAAGTTATGTTGTGTTTATCTTGTATTAGTTTCAAACTTCCTGTACAATTCTGAAGGCCTTCCTTCATTGTCTACTAGTATCTAGTCTCATAGCTGATAATTTCTCATTTTTTAGAGCAGGGTTGGTCAATTGCTCCTACAGAGTCAAATAGTAAATAGGTTGTTAGGCTTTGTGAATCGAATAATCTCTGTTGCAACTACTCAGTTCCTGCCTTTGTAGTGTGAAAGCAGCCATAGGCAATATGCAAATGAGTGTGTGTACTTGTGTCCTAGTGCAACTTTATTTACAAAATCAGGCAGCCCAAAGGGCTACAGTCATAGTTTGCTGACCCTTGTTATTAGAAAATAAACTCTCCCATTCCTCCTGGAAGAATTTAGGTTTATAGTTGGTTTTTCTGTTATTTTAATCCTTAGTTTGGCAGTAGGATAGTCTACATGAGTATTTTTTTTTCCATCTATTTTCTCAATTCTAATCTTTGTTATTCTATTAAAGAATAGCTGAAATTCTTGAAGCTAATTATTATATTGTATAACTTTTCTGTTTTATATTTTTTCTTTGGCAATCAGGAAAAATAATTCAGCCCTTTCTTTTATCTAATTTTATATTTAGCTGGGTCAGTTTTATTATTTAGTCCTTTACTGTGTTTGTTTATTTGTTTAAACAAGATTTCTTGGTGTTTCTTTTTCACTATAACATTTTTAAAAATTCTGTTTTCTCCATTTTAGTTTCTTTGGGTAGATTATCTGTTTAATAAATTCACTATATTTGATATAAAACTTGCACAAGTTTACATTGTTAACAAGTGGAAGATTTGTTTTTCAATTCCATCATACAGTAATTCCCACCACCTTGCTGACCCATATCTGAGTCATCCTCTCACACTGTCAGACAACGGTTGGCTTCATTCCATCTACCATGAGTGGTCCAGTTCTTCTCTAATACTTCAATGACTTGATCTCGGATTCCAGGATTCTTCTGGAAAATTTTAATTTTTTAAGATGTCTGTTCTATTGCATGTATAGGATTAATTTCTCAGTTCTGATGAGTTTCACTGCCAATTGATATGATTCATATTACCAGAAATTATCCAGTATTCCATTTTGTGTCTGCCCTCCTTTTACTTATCCAGTGTTTCATTATTGTTATGCTTATTTTTAAATACTTTCTCTCTGTCTTTTTAAAATATCTTTGTGAGAAGTTTTTTATTTAGGAAATTTAAACATCTTTTCTAGGATTCTTAGAAAACACATTTTCTTATTTTGACGAGATTTGGGATAAAAGGAGAAGTAAATGAGTTTAAACAATCATCCTGAACCAAAAAACTCCCCCTGAGCTTTACAACAAAATAAAGTCCCAAAAGAGTTGCACTGGATTTTCATTGAAACTGCCATTAATTATACACTTACCTAGAGCTATATGACACTGTCTCGAAAAATTTCTTTTACAAAATGTGTATTTGTGTAAACATGTGAGCACATGCTTATCTGGGGATCTAATTTTTTTTGTTCTGTGTTCTTAAGGGGAATAATGTGATATTATCATGAAATGACTCTGATTTTTTAAACAAGCATAAAATGTTACTTTTCAATATATGTACAGTTAAGTCTTTCATTAAACAAATACTGAACATTCACTAGGTTCAATATTTTCTACATGCTTGGTATATGTTATTAACTACTTTATGTATTTGAGTATTCCCATGTTGGGTGCATACATATTTATAATTGTTATATCTTCTTATTAGATTGTTCCCTTTATGATTATATAGTGTCCTTTGTTGTCTCTTGGTATAGTATTCGTTTTAAAGTCAGTCTTGTCCAGTGTAACTATTGCTACTTGGGCTTTCTTTTTACATCCATTTGCTTGGTAAGTGTTCTTCCATTCCTTCACTTTCAATTTATATGTGCCTTTAGGTTTGAAGTGAGTCTTTTGTAAGCTGCATATATATAGGTCTTGCTTTTTTATCCATTCCATCACCCTACATCTTTTCATTGGAGCATTTACGTCATTTATGTTCAAAGGAATTATTAATAGGTGTGTACTTATTGCCATTTGTTACTAATTTTATGGTTGTTTCTTAGTTCTTCTGTGTTTCTTTCTTCTTTCATGGTTAGTTCTTTTTTTAATAACTGCTTTTGCGGTATCCCAAAGGTTTTAGACCATGTGCTTTCATTTTCATTGTTGCCATGTACTTTTTTATTACTTCTTTTATTTCCTGGTCATCCAAGTTATTGTTTAGAAGCATGCTATTTCAACTCCATGTATTTGTGCTCTTTCCAAATTTTTTTCTTATGGTTAAATTCTAGTTCCATAGCATTGTGGTAAGAAAAGATTCATAGTTTGACTTCAGTCTTTTTGAATGTATTAAGGCTTGTTTTGTGGCCTAATATGTGATCTTGTCTGGAGAATGTTCCATGTGCACTTGAAAAGAATCTGTATTCTGCTATTTTTAGGATGGAATATTCAGACTATATCTGTTAAATCAATCTGTTCCAATGTGTCATGCGAAGCCATTGTTTCCTGGTTGATTTTCTGTTTAGATGATCTTTCCATTAGAGGGATGTTCAAGTCCCCAACTATTATTGTATTATTATGGAGTAGTTCTTTTATGTTTGTTTTTAACTGTTTTATGTCTTTAGGTGCTTCTGTGTTGGGTGTATAAATATTTACAATTGTTATCTTCTTATTGGATTGTCCTATATTATTATACTGTCCTTTGTGTCTTATCACAGGTTTGTTTTAAAGTTTATTTTGTCTAATAAAAGTACTGTTACTCCAACTTTTGTTTGACACCCATTTGCATTATAGATATCTCTCCATCACCTTAATTTCAATTTGCAGGTGTTTTTAGGTTTAAAATGAGTCTCTTGTAGGCAGATGGGTCTTTTTTGTTTTGTTTATTTTTAATTGATTCCATCACCCAATGTCTTTTGATTGGAGAGGTTAGGCCATTCACATGCATAGTGATAGATATGTATTTATTGCCATTTTATTACTTGTTTTATAGTTGTTTCTGAAGATTTTCTCTGATCCTTTTTTGTTTTCTCTCTTATGTTTTGCTGATTTCCTTTAGTGATGTAGTTGGGTTTCTTTTATTTTTCTTTGCATAAAGAATAGTGGTCTGTGATATGTGGTTACCATTCAGTTTGTATATAATCTCTTCTGCATATAGCAGTCTATATTAAGTTGATGGTCACTTAAGTTTGAACCCATTGTTTTCTCCTCACTTCCCCATATTTTAGATAAATGTTACTAAACTTTTATATCCTTTTTTTGTGAATTCCTTGAGTAATTTTTTTAAATGGAAATATTTATTTTTACTGCTTTTGTATTTCTTACCTTCATACTGTCACATTTGGTCTCTTCTTTCCACTCAAAATATCTTCTTTAACATTTTCTGCAGGGCTGATGTAGTGGTCATGAACTCTTTTAGTTGTTATTTCTCTCCTTATGTTCTGAATGATGGCCTTACTGGATATAATATTCTTGGCTACAGATTTTCCCCATTCAGGTAAAATTTTGATTTTATCATGCCACTCCTTCTGGCTTGCAAAGTTTTTATTGAAAACTCGCCAGCTAGCTCTATGGGTTTTCCCTTGTAAGCTACTGGCTTTTTTGTCTTTTAAAAATTCTATTTATCACTATGTTTTGGCAATTTGATTACAATATGTCTTGGTGTGGGTCCGCTTTTGCTGATTTTGATGGGAGTTCTCTATGTCTCCTGGATCTGGATATCTCTTCCTTCCCCAGATTAGGGACATTTTCAGCTATTATTACTTCAAATAAATTTTCCATCCCCTTTTCTCACTCTTCTTCTTCTGGGACTCCTATAATACAAATGTTAGTATATTTGATGGAGCCACTGAGTTCCCTAAGTCCATTCTCATCTTGCATAATTATTTTTTCTTTCTTTTGTTCAGCTTGATTGCTTTCCATTAATCTGTCTTCTAGGTCATTAATTCATTCCTTTGCTTCTTCCACCTTGATGTTCATGCATCAAGCATGTTTCCAATGTTCTTTATCATGCTCTTCATCTCTGACTGGTCCTTTTTTATCTGTGTTAAGGGTCTCGCTGATGTTTTCAACTATTCTCAAGACCAGTGAAAATCCTTATGATCATTGCTTTAAATATTCCATGAGACATCTTATTTCTATCTGTTTCACTTAGATCTCTGGCCATGACTTTGTTCTGTTCCTTAATTTGGGAACAAATTTCTCTGTCTTCTCCTTTTGTCTAAGTCTCTATGCCTATTTCCATATGTTAGGAAAGTCAGCTATGTCTCCTGTTCTTGAGGGTAATAGCCTCATGAAGAAGAGATCCAGTAGTGCCTTGCTCTGCAGTGTCCCCTGTTCCCCAGGGCCTGATGCTTCTGTGAGTGTCTCCAATCTGTGCTGCCTGTGCTATTTTGTCCTGGCTGCTTTATCCTTCAGGCCAGTTGTCTAAAGGGGCTCTCTTTGCCTGCCATGGGCAGTGTTTTGTCCCTGATCTGAATTGGCATCTTTTAACTAGATACGCTCTGGTCTGTTCATGAATAAGATCTGTCACCACCGCTGCTGGAACCAAGGCTCCACAAAACTGGTTGGGAGACAGGGTGTTGGCAGAGGTTTGGGGCAGTTTTATAGGGTAAGTGGCCTGCCACACTGGGACTAAGGCAAGCATGACTGAGAAGGGTGGTTCCACCTGAGCGTTTTAGAGTGGTGCTTGGTGTAAGCAAATTAGGCAGCATATATAGAGGCTGCATTAGCTCCTATAGGTGGCTTTGTTTATGCTGGGGGTGGACCAGGAAAATGGTGCCTTCCATTTCCTTTGTTCCCAGAGAGGTCTCTCTGTGAACGTTTTCTGTCTAGGATATGCTCAGAGATGAGCAAATCACCTCTCCATTGTATGTGGCAGGCACTCTTCAGACCAGTTTCCACCTTATGCATCTGTGGGTTGTTTGCCTGCCTTCTCTCCAGAAGAGCCTAGTACCCTCCAGACTCTATCTAAGCCAAACCTACCGACCTTTAGAACTCCAGGCTTTAAACTTTGCTCATTGCCAGAACTCACAAAATTGATCCACTCTTGCTTTCTAAGCCAGTTGCTATAGGGGTTTGTTTTCCCTGTGCACTCTGCTATGTTTGTCTGTCTTGCACCCTTCTCAGTGACTGTGTCTCCTTTCCCACCAGAGTGGCCGTGATCCATTTTTCTTCCAAACCATGTCTCTGCACTTACTACCTTCTTCAATGTGGCATCTCCTCTACCTTTAGTTGTGGAGTTTGTTCTTCCAGTTTTCAGGTCACTTCTAGAATATTTAGGATGATTTGATAGTTACCTAGTTGTATTTGTGGGACCAGGTGAGCCTACCATCTTCCAACTCCACTGGAAGCTTCCAACTCCACTGCTAGCTTCTAAAAGACATTTTTCTGTTGTTCTTTGTAAATCTAGCTGAAAATTTGTCACTTTTGTTGATTTTTTTTTAAAACTAACTTTTGTTTTCATTGATTTTTTTTCCTCTATTGCTTTTCTATTCTCTGTTTTCTTTATCTCCACACTAATTTTTTATTGCTGGTTTCTTTTTTCTTCTTTAGCTAGATTTGGGTCTATTCTATTCCTCTTTTTCTATTTCTTAAAGTATAAATTAAGGTATTGATTTGAGACTTTTTTTTTCTTTAATGTAGGCATATGCTACTATGTCCATTTTTGAGTAAGCTACAAATGTAGATTTAAAAGAAAATAAAAAGATTTCAAGGAAATCTTTTTGAATTTTAAAGGAAAATATTTTAGAGTTTCCTCAAAGAGCACTGTGTAATATCAATATAAGATATTTTGAAAAAAGTTGCTTTTCTGCTTGAATTTTCTGTAAATATATCATTTTGAATACTTTTATGGTTCATGAAGTTATTTTGAAAATAAAAACTTAGGTCTAAAATCCCCTGAAGAATGTATAAATATCATCATCATCATCATTACCCATTCAGTCTAACTGTCAAGGAAAGTGCCCCCTTTGGGCTTAGCATGCTGTAAAATTTATTATAGCGAGTGAATGAAAATTAAGGTAGGATGTGTCAATCACAGAAGTTAGAGTTTAAATGGATTGAACTATCACTTCATGGTGGTACTAAGAAATAACACTGATGAAGGGATGAAATTTGGTTGTTAAGGATACCAAGTTAGGGACTGAGTGACTAATAGAGTGACCATATTCTAGGATGTCAATATAAACTGGAATAAGTTTATATTTGGAACCATCATTAGTTCCATAGTCTGTTTGCCTGGGTTGAAACTGTTCCTGCTTTATTGAGGCTGTGATGCCTTTTTCTTTTCTAAGATTTTATTTATTTATTTGACAGAGAGAGAGAGAGAGAGAAAGAACAAGCACACAAGCAGGGGGACTAGGAAAGGGAGAAGTAGGCTTCTTGCTGAGCAAGGAGCCTGATGTAGGGCTTGATCCCGGGACCCCAAGATCATGACCTGAGCTGAGCCACCCAGATGATCCTGTGATGCACTTTTCTGAATATCAAAAAAACAAGACAAAACAAACATGAGTATGAAGTCTTACTGGAAAAAAAGGCCTTTGAGACCCTGCCAGAAATGAGCCATTTGGCCCTATACAAATATTAAACTTTAAAATTAATTAATGACTACTATGACTATAATCACTCATCTCAGTTGTTTCCTTTTTCTTTGTCAGTGATTACATCTTTTCCAAATCACTTAATGAGTCGAAGTCCCAGGAGGCTGTGAAAAAGTCAGCTGCTCTTAGCCATGATCAATGTTCCAAGAATATTTACCTATGTTGTCAAGATTACTACTATAATGCCCAGTTAAAATTGCCTCAGATAGACTGTGTTATCACAGAATCCTGATGTCTGATATGATTGCTAAGTCTGAAAATGTTATCAACATTAACCTATTATCTTCCTCATCCATGGTTACCCAATAATCTCTGATATTAAAGAGTCACTGTTTAAAATTATCACTCATCTTTTCCACTTCACAAGTACCTGTCTGCAAAAGATATGCATTTTGTAAACTAGTCATCCGTTTGTCATTTTCTTACTCAATCTGGCAAATTGCCATACTTAGAGCCAATTCAATAGCCAAAACTTCAGAAAGCCACTTGACAGGTAAACATATTCAAATCCTCTAATCTTTGAAGACTCTACATTTTAGGGAGAAACTTCATATACTACTTTGTCACCTTTAAGCAACCACAGGATTCATTGTTCCTCAGTTTCCTCTTCTATAAAATGAAGCGTTTAGACTTTATAACATGCTAGACCTCTTTAAGTTCTATATGTTGATGGTTCTTCTCTTTTCTAGTTTCATTGAAGTTTTACTTCATTGAACTTCAATGAAGTTGACTTTGTAAACTGAAGGAACGTCATTAAGGGCCTAGGCAGCTACTTCAGTTGTTCACATTCACTGAAAAAACAAGTTTCCTTAGGTACACACCATAGTTTGGATTTCTGCCTTCCAAAGTTGACTGAAAAACAATGTATATTTAAATATAGCATATTCCCAAGGCATCAGACTTACTGATTATGATGCTCGTTTGGTATCAAATTTTTATGAGACTATTTAAAAATAAAATACAATGAGATATTATTTAGACTAATTTAGGGATAAATAAAGGCACCACTCTTAATTAGAAGACTGGCAATTCAACTGGCATTG
The DNA here is from genome assembly GCA_028646535.1 of Procyon lotor. Taxonomy (NCBI): domain Eukaryota; kingdom Metazoa; phylum Chordata; class Mammalia; order Carnivora; family Procyonidae; genus Procyon; species Procyon lotor. Next base: position 123,674,149 of record CM053606.1, on the reverse strand, counting down.
AGAAAGAATATAAACATGGTTTACTGGAATGAGTGGGGATCTAGATTTAGAATGACTATGAAATTTAGAGTCATTTTGTCTCTGTCTCTTAATAGCTATATGAATTTCAATAGTTTTTTAAAAAATTTATCTTCTCTAAGCTTTAAATAAGCTGTATTTAAACAGCAGTAAAAATATGTAATTTTTACTCACCTGTAAAAAAATATAATAATGGCTAACATAATATTCAGATAAAAAATAGGTTTATCAATGAGTTTTTGACACAAAATTCTGACCAATTCTAAAATCACGATGTCTTAGAAAAACGTATCTTGTTCAGGTTACATGAGGCATATAGATCAGCAGTGGCTCTAGTAGACATTTCTGGGCTTCATATACCTCCTCAATCTTGGCCCCATATTGAATGAGGAGCCACTGACAAGAGTAGTTTTTTCTCATGGAGAGGGCAGAAGCAGGAGAGTTGGCATACATCCTACTGCTCACATTTATTATCCAAAGCAAGTTTCATGGCCAAGCACAATGAGGCAGGGAGGAGTAGTCAACATACATAGAAGCATGGCAAAGGTAAAGAAGATTGAATAATTATTAATAAATTCTACCATAGATTATACTCTTGATTATAAATGTTTACCTTCCTCTCACACACAAAAACTACGTTCATCTTCTTCACAAGACACCCTAAAAATGTTATCAAATCAGTGCTTGACCCTCAAATTCTGGGACCTTGATTTAGATAATATTCATAAAATTCAGGTCCTTTTAATTTATGGTGCCCTACATATCCTACATGCAATAGTAAAACTAACATAAACAAATAACAACAACAAAAGACAATTACCCCCATTCAACAAGAGAGGTAATTATTGGTGCTTAGGAATTCTGAAATCCTATTGTCCTTGATTATACCTCTGACAGTGACTCCCCAGTTCATTGTTCTCTATGGATCTTGTCCTGCCTCTGGGAGAGTCCTTCTTTTCTACTAGAATCTGTCCACCTGTGTAAATACCTTTGGAGAATACGCCCTCTTTGGTCATTGAGTAGCTTTCTCAGCCTGCTTTGTGCCCTTAGAAAGTTGGAAGTTCAAGGGTTGTTTTAAATCTCAGTTACAACATCTTTTAAATCCAAACTGGCAGCATTTGTCCTGAGACTGTATCACTGAAATTTTTGCTAATTGGGGATGAAAAATAGATTCAGTCTGAAAAGTCATATAAATTCTAGATTTTCTTTGTTTCTATTACTGCTTGTAAACAAGCCAATTCTTTTCCTACTAATATCTTTCTTGCAGAAGTATATCAAATGAAACTAATGAGAACCAACTCATTGTAACTTATTTTCAAGAAAACTGTGTGTTAAAGGCTATAGTTTCATTAGATATATTTTCTACCTTTCAAGTTGTTAGTTTTATCAGCTTTATACATCATTTATCTCAATTGTCAGTAGAAATCTAGAGACACATATTTTAGATATCTTTGTTACATCATCCAACTTCCAGTATAAATTTCTATGTTGTTTAGCTTTTCCTGGAACAATAATCAATCCAAATACCAGAGATTTAAAATAAATACATATTTCTTGGTCAGTTTAGATGAGGTCTAATGCTTAGCTAAACTCAGCTGAGTCTCATTCATCTTCTTACTTTAGAACCCAAGTTTAATGAGTAGTCATCATTATCCAAGATATAATGTTCTCATAGTGGAGAGCAGAGGCAAAGAATTGGAGGAAAAAACCACAATGCATTGTATTCTTCTGTTGGGATATGCATATTGTCATGTTTGAGCCTATTCAATTAGGCAAGCAAGTCACAAGGAAAAGCCCAAGTAATTAAGTAAGAAGGTATACTCCACCTATAGAAAACATAGCAACAAAGAGGAAGAATTAATAATTATGAGGAATCAAAGAAATCTACCACAATGTGTAGTGTAAACCATCTTACCGAGGGAAGATACCAAGTGTCTAATAAAGGTACCTATTATATTATCATTACATTAAGTTTTCATTATTGGTACAAATGTGTTACATACCAATTTCTCAGCAATTACACACTAACCTTAAATCTATAACGTAGAAGTCATTAGTGAAATAATTTGATTTAATAAAACATTATTTGGAATGGTTTACTATCAATCTTAAGTACAATCTTTTTCTGTAAATGAATCCATCTTTAAAGATATGGAGCTTAAGAAGTATTACATGTATTTTTTAAATTTAAAGAATAGCATTCTGGTAACTATTGGTAATACTTTATTTAGAGGGAATACAATAGAAGACAGACAGCAATAACTTTAGGGTTTTACATAAGAAATTGGTGCCTCTTTCCTTAAATGCATCAGTACTCTCCCAAGTTATATTTGTGTTTGAGAGATAAGCCAAATGCCATTACTGTGACCTATAGTGGTTTGTATTTTTAGAAAAGATAAAATAACCAATACTTGCATTTTTACATCTACCATATGAACCAATAACCCCATGAAATTGGATGAGCACTAACTTTCTGTAAAAAATGATTAGTCTCATGTTCTAAGAAAAAAAATAATAAAATATGAAAATATTTGAAGGAAAAGATTTCCTTCTTCTAAGCTGTGAATTAAATTTCGTTGAGAAAATGTTGAAAGGCACACATTTTCCACCTGAAGATGAAAAATTAAAGTTGTCTTATTTATTGTTTTGAACTTAGGAGGGAGTGTAAAAAAAATGTTATTACATATTTCCTCCTATAAAGAATTTGTCCCTAGCATTTCATCCAAACCTTTCATTGCTATGTACAAAGCGAACAATAGTGCAGAGGCTGAGTGTGCCAATGGTGATGTCAACTACACAGTATGAGTTGATTTAGAAGTGTAGGTGGCATACAAAAAGAAAAAAAAAGTGTAGCTGGCATATAAAATCACTGCATTCTATGAATTGTTGAAACCCAAATCCAATCTGATTTTTCTGAAGCAGTTGTGTTTCTCGCTTGAGGCATCAAACATTACAGCATCACATTATTTCCAAAATGAACCTTTGACGAGAAGTATTTTTAACTTTAATAATGAAGGCATGCTCAGAAATTTTAATGTAGAAATTCTAATCCTCATCTGTCACTATGTGTAGATGTAGTTTATCATTTAAATTTTTCATTCTTATCAAAAACATTAATGAATGCTACGACACCTCCTGTTTACTAAGTTAATTTTATGTTGATGAATACAGGCATATGCTCATGACAGTGTTAAAAATCCATGTCTTTCTATGCATTATACCTCCTCTGTTCTATTGTGGTAGCAGATTATTACAATAAAAATGAGGATGATGCCATAACTATTATGATTTTAGAAAGTCTCACTGTTAGAATTTATTTGGCCTCTTGGCTTGTGCAGAAAAATTACTGGAACAAATGTGAAGAAATAATGCTGCAAATTAAGATTATGCAAAATTGCCCCTAGACTCCATAAATTTGGGAAGTGTTTAATGATATTGCAAATAATATGGCAATATGTCTTATATATTGGCTTTTTAAGGTCAAAGTAAAATACAAATTAATAGCTTAATAAAACATTTTAAATTTCCAATTAAATAGATTAAATACATTTAGTTTATTTATGATGATGTAGCTATATGCTTAAATGACAAGAATGCATTTGAGGAGCCGGCAATATGATTTAAATTTATCAATTCTAAAACGTTGGTCTGAGAGCTGCAGGCTTCATTTCTTCTACCTTTTATTAGCTCAAAGGTATTATTCAAGGCTAAGGCCAGCATTGGATCTGAGGGCTGGGGATGTATCATACATACGGAAAACAAAGAAATTGCAAGCTCTTGTGTTTATGGGGTGGCGCTTTCACAAGTCATGCCTCAGTACACCTTTTTAGAGGTAGTCTGTGTCTTTCAGCCCCTTTAACTGTCATCTACTCTTACTGTACCGGAACTCTATAGATGACAAGGTATGTTAGGGAAGAAACATTCTCTAGTCTTTCAATTAAATATCAAATTTTTTCATTGCTTGTATTTTACAAGGGTTTCTTCTAGTATGTAGTCCTCCTTTCAGTAAAACAGACTAGAAGGGGCTGGAGTAAGAGGAAGGCCCTCTCCTCACAGCTCTAAGACAGGGTGCTGGTGAGTAGGCTGTTGTTGTTAAGGAGAATGTTCTGTGTGTGTCTGACAAGGACTATTCTTAGCTCCCCAGTGCCAGAGCACAAAGAACTCTTTCCTGGATATTTACCTTGAGAATCTAGTGGGATTACTGGAAACTGTGCTTCTCCCAAGACTACATCCACCAGGAGTTTTTCACTGTCATACTTGTCCAACTTAATTTCCAGTAATTCATCAAAATTATTATATTAGTGTTCATACCAGTTTATAGCTGCGGAGGCTTCTGTTTCAGAAAAGCAAAACTTCGCTGTGGTTCTCTGGATTCACCTGTCTCTCCAAATTTGGGGGGAATTTTTTCTCCTAAAAACCCAGTTCTCTGATGCATCCAAAAAAAAAAGTCCTTGATTTCTCAGTATGCCCAGCTTTTTCTTTATATAAGGATGGGGTCTCAACTTCTAAGCTCTTTACATACTGGAGCTGAAACCAGAGTCACCTCAAAATATCATTTTGAAATTTAAAAATATTTTTTTTAGTAACACATGTATGTCTAAAATAATATTTGGAAGAATATATATTCATTACAGAAGGGTGCATATTATTGCGGTAAGGAAAACAGATTTAGATGACAGTATGAAGAGTGAAAATAATAAACCATGCCAAATATTTTGTTAACCATGGGCTTTAAAAAATGTGGACTTAGGATCTTACGAGCATATATTGGGATTAGTTGATACATGAATTCGAGAAAGTTACTAAAGATATGGCATTTTAGGTCTCTCCTCTCTTCCATCCTTAGTTATGGCTCCATACAAAGATTGGTTTGAACTCTTTATTATTATAAAATAATGCCAGTATTAGTCAGCACTACACACTCAGAAATATACAGAGCACCTCCACTTGATTTTCATGGCCAGATTTGGTCTCATGGAAATAAATTATACTGAATTATGCAGAAAGAAAAAATTAACCTCAATAATTCCCTTAGTGTGTATCAAATTAAAGACATGTACAGAAAAACCCAGGGATTTTATGTATAACATGCTTACTTTCATGCTGTACTATAGTTTCCAACTTGTCAAGTCTAAACTTATCATGATTCCTTAACAAGGGGCCCATGATACAGTATTTATTTCTGGTACTACCTATTTTTAAGATTTAATTTATTTATTTGAGAGAGCATGAGTGTGGGGGAGTGGCAGGGGAAGAGGGAGAAGCAGACTCCCTGTGGGAGCCAAAGGGGGAGGGAGGCTTGATCCCAGGACCCTGGGATAATGACCTAAGCAGAAGGTAGACACTTCACCAACTGAGCCACCCAGGAGCCCTGGCACTACCTATTTTTTGACCTCTCTTAGCTTTTATTCTATGCGGTTCCCACTTTTTCTCATCTTCTATAATCTATAATGTATACATTTTTATTATTTCTTAGATGTCCCCTCTAATTTTTCCTCTTCATTTTCCTACACTAGACCAGGTCTGCTTTATCTTAATCATAGACCACCATTGCAGCCTTCTAGTAGGTCCTGCTTCACATACATTTTACTCTGTAATTTCCTCTTTATCATTCTTTTTCAAGAGCCTAAAACCACCTCTGATTGCTCCAGTACTGGCACCAGTAGCTAGTCCTTTCCTAGCTTTTAACTAATTTTCTACCCTTTCTCAACATGGAATCCCATAATATCCCACTACATTTGAAGACAACTTGCTTAATTCTACATTCTGTTCTAGGGTCTTTTGAATGCTTTGCCCTCAGAAGTAATCATGTTTTCTTTTCTTTTTTTTTTTTAAAAGATTTTATTTATTTATTTGACAGAGAGGAGAGAGATCACAAGGAGGCAGAGAGGCAAGCAGAGAAAGAGGGGGAAGCAGGCTCCCTGTTGAGCAGAGAGCCTGATGCAGGGCTTGATCCCAGGACACTGAGATCATGACCTGAGCCAAAGGCAGAGGCTTTAACCCACTGAGCCACCCAGGCACCCCATGTTTTCACTTTTATTAATCAAAAACCTACTTCCATCAAACAAAATCCAAATATTACCTATTTATAAAGATATTTTTAATAATTACCTTTATCTGTACCTCCCATCTCCTCTTTGTTTACATATAACTGTACTTATAGCCACAGAGAAGGACTGACATGGGGAGGGGACAGATTTCTATGGATCACAGTTCTAGAATTTACATGTTCTCCTAGTCTTAAAAACAGTCTCACATGATATTATGATTATTTTGTACATGAACAAATTATATGATTGTATAGCAAGTAAATATCAGAGCCAGGATTCAAATTGTGGTCTGAAAGATTCTAAAACTTATCTCTTTCCAAAAGGAAGGAAGGAAGGAGAGGGGAGTGAATAATAGGGGAGGGAAAGGATGGAAGGGAAAGGGAAGAAGGGAGGGAGGGAGGAGGACGGGAAGGAAAGAAAGGAAGAAAGAAAAACTTCCTAGCTTATCTTTCTTTCAGTAAAATCTGGTTTCAATCTTAAGTGATCTCAGGTAATTTCTTGATGTTAGTTTTACTCCTTTAACTAGATTAAGAGGAAGGACAGGAAGAACATACCTGATTAATTATACATATCTGATTAATATTCATCACTCTATTTAACAACTAGTTACTTAAATATCTGTCTGCTTTTCTTGATTGTGATTTCCTTAAGATATGAACCATAAATGGGGCACCTCAGTGGCTCAGTCAGTTGAACATCTGACTTTAGCTCAGGTCGCAATCCTGGGGTCCTGGGATTGGCCCCATGTGGGGCTTCCCACAGGGTAGTGTCTGCTTGTCTCTCTTCCTTTGCTCTTCCTCTTGCTTTCTCTCAAACAAATAAGTAATATCTAAGAAAATAAATAAATAAATGTTATCTTTTTCTCCATTAGTTCTATAAATGAATGAATGTTGTCAAATAATTAAATAATTAATAAAGGATATAATCTTGGCACCATAGGTGGTTTTAGAAACGTGCTATTGACCTAGTATTAGGCAATAAATACTAGTTGATAATGACTTGGTAGACGAAAATGTAGGAATAAAATTGGGTCTTATAAGCTAGATGCATTTTTTATACTTTAAAGAGTGCTGGTAATATTTTAAAATTACATTTCCATTTTTAATATGCCCCTGTATTTACTCCATTCACCTTTCTAACTCTTTTTTAACTTTTGTACTTAAAGAATATCTGTCTGCTATAGAAAAATTATTTGATAAATGTCATGTCACAAAGCTGTACTGAATTTACCAGCAGCTCACTTAAGAATAATAGCTTATTTTTTTCCTAATCACTGCTTATATATACAAGTAGCATGTATAAATACTAACCCTTTTAAACCAGATTCCAGAACATATCACCTGATCGCACTGACTGATGACAGTTAGCATAATATTTCTTTATCCAAACATTTAGAAATAAACCCTTATGTCTCCCTAATTTTGTTTTCAGAAAAAGTGGCAGACTCAAATTTATGGTAAACTCCTCTCAATCTTGGGAGTTGTGGTTGTAAACCCTCATACTTAGTGAATGGCCACAGTGAGTTCCAAAGGATATTTCTCTGTGTGATCCAAACCCATTACTAAAAAACGGCATTGCAAAATTTTAAGACTATACAGAAAAGATTAATTCTCTAAAACTATGTACTTTCCCTACTAGTAATAATGTAATAAAACAATATTATTGCTATAGCATGGTTAATATAATATCCTACCAAGGGAAATTAATGACTAATTTTCAAAGTGTGTTTTCTTTTTTATTAACATAAAGAAGATTTAAAATTGTTCTTAACTTTAAATACCACTTGTGAAGCTGAGTGATAAAATAATAGTGAAATTATACAACATACACAATCTTAACTCTCCCAGAGGCTCAAGGTGACCACCAACCACCTGTTATTTTGGAAAAAAAATAAAAAGAAAAACACTACACAATAAAAACAAAAACACACTTTGTTTCACATCAAGGAATGTATTTGTGCTGTCCTATGTGAAGACTGCATTAAGGAAACAAAATGTAGTTGTACATATGATATCTAAAGGCCAGCATAAATTTTATCATGTACCCCAGATATATAAAACTGTGTTTTCAGTCTTATATTTTAAAGTCAAACTTCTTTTGGATTTGAATAACTTGTGAAAAAAATATTTTTGAATCTTTAATGTTACTTGTTGAGATATAAAGACTTGATAAGACTGGAGGTGATAAGGTAAATATGCTAAATGGAGAATGTGACTCTAGGTAGCATTTTATCAGTATTAAAGAATAAAAAGTAAAAATTAACTTCTGTGGGACTTTTGGCATTCCACTTGAAATATGCCAATCTAGAAAGAGCATTGTTCTCACTCTAACAAAGAAAAAAGCAAATAATCTCCAAAGTGTAACTTTTCTTGAACCCAATACAGAGCAGGAAACTAAGGAATTTTGATCAAAAAGAGTTTTCAAGTTAATTGGACAATTAACATTTGTCAAAGCTGGGAAATAGGTACATGAACATTTGTGCAAATATTTGCTATTTTTTTACATATTTAAAATAGTTGATGAATAAATAAAAATCCTAGGGTCCATCATGATCAGGAGAGATTATCAATAGACCCAGAGATGGGAGATTTTGGTCCATAGTCTGTTATGGGTGTGACGCTAGGCATCTTACTTCATTTGTATCACCTTCACTTAGTTTCTTCTTAGGGTACTTCTCTTTGCTTTGGCAAGTTTTCCATGCTTTCTCTAACTTTACTCATTGCTTGAAGATGGCTATATTAGAAGAAATTTTATTTTACCCTGGAATTTAATTTTTACCTTTTTCGTGTAAATGTTAATATAATCCTAATTGATGCCTACATCTGAGTGCAATCTATTCCAATTTGAGTAACTACTGAATGAAAGGCTTTGGATTTTATATATTGTATTTGAAGCTTATGTGGAAAAATGGAACCTTATTTACCTTTGTCCAAGTTATACTGACCATAAGAAAGATATCATAATAGTATTTAACATGGTAGGATCAGCCCACATAAGAGTCTGCATCTTAGCTTATTCTTGCGATGATTCCTCACTGATTTTCACAGAACACTATACTTATAAAATGTCCTATTGCATGAAATTTTTAAAAGGAAGGAAAAAAGGAATGTGAATAAAAGTATTGAGCATTTCTTTATGAGAAGCAAGGAAATAGCAATCTATGAGGAACTATAATATGGTAGACAGCTTCTAGATAATCTGACTTCCTTAAAATACTCTGAAAGCTCTCTTGCGTATTCCTATAATTAAGACATAGGTTTTCTCAACATGTATTTCTTGAAGTTTGCAGGCAGTTTACCTCAATAGGCAAAGTCTAAAATAATCCTTTTATTCTCTTAAATTGCAGGCTTGCTTGGGGATAAATACTTTTCTTCAAAACTTGTTTCCTTCTAATAGCTATAAAATATTTGTAGGATTTCACCATTCTCTATTTGTTCAATAACATTAACCAAAAACAAAGAAAGTGAAACAAGTGTGGCCTCTAAATGCCATTTTTTTGTTTGTAGGCAACATTTGGAACACTATCAAAAATTGCAATTCCAACAAAGAGCATTCTTTTCAAATAATTCTGTAAACCACTGGGCCAATTGGTGCTTTTAAAAAGAATAAATGGATATTAACTCTAGTTTATTTGGGAGTTTTCATATTAGAAAGTAGGAGAGAGGCTGAAATTATCCCAAAAGGTAAATTCTAAGAAATGTTGATGAAACCATGTATTTTTGGGGGGGTTCTTCCAACCAGCCAGCTGTTTCCTGAAGAGAGAACATTCTCTAAATTCTTTCAAATACTCAGTCAACTCTCTATTATTCCAGCAGTGATTATTTAATTGATGGACCATTGACAGTTCTGAAAATCATCTTTGCCTTCTACCCCTGAGCCTTACTTTTTAGCCATTAGTGCTTTAGAGAGTGTATATGGAACATTGTGTTGCCTTGTTTCTACATGTAAAACCTAATAGGGCAGGTAAAAATTTCTGAAACAAAACTCAAAAAGCACAAATTATAAAGAAATGATTGAAAAAAAATTGACTATGCCAAAATCAAAATTTTTGGCATAATAAAAAAGTCACCTAGGAGAACATACTGCAATAATAAAAATGGCAGATTATTTGTTTTAAAATTTCGTTGCAAAGCCATACCCCTTCCTTCTAGTGTTTTGGTAGAACATTTTACCTGGCACTTCATCTGACCCCACTTTAGTGTCTCCATTGTAAAGGTGGATGTTAATTTTAAAAATAAAACTGTCAGTTATTTTACCAGGGAAAATGGGTTTATTTGGAGATAGCATAGAACTGTAATCTGGTCAAGCAATTTATGACAAAAAACAAACAAACAAAACCAGAAAACAAAGGAGAGGTATTTTATAAAGGAAAGTATGAAGCTGGAAAGGCTGTCAGGAAAATAAAGCCCATCAGAGAAAACTGGGAGTTTGAGTGTTGTGGCTTTCCATTGGCTGAGTGGTGGCTCTTTCTAATTGGCTGTGCTGTTGCTGTGGTGATGAAGAAAGTCTCTCTTCCTTTTGCTTAGAGGTAGCAAAATAGTATCCTGTTGGATTTGCAAATGAGGAGGAGTGGTAGAGTAGGAGAACTCCCCCTCTTGAATATCCTGATTCCATTTTAGTGGGATTTCTCTCTATTATTTCCACACTGACCTTCAACCAGCAAATCATAGTGTTTTCCTTTTGGTTATATGAAAGACATCTCAGATTCTCAAGCCCATAGCTGGTTTAGCCCAGGTCTGGCTTCAGAGATGTTTGATCTTTCCAGCACTTGAGCCTAGGTAATTGAGAACAGCTTTTAGTCCCACTCAGTCTCCCAGATTATAGCATAGAGCCTGGTTCCAAACCACTGCTTTCGGGGGTGGGGGGGGGGTGGGGGGTGTGTGTGTGTGTGTGTGTAGAGCAGACCAATTTTAATTTCCATTACCTCCACAGAAGTTGCATTCCATGATTAGATTAGACTCCATAATGTTCAACTTTTGATGAAAATATTTAGTTGTAGAGTGTGGTTATGTTAATTTATCTTTTAAGTTTTTCTTAATACCTTTGCTATATGTTTTCCTATATATGCTTAGAACTTTTTCAAAGGCTATATTTACACTTATAAGATGTTTACTAAAAATTCAGTCCTCAACTTTTTCCCAAACCATTTCACGTCTTAGAAAAAAAAAAAAATCATGTCCTTATTATTTAGAACATGAAAGATTTTAGTGAAAAGACTGGCCCTGAATTATAATATTCTTTTAAAGTAATATTGAAATAGAAATTTTCAACAGTCTTGCCCTCCTTCATTGTCTTCATTTTTTTTGAAAAAGCGTTTGTAGTACTCAGCATGATTTGGCATTTAAAGTGAATAATTTTACTGGATGTTATGATTCTGCTGCTATTTAAAGTAAATGAGTCTTTGCAATTTTCGTGACAGTTGTGTCAATGGAATGCCTTCAGGCCAGAAACCCGTTTTGATATTTCTAGCAGGAGACTCTATAGAAAATTAAACATAAAATAATTGATAGTTTCAAAAACAGAAAAGGTTTAAGAAACAAAAAGCTTTTGGCTTATTGATTCTGCCTCTTCTTCCATGATACTGTACCAATAATTATAATTCTGTATTTGACTTTGTAACATTTATAGTAAATGTATTTTAAAATGTGCTATTTATCACCATTTAGAGTCAATGATATCTTTTGATATTACTACTATTATCTACTAATGTATTGGAAAGTTTAGTTTTCATCAATAAATAGTGTAATATTAAATTCTCTGCATGTATAGATAGAGGCGATACAACATACTGATGAAAACTCTAGAGTTTAAATCCTGCCTCTATCAATGACCAGCTATGTGGCTTGAGCAAATATTACCTTTCCTATCCTATGCGGATCCTTGAGGTAGGTTAAGGGGTCTTTGAGAAGGAAATTCTGGGGACTCATATATGCCGCCTAGAGCCTGTACCCCTCCTTATATTAACCATGTTCTGTATATCTCTGACCCCAGAGGGCACATGCACTATAGGAAAGGCACAGCCAGAAGAAAGCCAGAATAGAGCTTTCTACAGCCTGGGCCCATAGCAGGAATCCCTCTGGCCCACATCCCAGGGAGGTACTAGATGGAGGGAAATAGGCAGGTTCATACACTAGTTATTTCAAATAAATTTGGGGGAAGGGGGAGCAATTTGGCAATATCTTCCAGAATTCAGCCTGGCAGTTCCACTTCTAGAAATGTATCATCTAGATTTAGTTGTAGAAGTGCCTAATGGTGTATGCATAATTACATTCTCTATATCACTATAAAATCAAAAGCTGCAAACAATATAAATATCGACCACATGGTGAATGGGTAACTAAATTATGGTACAGTCATGCACTAAAATATATATTTTAAATAAAATATATTAAATAGGATAAGCTGGTGTGAAATGATCTTCAATATGTATTTTTAAAGATTTATTTATTTATTTTAGAGAGAGAGTGCAAACAGAGGGAGGGGCAGAGGGAGAGACAGAAACTCCAGCAAACTCCCTGCTGACACAGAGCCCAAAGGAGGGGGGTGTGGAGGGGTGCTCAGCTCAATCTCATGACCCTGGGGTCATGAACTGAGCCAATGCTTAACCAACTAAACCACCCAGGCACCCCTTCAATATGTTTTTAAGTGAGAAAAATAAATTAAGGATCTGAGATATAGTATGACCTACTGTGTGTGTGTGTGTGTGTGTGTATGTATGTAATATGCTTATATTTGTTAAAAATTTTTCTAGAAGAAACTAAGAAACTATGAAGTTATCACTTCTGATTAGTAAGAGCAGGGGTTGATGGGGGCAGTTATTACTTTACATCATCTGTTTGAATTTGTCACAGCAGTTAATATTTTCATAATTAAACAATACTTTAAACATAACATTACCCTTTCTAGAACTATGTCAGAGATTTATGTATTAGATAAATGTAAAGCACTAGAAAAATATCTTGCACATAGTATGTACTTTATATATAATAGGCATTATTTTTATGGGAATTGTATCTTTAAATTCCCAAATGATTTATTGTACTCCCTTACATATTATCATTGTTGATTAGATTATATGTCATTAGATCTTTTTAAACTAATTTTATGACCTTAGAATTTTTCATTTTTTGGTTCTCAAAAATTTCAAATGAAAACTGGAGTAAGGCAATCATTCTATTATAAAAAAGATACCAATTGTGTTGGCATGGACCTTCTTTTAAAGATGGTGGTACTATGACTTTAAGGTGTACAAGTGGTGATAGTGATAGCAGCAAATGTCTCTCTCTTGCACTGTGTGCACATAAAACTTTTTTGATGCTGTTGATTTTGAAATAATTTGAGGGTTTTCGTGGTTTGTTTGCTTCTCAGATTGTTTCTAAGACTCAATATTAGCTAGGATGAATCTTATTTTCTAAATAATGAAATAGGGTGACTGTATTTACTTAGTTCACTCTTTAAAGAAGTCTTTCAACTTCATAACAGTACACCAAAAAACAGAAAGGTTAAGTAACTTGAAGCTAGCCCAGTGCATTGTCTTCTAAACAGTATTTCCTTTTCTTGGAATGAATGCAAACATGTACAGTCACTACAGAATATGATTTATATTTTATTTTATTTATTTTTAAAGATTTTATTTATTTGACAGAGAGAGACACAGTGAGAGAGGGAACACAAGCAGGGGGAGTGGGAGAGGGAGAAGCAGGCTTCCCGCCTAGCAGGGAGCCCGATGCAGGGCTCGATCCCAGGACCCTGGGATCATGACCTGAGCCGAAGGCAGACGCTTAACGACTGAGCCACCCAGGCACCCCTGATTTATATTTTAAAATAGATGAAAGTTCCCAAGCACATTAGAATCAGTGTCTATACTTTGCTCTTATCTTGTCTGCTTTACCTGAAACATCAACATTTTAAAGGGAGGTTAATAGAGAGGTTAATTTCCTTGTGATTTTTATCATACTTTCTACAGATATTTTAAGAAACAATTAATTACCTCTTAAAATCAAGGTGATTATTTGGGAACTAAATTACTCCTGTCTCTGGGGGGACTGATTTTTCAGAGTATAGTCATGAGAGTTTTGAAGAAATTATCTTTCAAATCCCTACTGTCTGTACGTATTCTTTCCAAAGATTACTCCCTTTAAAAATATGCAGGCAGTCTCATATTTGCCTTGGTGGTCTCCAACATTATCTTAACTTCACTTTGCAAAAGGATATATACTTCTCACCCCCGCCCCACCCCAAAGCCAAAGGAAAATATGCTATTCTATTGGTATATACAATTCTGTGGCACTAACAAAGGCACAGGTTGGGATACATCATGCTTGAGAGAGTTTAACAAGGTTTGAAAAACAGGGAGGTCTTTTTTGTGAATTAATAAAGGAGCAACCCCTTATTTATTTGAGGCTTGCTGTATACTCACAGCTAGTCTCTTTGTCTTTCCAATCCATCTGTATGTCTGTTTGTATACCTCTCTCCATTCCTCAGTGCACATATGTTAAAATAAGATTTCAGAGGTGAGATGTCTGTCATGGTGATTCACGAATGTGCTTATTTGAATAAAAAAATAACAGTAAGCCTAATTTTCCTGAATTCTCTGACAATGAGAAATGGCCTTGCCTACTAGTTATATGGTAGATTTTTTTAAATT
>CM053606.1:123554157-123658934 GCA_028646535.1 Procyon lotor | reverse complement strand
CACCTGGGTGGCTCAGTGGATTAAAGCCCTGCATCGGGCTTTCTGTTCAGCAGGGAGCCTGGTTCCCCCTCTCTCTCTGCCTACTTGTGGTTTCTCCATCAAATAAATAAAATCTTTAAAAAAAAAAAAACCCAAAAAACTATGAAGTGCTCATGAAAGAAATCAAGGAAGACACAAAGAAATGGAAAAACATTTCATGCCCATGGATTAGAAGAACAAATATTGTGAAAATGTCTATGCTACCTAAAGCAATCTACACATTTAATGCAATCCCTATCAAAATACCGTCAATTTATTTCAAACAAATGGAACAAGAACCAGGAAAGACCACGAATAGCTGGAGAAATGTTGAAAAAAAAAACCAAAAACAAAAAACAAAGTTGGTGGCATCACAGTTCCAGACTTCAAGCTCTATTACAAAGTTGTAATCATCAAGACAATATGGTACTGGCACAAAAACTGACACGTAGATCAATGGAACAGAAGAGAGATCCCAGAAATGGACTTCCAACTCTATGGTCAATTTATCTTTGACAAAGCAGGAAAGCATATTCAATGGAAAAAAAGATGGTGTTGGGAAAATTGGACAGCCACATGCAGAAGAATGAAACTGGACCATTTCCTTATACTGCACATAAAAATAGACTCAAAATGGATTAAAGACCTCAATATGAAACAGGACTCCATCAAAATCCTGGAGGAGAACACAGGCAGCAACCTCTTAGACCTCAGCTGCAGCAACTTATTCCTAGAAATATCACCAAAGGCAAGGGAAGCAAGGGCTGAAGTGAACTATTGGGACTTCATCAAGATCAAAAGCTTTTGCACAGCAAAAGAAAGAGTCAACAAAATGTCAAATGACATATCAGATAAAGGACTAGTATCCAAAATCTATAAAGAACTTCTCAAACTCCACACCCAAAGAACAAATAATCTGATCAAGAAATGGGCAGAAGACATGAACAGACATTTCTGCAAAGAGGACATACAAACAGCCAACAGACACATGAAAAAGTGCTCCACATCACTTGGCATCAAATAAATACAAATCAAAACCACAGCGAGATACCACCTCACGCCAGTCAGAATGGCTAACATTAATTAAGTCAAGAAATGACAGATGTTGGCGAGGATGCAGAGAAAGGGGAACCCTCCTACACTGTTGGTGGGAATGCAAGCTGGTACAGCCACACTGGAAAACAGTATGGAGGTTCCTCAAAAAGTTGAAAATAGAGCTACCCTATGACCCAGCAATCACACTACTGGGTATTTACCCTAAAGATACAAATGTAGTGATCCAAAGGAGCACGTGCACTCGAATGATTATAGCAGCAATGTCTACAATGACCAAACTATGGAAAGAAGCTAGATGTCCATCAATAGATGAATGGATAAAGAAGATGCGGTGTATATATATACACAATGGAATACTATGCAGCCATCAAGAGAAACAAAATCTTGCCATTTGCAATGATGTCGATGGAACTAGAGGGTATTATGCTAAGCCAAGTAAGTCAGTCAGAGAAAGACAGTTATCACATGATCTCTCTGATATGAAGCATTTGAGAGGTGGGGGGGAATGAAACAAGATGGGAACAGGAGGGAAACAAACCATAAGAGACTCTTAATCTCACAAAACAAACTGAGGGTTGCTGGGGGGTAGGAATAGGGTGGCTGGGTTATGGACATTGGGGAGGATATGTGCTGTGAAATGTGTAAGCCTGAGGATTCACAGACATGTACCCCTGAGGCAAATAATACATTATGTTAATAAAAAATATTTGCCAGAGGATTCATATAAAAAGTACCACTTATCAACTATATAACCTCAGTTTTAGAATTTCATTTGTCATTAAGTGCAAATCTATCCACTAATGATGTTAAGTTTAAATTTTGAATAGCCAAGTGCCTGGTAATTCCAAGTGCCTGGTAATTCCAACAAAAAATTTATCATGTTGATTTAAATGGTCTCACTTTGAACAAGAACTTAAATTGCTGCTTATGCACTACATCATCTTATTTTAATAAGTATTTGACTTTTTTTATGAAATGTTTCCAATATATATGCTCAATCAGGAAGCATGCACAATTGTAACTACTATTCTTAATGTGGGCTCTTTATACTGTTTCTTATATCTGATGTATTACTCAGAAGGTGGAAGTTATAGTTAGTTTTTTACCTTTATAAAAACTGCATATTTTTTTATCTGACCACCTTGATTTGGGTTACATAAATTCATCATCCTTGTGTCAAAATATTCATATTACCATCCCCCATAGCATCCCACTAATTCACTATAATGATAACATGCAGATAGATAGGAAATAATGGGACATAAGCCTCACAGAATTAGGGGTGCTACTTCACTGAAGTATTCAGGGATTCCACTTGTTTGGAGCATGTTATAATATTCTCTTCAAAGTGAAAAACAAGTTATTACTCACATCCCCTTCAACTAAAACATAGCTAATGCTTGGGAGGCCTTGTTTTATATTTTCTGTTATTGAGGTCTAAATTTATCAAGAATTTAGTAAAGCTGTCATCTTTGAGTCTGACCCAAAGCCTGTTAAAGTTTTCTACCTGGTTCAGCATGCTATGCAAAGAAATCTGTCTCTGCCTTTATGGCCCAGATACCTACAGTTTTTCTCACCCTGAGACACAGTGAGGAAATAGTTTCAAAAGA
This sequence comes from Procyon lotor, assembly GCA_028646535.1. Taxonomy (NCBI): domain Eukaryota; kingdom Metazoa; phylum Chordata; class Mammalia; order Carnivora; family Procyonidae; genus Procyon; species Procyon lotor. The sequence goes on along the minus strand of CM053606.1, from coordinate 123,656,250 downwards.
ATGTAAATGCAACCCACAGGCAGGACAAATATCTCAGACAATGAGGTCCTCCCTAAGGAGTGAGGGGTTCAAGCATCTTTGCCCTGGGGAATTATATTGGAAAGATAAGCTCCCATACATATGGCTTTGAAAATCAGTGATATTTATCTCTAGAGTGCCAGAGGGCTATAGGAAATTGAAACTCTGCTTTAAAGGGCCCTCACACAATCTTTCATGGTCTGGGGCCCGTTAAATAGGCAGCAATTGTAAAAGTACCTGGGCCATTCATGAACAAGATATTGATTCATTTTAGGGCATATGCCAGAAGGATCTGTAGGAACTTTCTCCAGAAACAAAAGCACAGGTGGGTGCCATTTTCCTTGCTTTGCTGACTATCTGGTCTGACATTGGAAGGTACCAGTTATGACACTCTTCATCTACCTTGCTAGCACTGCTTACCCCACCCCAGTGTTTCGTGTGAATCTACCCTTCCTAACCAGCCCACTGAGCAGGTACCTCTCCAAAGTGACCCCTTCCCTATGAGGGGAACTAGCTCCACCTGCTAGCATACTGGCAACATGCATACCAACCTTCATAGCCAGCCATACCAGGGCTGACACCACCCACCAACATACTGGGTTGCAGTTGCAGCCAGACCTGGCAGCCAACCACATGGGTGCTAACCCTACATAATGGGATTCTCACACCAGCTGGTGGAATCAGCCACACTCACCACTGCACCTACAGGGGTCTTGACCAAGTTACAACAGGAAGGTAGACATAATCCACAAAGTGGACTTCCCTGAAATGGTTGGTTCTAGTGACCAGAGGGAATTATGTGCTTCTGGGTCCCCTGAGTGTACCTTTCACATAAGACCACTATGTTTAAGACCAGGAGATAGAGCTAATCACAGAGAGTCAGACAAAATAAGGAAAGAGAAATATGTTCCAAACAAAAGAAAAGATAGTTCAAAATAATGGTTATAAAATGCTCACTGACCATGGGAGAAGAATGGATGAATTCAGTAAGAACTTCAACAAAGAGATTGAAAATATGAAAAATAGGCAGTCGGAACTGAACTAAAATGAAAAATACACTAGAGGAAATCAACAGATTAGAGGATACAGAAGAATCGATAAGCAATCTAGAAAACAAGGTAGTAGAAATCATCCAAACTTAATACAAAAAAGAATTTAAAAAAAATGAAAACAGATTAAGGGACCTGTAGGATAACATCAAGCATACTATGTTCATATCATAGAGGTCCCAGAAGGAGAAGAGAGAAAGGGGCAGAAAACTTATTTGAAGAAAATAAAAGCTGAAAATTTTCCTATTGTGGGGAAAGAAACAAGCATTCAAGTCCAGGAAGCACAGAGAAGCCCCAAAAAGAACCTGTAGGTGTCAAAACATGTAATTAAAATAGCAAGAGAAAAGTAACTAATTACATGCAAGGGAGCACGCATTAGCTTGTAAGCTGATTTTTCAGCAGAAACTACAAGCCAGAATGCAGTGACATAATATATCCAAAGTGCTGAACAACAACAACAACAAAAAACCTACAGCCAAGAATAATATAGCAAGAAAGGTTATCATTCAGAATTGAAGGAGATTTTCCTTTCCCAGAAAAAGAAAGTTACAGAGCTCATCATCACTAAACTGGCCCTACAACAAATGTTAAAGAAACTTCCTTAAGTACAAAAGAAAAGGCTCTAAGTGGAAGAAAATACTGAAAGAACAAATTTTACTGGTAAAAGCAAACTCATAGTAAATGTAGTAAATCAATCTCTTTAAAGTTAATGTGAAGGGTAAAATAGAAAGGACCGACTTTCTCCATAATAATCAGTTAATGGATACCCAAAATAGAATAAAATATGACATCAAGTAAAGAGTAGTAAAAATGTAGTGTGTTTAGATGTGTTTGAACTTAATCAGCCATCAACCTAAAACGGATCACTGTATACATACAAAACCTAAAACACATACACAAAAATTACAAAGTAATCTGTGTATAACATAAAGTCATCAAATTATAATGGAAAGAAAAGAAAGGAAGAGAGAAGAACTAGAAAACAATTAAAATGGCAATATATACATGCTGATCAGTAATTGCTTTAAATGTAGACAACTCCAATCAAAACCATACAGTGATGCAACAGATTTTAAAAAAAAAAAAAAAGGACCCATCTTTACTTGCCTTTAAGAGACTCACCTCAAACCTAAACACACATACCAAGTGAAGGAATGGAAAAACATATACTGTGCAAATAAAAATGAACAACAAAAAAGCCAGGGTAGCAATACTTAGTCTGATTACACTCTATTTTTTTTTAAGATTTTATTTATTTATTTGACAGAGAGGGGAAAGCAGGCTCCCTGCTAAGCATTGAGCCTGATGTGGGGCTCGATCTCAGGACCCTGAGATCATGACCTGAGCCGAAGGCAGAGGTTTTAACCTACTGAGCCACCCAGGCACCCATAGACTGAATATACTTCAGCAAGAGATAAAGAGTACTACCTAATGGTAAACAGATTAATCTATAACAATTACAAATATCTATGTACCCAACAGAGGAGCGCCTAAAAACAACAAAAAATATTAACAGACATACAGGGGAATTACAACACCCCACTTACTTCAATAGATAGATCCTCCGGACAGAAAGCCAATAAGGAAATGGTGGCTTTGAATGACACATTAGACCAGATGGACTTAGCAAATCTCTACAAAACAAGTCTCACTAAATTTAGTAGGATTGAAATCATTTTAAGTATCTTCTCCGACAAAGATGGCTATGGAACTAGAAATCAATTACAAGAAAAACTGTATAAAACATGAATACATGAAGGCTAAACAACATGTTACTAAACAACCAATGGGTCCATAAAGAAATCAAAGAGGAAATAAATATTTTGAGACCAAGGAAAATGAAAACATATTTCAACATCTTTTGAGCCACAACTAAAACAGTTCAAGGAGAGAAATTTATAGTGATCTAGCCCCCCCCCTCAAAAATCAAGAGCAATTTCATACAGTCTAACCTTACACCTTAAAGAAACTAGAAAAAGAACAAAGTCCAATGTTATTAGAAATTAGAAAATAATCCTGTTGACTATGCCAAAAAAGAAAAACAAATTAGAAAATAGGGGCACCTGGGTGGCTTAGTGGGTTAAATCCTTGTCTTCAGCTCAGGTCATGATCTCAGGGTCCTGGGATAAAGCCCCACATGAGGCTCTCTGCTTAGCAGGGAGCCTATGCCCCGCCCTCTCTCTGCCTACTTGTGATCTTTCTCTGTCAAATAAATAAATAAAATCTTTAAAAAAAAAAAAAAAGAAAATAATATAGATCAGAACAGAAAAAGATAGAGGCAAAGAAAAAAAAACCAATGAAACAGATCAATGAAATGAAGAGCTGGTTCTGTGAAAAGATAAACAAAATTGATAAATCTTTAGCCAAATTCATCAAGAAAAAAAGACTGGAGACTCGAAATCAGAAATGAAAGAAAAGTTACAATTGACCCCACAGAAATACAAAGGAGTAAGAGACTACCAAAAAAAAGGGGGGAGGGGCGCCTGAGTGGCTTAGTCCTTAAGTGTCTGCCTTCGGCTCAGGTCATGATCCCGGGGTCCTGGAATCGAGCCCCGCATCAGGCTCCCTGCTCCGCAGGAAGCCTGCTTCTCCCAATTTTGACCTTTGTGACAACATGGATGGACCTAGAGATTATTATGTTAAGTGAAATAAAGAAAGAGAAAGAGAAAGACAAATACCGGATAATTTCACTTATAAGTGGAACTTAAAAAAGCAAAACAAATGAATAAACCACACTACACTGAAATAGACTCACAAATACAGGGTAAAAGAATAAGTGATTGCTAGAGGGGAAAGGGGTAAGGTGATGGGCAAAATACATAAAGGAGATTAATAGGTATCAGCTTTCAATAAAATAATAGGTCATGAGATATAAAATATGGCATAGAGAATATAGTCAATAATATGCTAATAATTTTGTATGGTGACAGATGGTGCTATATTTATAGTGAGCATTTTATAAGGTATGTAAATGTTGAATTACTGTTGTATATTTCCATTGAAAATAAAAATAATTGTCTCACATACTTAAAGATACCAAAAGAACAGTCTCTAAAGCTTTTGCTTTCACATAGTAGGCCCTTGATAAGTGTTATTTTTCTTGTAACTACATGAATGATCTTTTTGCACTTACAGTGCGGAGAGCCCCATGCAGGGGCTTGATGCTGGGACCCTGAGGTCATGACCCGAGCCGAAGGCAGAGGCTTTAACCCACTGAGCCACCCAGGCACCTCTATTCTGGTACTTTGAATATAACTTGCAATAGCTGTCTGGTATCACCACTAGCGTTACCCCTCTGTGTTTTGGTCTTACCTCACATACCAAATCACTTGTCATACCTCTCAGTACGGCTTCCTAATAACTACTGGTTGGCAGCCGCAGGAAGAATTATTCAGTTTCGATTTTACTTCAAATCCCCAACCACTATGAAAAAAAATACTTATAAGGCATACCCAATTTCCTAACTTCTAATATATTATTACCTACATGTGAAAGATGTTCAAAAGACTGTTACAGTTCCTATTTTTCTTTAACCATTTTACATTTCTTTTTGCAGGAGAACAATTTCAGTCAATTAAACTTGCAAGCAAGTCTCGCTCAGACTTTCCTGTGACTGTCATAAATGAGAAATGTTTTTAAAAAATGAATAGTTGTAAGAATTGACTCTTCTGATGGGAGCTGTCTATTACCTGTCTGACATTTTGGGGAGTTGATTAACTACCTTGGTTCATCGGCAGAAAGCCTTGAACTGTTTTTTCACTTACTAAATGAATTTAAGTCACTCCCTGGTTGTGTCCTAATTATACATGGCATTTCCAAGTTTGTTGCAAATGACAACTATGACTCAAAAGTGTCTTGAAAGTGGAAATATCCTTGACATGTTTAAAAGTAGCATTTAATAATCTTTTCATGCCCTTGAAAATAGATGCAATTTTTATTTTCACACTTTAAATGTGAAGTAGACAACTTTAGTGGATTATTTCTTCTGTCCTCCCCCCACCCCAAATCCCTAAAGGATTTGCCCCACAATGCACAAATTACAAAGTTCTAAAATGGTTTTTTATAGGTAGGTATTTATATGTAAGATGTAAGTTTTTAAAAATAAGTTTGACAACTCTGTGGTGAAGTTACAAAATTTGTTCTGCAGAAATACTTGCATTCAAAATTACTAACAAAAGTATTCAAAAATTGGTATCAGAATATTAAAACAAGTATTTACCAGTAGAGCACAGATTCAATAAATTACTGTCTTTCTAGTTAATGAAACATTATAGGGCAGATACAAGTAATATATTGATATGAAATGCTCCTCAAGTATATCCAGTACAAAAACTATAGTATAAAATGTACTCTAGATATGTATCTTATATAAATACCCCTACAGCAGTGCACCTAGACATCTTCTTTGTACTATATTTTCTACTTAATATTCTTTATATATCTATTCCTTTTACCTATTAGTTTGTTAATATTTTTATGCTTATATGCTTATAACTTCAGTAACTCTCTGGAAGGATACATAAGGACCTTATAACCTTATAATTAATTACCTCTTTGAAGAAGAACTGACTTTGAAACAGAGGTTAGGGCAACTGAGTTGGAACAGGAAAACTAACAAATGTGCATAGTTCACCTTTTTTACTTAATTGTTTATAATTCAGGGTGTGGAGTGAGATCTATCAGGGAATGTTAAAAGTCTCCTCAAGCTTTCACTTAATGCTATAAATGTGGCAAAGGTATTTTTATTTTAGTCCCTTCCTCTAACACTCACTGATAATAACCAAATAGAGAAATAAATATCCTCAACTTCAATCACAATCAATAAGCAATATCTGTTAAATAAAATGTGTCTATATCAAGATGTTTATATAGAACTGAGACACACCTTCTTGGCTTCAGACTGCCCGCAAATTTTTCTAAACACAGTCTTAAAGGCTCATCAAATATACCTTGGTCTATATGTTATAGTAAGCTATGCAAGAAGCCAGGCAGGATTATCCTTTCATGGCCTCAATTCAGTATAGCAAAAAATGAAGAAAAGCTGAAGGAGTAAAGGAAATGTCTAATATGCTTTAGCAGTTGCCCAGAGACAGATGAGTAACTATAGATAACAAATCATTACACATATGCATGTTATATAAAGGCTTTGAAATGAGCCATATCAATCTTTTATTACCCCAGTGGGCAATAATCCCCATCAATTCTTCTGCAAAGTATTTGCTTAGATGGATCTGCCCCCATTTAATAAGAAATAACAACCTGAAAAGAACCAGCATTATACCAACCCAAAAATATGTTTTTTACTAAACTATAAACATTAGCAGTGGAATTAACTTTCTCAAATCTTCAGACATATGGTTCTCCATACCCAAAGAAATTAATGATTACAAGGCAGCTTTCTGGAAAAAAATACTTTTTTCAAAGATAGAGTGCAGGATATTAAAGAGGAAATGATTAGCAAAATAAGGATATTGGACATGATCTGACAAAGAAAATACTTAGAAAGAAAAATAAAATCATTAGTAAAACCAAAATAAGAGAAATATTGGGGCGCCTGGGTGGCACAATTGGTTAAAAGTCTGGCTCCTGATTTCAGCTCAGGTCATGATCTCATAAGATCGAGCCCCACATTGGGCTCTGCACTCAGAGCCCAAATACTATCTGCTTGTCCCTCTGCCCCGCCAATAAATAAAAAAATCTTAAAAAAAAAAAATGAGCAGTATTACCAAAGGCACACTGTCTTTTAAAAAGTTCTACAAAACAGAATGAAATTTAAGAAATAAAAAAGATCAGAAAAATGATGCTAGATATGGAAGGAAAAGGAGAGCTAAACAAGTATAATTTACATTCCAAAAAAAATCAGAAATAGAAAGATGAAAAATGTAATTTATATATACATATAAACACATATAAATGTAAATAACTGATGCTACAGAATAAAAGAAACTGTGTCCTAGGACAAACTGATAAAATATAATTTATTACCAATCATACCATCACACAGTTACTAAACCTTAAATATTATTAAAGAATCCTCTGGAAAAATATCATCTACTCAGACTTTTCAGCATCCAAAATTCAATGTCAATATAAGGTGAACCATTATACAAAAATTCCTGAATACTGTGATATATGATCAGGAAAGCTGTCATTCATATATTAAAAAAACAAAGTTGTTATGCATATATAATTTCAAATATTCAAGAACTCTGATAAAATATAGGGTGATCCTATTTCTCAGTTTCCCAAAATCCACTGATGCTTATAGTTCAATATTGGTATTGAGAGTTCTCTTCATTTTTAAACATGTTCTGATTTGGACAATAGTAGATTTTATAGTCATACTAATAATAAACCATACTTGGTATTAAAAAAATACAAATAAAAAATCAGAAATGGAAACACATAACTTTATTTCATCTCTGCCATGTTAGGAATTTGAAATCCTTACTTGAATTCTAAGAAAAAATCTGAAACTGAAAACTAGTGACTTTTCTTGAACTCATCAGAGAACTGCTTACAAAGCAAATTGCCGTCCTGGACTCTGTACAAGACGAGGGCATACAATCAATCATAGCCAGCAGCTTCTCTGGAATAGAAGCTGCTGGAGCCATAAACTGGTGGGCACACTTAAATAGTAACTTCAGTGAATTGCTGTAGGCAGAGTATGGATTAGCATGGGAGTGAGAAACTTGGGTGTAGGGGCTGCCGTTTTAGTCGGTCTCCCATATTTTTGTGAGTTTTGTCTCCAAAAATGCCCACGAGGTTCTTCATGTGTAAAATCAAGAAAAATCCTCCTGTTTTGGCAGGAGTTTGAGAAAAGTAAATTTTTCAGAAATAATTGCAGTATGTTCTCTAAAATAAAGGCTTACATAGGGGACAAGACCTTTGCAAATCCTTACCCAAAATAGGGAAAGGAAACGATCCAACCCCACTTCTCTCTAGCCTTCCTGTCTCGTCTAAGGGAGGAATAAAAGCTGAGAAACTTTTGTGGAGGTCACAGTCCAGGGACAGAAAACCACTGAAAGACTGAAATTTAATCATGAGATTATAGATTTCTTCTACCTGTCACAACATCAGCAGGGCTCCAGAATATAATAATGGGTTACAGCTGAAAGAACTGGAAGGTACAGATTCTGTTTAATAAGATTTTTAGGGAAACTCAGAAACAATAAGGGAGAAAAAAACACAAGGACACTAGCTAGAGAAAACTGACAGATAAAGCCATAGTAAACATTAAACACTCCCCTACACTAAGCCTGATTAACACAAAACTTTATAGTAAAGACCTGTCATATTTCCTATTACCCCATATATCATGACCAGCTTTCAACAAAAAAATTATAATGCATGCTAAAAGGCAAGAAAAAAAAGTTTAAAGAGACAAAGTAAGCATTAAAATGAGACACAGATACAGAATTATCAGGGAATTTCATAGAACTATGACTAAATTTTTAAGGACTCTAAATGGTAAAAGTAAGCAACAAGCAAGAACAACGTGGTAATATGAACAGAGAGATGGAAACTAATAAAAAAAATAAATCCTAACTCTAAAACACTGTAAAAATATTAAATCTAAAAAGACTATCAGAAACAAAGAAGGGATTTAATGAGCTCATCAGTAAACTGGACACAGCTGAGGAAAAAAAAATCAGTGAGCTTGAAGACAGGTCAATAAGAAACTTCTGAAATTGAAATGCAAAGAGAAAAAATAGTGTAAAAAAAAAACGAATAGAATATCAAACCTGTGGTATTATTTCAAAAGATATAACATGCATAACTAGAATAACGGAATGAGAATAGAAAACGGAGTAGAAGAAATATTTAAATAATGACTGAAATTTTTTTCAAAATTAATGATAGACACCAAAACACAAATCTACAAAGCTCAGAGAATACTAAGCAAAATACATACCAAAAAATGTATACCTGCGTATATCATATTCACAGTGCAGAAATCCTAAGACAAAGAGGAAATCTTCAAAGAAGAGAGAGGAAAATTTTAAGAATTATAGTGGATTTCTCATCAAAAATTGTGAAAGCAAGAAAAGAATGAAATAATTAAAATGGTGAAAGAGGAATCAACCTGTAGTATATAGAGATACTATACCAGGAAACGTGGGAATAAACTACTATGTTCAGATTGCTCAGCAAATTATTTCTATTTCATGTAGTTCATAACTTCTTAAAATTTTTCTACTCCAAAAAAAATATTTTCACTCATATATGATCATTTTAAAAACTTTAAATTCTGATCATCTAGGTGTCATTCTTTATTGAATCAGCATATTCCATAAGTCTGTAACATATCTAAATGCATTAAACCTACCATCCATTCATTCATTCATTTTATACCCTATGATAGAAGAATAAGAATTATAGCAGATTTCTCAGCAGAATTCATGCAGGCTAAATATAAAGAGATTGACTGAATGACTGATTACAGGGAATCCATTCACATATGATTACTGAGCCTGGAAAGTCCAAATATTTCAGAGCAAATGTCCCAGTTTGAGTCCAAATTTTGGCAGGCTTCCATAAAGCCAGGAAATTTCAAAGGCCATCAGGAAGAATTCTCTTTTATTGGGGGAAAGAGTCAGATTTTTGTTCTATTCAGGCCTTCAACTGATTAGATAAAGTTCACTCACATTACGGAGGGCAAACTGCTTTATTCAGTCTATTAATACAAATGTTAATTGTACCCAAAAACACCTTCACAGAAACACCCAGAGTAATGTATGACCAAATATCTCAATTAAGATAGTTTATGTGTGGATTTTATATTCATCTTATGTATATCAGAAGCCAATATGTGGTATATATCATAAAAAGAAAGAAAAGAGTTTGATTTTCACTGGAGAAATTATTGGCTTTTAAAAAATTTAGTCCATTATCCTAGATATCATATTTTATACAGTCCAAAGTAATGATAGCAATGGTAATAATATGAAATAAAATATTTTGGAAAATATGTCATAATAATTCATATACTTTCTTATATCCATATTTATTATAGGATACAGCAAAATAAAGGTGAGTAATAGATACCCAGGAAAATCATAATCTTCATTTTTCATACTATCATAAAAATAGTTAACGAATGCTGGAATATGGGTAATCCTCTCCACCAAGATAGCATTCACTGATTGCCAATAGATGGCATCTTGTTTAATCTTCACAGCAACTTTATGGGGTAGTCATCCTTAGTTTTATTTTAGTTATGAGGATACTAGGGCTAAGAGTAGTACTTTGCAATTACCACCATCAGCAAGAGAGAGAATCAGAGTTTAATACAGGTCTGATAATCTGTGAAGCCTCCTAATTTCAATTTACATTAATTCCTTCCCTCATAAAAGAGTTACATTATTTTTTTTAAAAAAGGTTAATCATATTGGTTCATCTGACATTGGCATCAAATGTATTTTATAGCATATTAAAAATCTCATGACATCAAGTTCCCAAAGTTGAGCTTATATGTAACACCTTCATAAATTTAGCTAAATTTACATTGAAAATTCAGTTTTCAACAATTTTGACTAAATCTCCCATGTTTCTTTACATTGGGTATCAAGTTTTATCAGATTTCCTTTTAGAATTAATTTGGAAAGATAAAGTTTTTTCATTTCTATTTTTCGAAAACTTTATTGTTTAATACCACTAGCATGGGTTTACTGATAGAATGTATGTTGATACTACTTTGGGGGGAAAATAAAATACTAAATCAGTCCTAGTTCAAAGTACTAAAGAATTATGCTGTCTACTATTATGTATTTAATCTTAGTGTAATTTGGCCATACAGGCCACACTCAAAAGAGAGTCATCTCATGGCCATCCTGGCCAAGGATTAGCAATGAGAATCTAATACCAGATGTCATTTAGGTATCTCTGCATGTCTAACTGTAGACTATGATCTCATTTTATGCACTATTCTAATATCTTTGTCTTCTTGTTGTTCAGCAGTGAGGCCTGTGGAGAACTGGAAAGCATTATGATTTCCTGTAGCTCACCATCTGTGGACCAAGCTTTTTTTTCCTTGTGAAGTAATTCAATGCCTATACTACCCAACAGCAATCTAGCTCTACATCAAGTATTTTGTTTCATCTTTAATTTGAAATTTGTTCAGTGTACAGGTGAAAATAAATATAAATATACAGGATATTCAGAAAGAAGTCAAAATGAATACCTTTCAGACCTTTCAGTCCCTGAAGTAAAATGATGATCATATAGGTTTTCTTTGTGGGTCAAAGTATCTAACAACAAAACAAAGGACAGGATACATGGCAGAAATTAATTTTTGTGGCAGCGTGTGGCAACCTGTCAGTAATATTATTTATTAGTCCATATTCACATTGAGAGAACACAAAAAAAATAAAGCAGAAAGTGCCAAAGCAAGAGTTGCTTTTGTCATGTGTAACTCCCCAAGGACCTGTATTTCACGTGCAGCAAGTCACATGGCTGCACATACCATGCCCAAAACGACTTTATGTTAAAAGCTGTTTATCAAATATGGTAGCATGTGTCAAGCATTGGGAATCACTGTTGCCTTTGGTATATGCCAACTAGTGCATTTACCTTATTACACTGATCTATGTCATATCATTTTCAAAAAATGCTTCCTGCTGCAAAGTCCTTGTCTGATTTTATAACAGTAAAGAAAAGCATTTAAAATTTTCTGTCTACACAGAGAAATAGAGAACTTAACTGGATCTGATGAATTATTTTTCTATCACATGTACAACTTTAAGTTTTATCAATATCTATAATATAAGCTACCAAGCACATTTTATAATTTACATAAATCCATAATTATTGAGTCAGAGCAATATGATGCTATACTAATTTTAATACTGATGACTGCTCATTTAAATTAGAGCAAGTACTTGTAATAAAAAAAATTCACAAATATTAAGACATATTGGAAAGTTTTTTATTTGATGAATATGAACTTACACAACATTTAAACAAATTACATTAAGCAGTTCAAGATTTATTTAAAAACAACAACCTTGAATTGCGTAATTTAGCCTGCTAGGATTTCCCTGTGCAATTAGACTGCATGGAACATAAAATGTCCTCAATAAATAATTGGTTAATTAGTGATGAATGGATAAATGAATGAGTAAATAAACCTACAAATACAGAAGGAAAGGAAAAAGTTTTCAAACTTGCCTAGTATTATTATGTAGGCAATTATTAAAAAAACAGAAGTTCTAAGATATTTGATCATGTTTCATATGGATATTTGGATGCCTACTAAAGTTTACATACATGCACATACATCCATACACACAGTTTACTGAGATTAGGAAACCAAGACTCAACTGAATATATGCAAGAGACAAACAAAGGTAATTTTCATCTTAGATTGCATCAGAAAATTTTATTTCCACTCTAAAATATGTTCTAAAAATATGTCAGTATAGAACACCTGTAAATGCTGAGTATCAACTTTCATTCAAATAAATAAGTACACACAAAAGAGATATCCATAGGATCCAAAAAGGAAGAGGGGCGCCTGAGTGGCTCAGTGAGTTAAAGCCTCTGCCTTTGGCTCAGGTCATGATCTCAGGGTGCTGGGATCGAGTCCCGCATCGGGCTCTCTGCTCAGTGGAAAGCCTGCTTCCCCCCTCTCTCTGCCTACTTGTGATCTCTCTCCCTCTGTCAAATGAATAAATAAAATCTAAAAAAAAAAAAAATCCAAAAAGGAAGAAAAGATGACCACCACAGTGGTATGATGAAGCTTAGGCTACAGATAAACCTGAGCCTCTGAAGATCTTAGTTACCAAGGATCATGAACATTTAAAGATATTCAGGGAGAGGGAATATATCTGAGTCTCACTTGAAGTTGTACTAACAGTAAAGTAAAGGGAAACCCCAAGCCGGGAAATAGACCTGGCTTGACACTTGTCCAAAGAACCAGAAAGGTGCTCACTCTTGATCCAGATATCTCAAAATAGCTTTGGAAAGGGCTCTATTAATCATAAGTTCACAAATCAAAGTTTAAAAATACACAAGAATAAGGTATCATAATAAGATAGCAAGAGAAACAAGCAGGAGAATTAAATTTACAATTCGTTGTACTTACATAGGACTCCTCAAGGGAACAAGTGAATTTGAAAGCGAACCAAAAAGACATTTTCTAAGTATAAACACTGAAATTAAGATCTCAACATCATATTCTGCATAAACAATTAGAAAACTGAGGATATATCTCAAGATATTACTCAAGATGCATGATCCAGAGAAATTTTAATATCTAGAGACAGAAAATACATCAAAGAGGAAGGATGCTATGGTAATAAAAGACTTAATGTATATTTTATCCAATTTTGAGAACACTAGAGACAATAAAGTAGATGGACTTTTAAAAACTAGCTGAGAAATTTCTAGACTTGAGGAAATACCCAAGCCCTTGGATTCAGGAATCACAGCAAATCCCAGAAAGAATATATTAAAAAAGAAAAGGAAACCAAATGTAGGCTTATTAATTGATGCCAAAACCCCAAAATATTGGTGGCTTAAACAAGTCTTAAATCTTCTTTTACAAAGTTGTCTACTTATTTGATATCCTCAAAGCGATGCCCTCATTCACATGATTGAGGATGACTTAGTTGTCTATTCTAACTAGTTATAAAGAAAAAAAATATGTACCTTCCTTTAAAGGGCATAATCTGGAAGTTGTGTACACTGAGGGTTGGTTTTTTTTTTTTTTTTTTTTTTTTTTTTTTGCATCCCTTTAACAAATCTTAGCCTACCTGACCACAGCCAAACCTAGGCAAAGGGAATTTGGAAATAGTAGTCTTTCACTCAACAGCCAAATGCCCAGAAAAAAAAAAAAATTCCATTACTCTAATATTGTGCTATCTGATATAGTAGCCACTACTCACATTTAATTAAAATTAAAAATTCAATTCATCATTTCCACTAGCCACAATCCAAGTGTTCAGTAGCCACATGGGGCTAGTGTTGGAAAGTACAACCCAAGAATGTTTTCATAACTCAATGCACAGTGTCTCCTGCTTAAGGGAAGTGGGCAGATTACACACTGGAAGAAGTTTAGCCTTCAGTGTTATCAGTTTCTCCTTTTGTTACACAAATATGTGTACTAACATGAACCCTTATTTCTATACTTGAAACACATTCTCACTTCAAGTGATGATCCCAAGTCCAAGGTTTTTGGGGATAGTTGCCTCCAACAAGCTCAGCCATGCCTACTAATTCTGGAGATGTCCATAATAAAAGACAACTGACATATCTATGATTTCCCCTTCCATACACAGTGGAAGAGCAGGAATAGGAAAACTACTTTAAAGGCATCCATATAAGCAACGGAGAAAGGGAGGCACACAACAGTCATTGACCCAAAATAATTATCATATTCCCCTGCGCAGGAACAGTTGAATAGTCAAACTGGATTCAGTTTTACTAAGCTCATTCAGCAGTCCTAGGTCTGCTTTTTGGGATAAATTATCTTGTCCATTGTTGTCTTTAGAACCCTGAAAATGTCTTCCTAGGCCCACAGCTGAAATGACCAGTGGGGAATATTTCTCCTGAGCATTCTAGTGATTTGTGGGTTTACTTTAGAACTTGAACAGTCACACAGTGAACAGTCACTTTTTTGTTCCTTGAGGTCATCTGAAATAAAAATTTGTGTGAGAAGGCATGATTCTTAATTCATCGCCACTGGGCTGATTCCTACTTTTCCAGTCTAAAATTCTTAATGGAAAATACTTGAGAGAATTACATGGCACTAGAGCTAAATCTCCTGCTAAGGCTGCCTCTTCAAAGATACTTGTTAAAATTGCTTCTGTTTGGGCCATAGAAATAAGTGGATTTCTAAAACCTCTATTCACTTATATTGTAGGTCACAGGTATAGAGTAACAGGACTTTCTTATTATCATTTAGCAATAGCAATATTAAAATATTTTTCATTGCCTTCCTCCAATCTTGCTAGCCAATGTGTATTAAAGAAATGGAAGGAGTTAGGAAAACAAAATTATTGGGAAGTAAGTGAAGTCTAGGATAATTTTTTTGTAATATGATGCATAAGTGAATTAAGTCTATCTACACAATTTGAGGAGACAAACTACCTTAGTGTCTTCTGACACTTCTGTCAGATTTGATTGAACTTCTTCAAACAGCTTTAATATTATCAGGTGAAGGGCACACTTATAGGTAGACTGATTTATAACAGGAAGAAAGACTTTCACTATCTAGTCCATTAATCATTCATTTGTATTGAAAAAAAGTTTTCAGCTGAATTTCTTAAATAAAATGACTGATAGCAACTTGTGGGTATAAAACAGCCTGGGTTCTAGTCCTGGGTTTACTGCTGTCTT
Organism: Procyon lotor; assembly: GCA_028646535.1. Classification (NCBI taxonomy): domain Eukaryota; kingdom Metazoa; phylum Chordata; class Mammalia; order Carnivora; family Procyonidae; genus Procyon; species Procyon lotor. The sequence continues at coordinate 123,640,843 of CM053606.1, read as the reverse complement.
AGCTGTGTCATTGCAAACCTTTTTATTTCTTAGTTGTAAGATAGCATGTGTGTTTTAGTTTTGCTATATGGAATCAAGCTGACAACATGGCTTACGGGACGTGCTTTCAGATAGGAAATCTCAAAGTAATATTGAATTTTCTTTCTTAAGAGAATGATTTCCTTTAAGCCAGTGAGGAAAAGCTTAGCTAAGTGTAGCCAGGTAAGAACAAGTAAACAGAAGTCTCAATAATGAGTGTAATTGATACTACGCTGTCTAGTTTTAGTAGAGGCAAACATAACAGTCACAGCATTTTGGTGTTCTACCCAGCAGTGTGGGTAGGACTATTATGTTAAATAAAACCTAGGGATTTTTATGTTAAATATTTTGAAGGGTACTTGTAAGTCGCCTTTACCTCCAATTTCTGTAAGTGCATATCCAAAGGGCATAAATAACAGGAATATAGAATGTTTCCTGTGCATTTCCAAGGTTTATGAAAAACTCTCTAAAGACAGATTTTTTTTAAATTTTTAAATTTTTAAAATTAAAAAAATAAGATTTTTAGTGTACAAGGAACTATACATTTGAAAATAGTTAAAATGGTGAATTTTATGTTATGCACATTTATCACAATATTTTAAAAAAGAAAATTCACCAGGTTTTAAATCTCAGAGGAAGTACTTGGAAAGTGAGTATGGAAAGTATCCTTATTTTTTCAGTTTATATGTTAGGTTGGGTGTTTTCTATTTGTGATCACAGTTAACTATTCAGAAGAACTCTTAGAAATATCATTCATTTATAGATGAGAAACTGCGGTTCAGAAAGAGCATGCATATGGATAAGACACTAAGATTCAGAACATCAAACCCATTCTACTGGCCTGCAGAGTTTTGGTAAAAATAATATCTTTGAAAGCAGAAGCAAAAAAGATAGTGGTGAGGAAAATCTCATGGATTCCAGGGACTCTGGAAACGGTAGAACATCTCTAACACAATCCAACTATCCTAAGAGCATTACCATATTCCATTCTTGAACAGTTTCCCAGGTGACTATTAAGGTAGCAAGATCCAACAGTCAATGTAAGTAAAAAAGGGAATCATAAGTGAAAGAATGAATTGTTAATATTTAAAGTTAATGATGATTGATTGTTAGTAAGAGCTTTATGCCCTATAAGATAAATAAGACTTTAGTGTTGAATATGGCATCTTCTCCAAATATGTTTTGAATGAAACTGTCTCAGGTTTTCTCTCAAGGAAAACTACTTTTAAAAAGGGCAATTTCAAAATGATAGTTCATCAGAGAAGTAGCATTCAAACAATCCTAAAAAACAAAAATTCTGCTAGTATGAAGGGTAAAGACTGAAGATATAAAATAGTTTCAAATATATACATTGAAAAAGGTAACATCAAAAATAGAATGCAGCTGTTTTCACTATTCTTTGCAATCGTTCCCTTTGTTCACCCTATCTCAACTTTATAGCCAGCAGTACACAGGAAATATGAACTATCTGAATCTTAATCTTAAAACCAGATTATCTAAAACCCCCAAAATAAATCAATAGCCAAAATCTGTCTATAGCACTTACTGCTTTTTATAGGAACAGTAAAAAACATTCCTCATCAGATTCAAGGAAAACAGTCTTTAACACCCAGGTTTAGAAGGTGACAAAACATTTTATGAGCTTAAGTCATAGATACAATATTTTTTACCAACAGAAACTTCGGGACTAGCTACTACTATTTTCCTAACATTAGTATGATCCAGGAAAGGAGGGAGAGGAAAGAGTTTAAGTATAATTGCCTTTGAATTGCTATAGTATTTGCTAATAAAATCAAGAACTATGCCTGTCACCTACTTCTAGGAATGACCTCATGACCTCCTCAGAGAGAGATTTTGTTTTTTGAAATAATCATTTCCAAAAGAATCATCTTTTGTGCAAGAAAAATCATCTTTCAAGAAGAATTTGTAAATAGATTACCAAATAAATTAAGGTTTCCTGTTGCTAAGCACCTAATGATTCTATTTGTTGATAGTACACTGCAGGAGCTAGCCAACTTCAAGATGCAGGAGCACTCCCCATTAGAGATCACCATCCCCATAAGGCCACCCTCACATTGGACACCAACTACAAATCAAGCTTCTCAAAGCCATCCTCACCTTTGATAATTTTCTAGAAGGACCCACATAACGTACTGAAAGCTATTATATTCATGGTTATGGTTTATTACAGGTAATGGATACAGCATAAAATGAGACAAGAGAAGAAAAGAAGAAGTGCATAGGACAGAGTCTATGGAAGTAACAGATAGGGAGCTTTCGCAGCCCTCTCCCTGTGGAGTCAGAACAGTTGTCTCTCCTGGCATCAGTATGTGACAATTCCTATGGAGTTCTGCCAATTAGGAAAGTTCACTTAAGCCCTGGTATACAGAAGTTTTATTGACATTGTTATATAAGTATGATTGATTAATTGATTGCCCATGTGGTTGTTCTCTGTCTGTAGGTGAACTGATACCACATGACTCAAAGCCCCCATGCTAAATCACATCATTTGTCTTTTTATTATGGCCAGGCTTAAATCACATTATTACCTCCCAGAAGCAATTACCTCCAAAAACCTATGCAAGGGGTGATCTTTGAGTCCAACAAATTGTTTATTACACACCTATTGTATTAGTTTGCTAATGCTTCCATAACAACACACCATAGACTGAATGGTGTAAACAAAAGAAACTGATTTTCCTCACAGTTCTAGAGGCCTGAAGTATAATACCAGGGGGCTAGTAGGGTGATTTCCTCTAAGACCTTTCTTCCTGGCTTATAGTTTTCTACTTTCTTGCTGCTGCCTCTTCACATGGTCTTTACCACGTGCATTCTCATCGCTGGTACTTTCATCTGGTTTCATCTCTTTTTTTTTTTTTTTTTTGAGAGAGAAAGAGCACACAAAAGTGAGGAGGGAGGTGTGGGGAGGGGCAGAGGGAGAGAGAGAGAGGGGAGAAAAATCTTTTTTTTTTTAAGATATATTTATTTATTTGAAGGAGTGAGCACATGAGCAAGGGGAGAAAGAGGAGAAACAGACTTGAGCTGAGCACAGAACTGAGGAATGAAACCGGGCTTACACTGCCTGAATCCTATGATCCTGAGATCAAGGCCCTGAGCCAAAACCAAGAGTCAGTCACCTAACTGACTGAACCACCCAGGCACCCCATCTTCTCTTTTTATAAGAACAACAGTCAGATTGGATCAGGGCCCTCCCCAGTGGTTTCATTTTAGCTTAATTACATCTTTAAAGTTCTGTCTCCAAATACAGTTACATTCTGAGGTCCTGGGGGCTAAGGGATCAACACATGAATTTTGGAGATGCAATCTATCCATCGGATCACCTAAATTCTAAGGCAAGGCCAGTGGCTTTTATCTAGTCTCCTTCACATCCCACTAGGAATAAGCCATGTGTTAAATAATTAGGTCAGCAAATGAATACTAATTTGCTGATAAAAACCTAGAATGCATATTTCACTTAGGGGGTAACAAAAGGTTTTCCTGTTAACTTCAGCATCTTAGTTTCACTGTTTTTTCCCCATTATAAAGGGAAGTATATATTAAAACAACATCTAGAAGGAAATAAGAACCTTGAGCTATTTTTTTTTCTTGTATTCATGAAATCAGCATGTAGATAGTTGATCTGGGGTGAAAGATAATTTTGTTGTGATTATAAGAGAAAATGTCAAGGTGAGACCTAACATACCATATATACAGGAGTCCTCGCCTTATCCTTTGTTATGTTTTCCCTGGTATCCGTTACCCACAGTCACCTGCAGTCAATAGTAGCTTAAAACTATGTCACAATATCCACACCATTCACCTCATCATATAGGCATTTATCATTACACATCATCACAAGGATGAGTATAATATGTTTTGAGAGACCTATCACATTCACATGACTCTCATTACAGTATATTTGTTATAACTATTCTATTACTATTGCTAAGTTCTTACTGTGCTTAATTTATAAAACAAACTTTATCATAGATATGTATGCATAGGGACAAACTCAGTGTATATAGGTTTCAGTGGTTTCAGGCATCCACTGGAGTTCTTGGAATATATCCTTTACAAATAAGTGGGACAACTGTATTCAGTACATTGAAATGGAAAGTCTAGTATAACACATTTTTTTAGGAGTTGATTTTGTTAATCTGCAACTTTTGTGGTTCTGTGAATATTCTTTGGCATTAGAAAAGCCCTCTTTGCGCCTTATGAGTTTTATGGTCTCTAATATTCAATTTGTAATTCAAGTAGCTTTCTAGGTGTTAGAGCATGATTTCAAGAAGGTTTATATAACTCTTCTGGAAGAAAGTAATGGCATTGTTATCAGACCCCACTTTAAGAAAAAAAAGATATTACTTTTTAGTACGGCTTTTAGGTTTGCAGAAAAGAGATATTATATAGAGCTCCCATATACATACCATATACATATCCAGTGTCCCCTATTGTTAACATCTTACATTACGATTGTACATTTGTTATAATTAATGAATGAATATTGATGCATTAACTATTAATGCATCAATTATTAATGCATCAACTATTAACTATTGATGTAATTAAAGCCCATAATTTACTCAGATATTTTTATGTTTTTGCATAAAGTTTTTTTTTTCTTCTGTTCCAGGATCCCACTCAGTATACATTATGTAAATTTATTGTTTCCTTAGACTCCTTTTGATTATTAGTATCTCATCCTTTCCCTACTTTTGATGATCTTGACAATTTTGAGAAGTTCTGGCAAGGTGTTTTTCAGGATGCCTCTCCTATTAGAATTTGTCTTTTTCTAATGATAAGACTGGTTTTATGAATTTGGCAGAGACCTATCACAGAGGCAAAGTATCATTTTCATCACATCATTTCAAAAGATGCATATTACCAATATCATTCGTGACTGTTGGGATTGATTTTAAGAGAAGTAGAGTCTCTCAGGTTTTTCCATTATAAAGTTACTCTGTGTTTTTCCCCTTTCCATACTGTAGTCTTTGGAAGGAAGTCACTATCTGCAGGCTACTGTAAAGAAATGGAAAGTTATGCTCTCCCTACTAGACGGCAGAGTATATACATAAATTATTTTAAACTCTCTTGCACAGAACATATGTCTCTTCTCCCCTATTTATTCAATTATTTATTTGTATTAGTATGATCATGAATATTTAATTTGAGGGGCTATAAATTAATGCTATTTTGTTGTTCATATTATTTTAGCTTTGGCACAGATAGCTCCTTAGTTCAACTTTGATGCTCCTTTGAGTGACTATTTTTTTTTTTTAAGAATTTATTTATATATTTGACAGAGAGAGAGAGATCACAAGTAGGCAGAGAGGCAGGCAGAGGGAGAGGGGGAAGCAGGCTCTCTGCTAAGCAGAGCCCGATGTGGGGCTCAATCGCAGAATCCTGAGATCATGACCTGAGCCAAAGGCAGAGGCTTAACCTACTGAGCCACCCAGGTGGTCTGAGTGACTATCTTTTAAACATGAAATGACACAACGAAGCCCTCTATATTAAATAATAACTCCTCCCCCCCAAAAAAACTACTAGGGATTGCCTTCAAAAAGCAATATATATCTCCCTGTGTTTTTCCCTCCACTTCTTACTATTTTATAACCATTACTTACTTCTCCTATTGTCAGGCTCATGACAAAATAACAACCCAACAAGAACAAATGTGCTTCAGTATAATATAAAACTCTATCTCTTCCCCAGGCCTCAGCAGTCTCTCAAACTCTGCCTGTAGTTCAGCTTAGTAGGTTATTGTGGCATAACTAAATTTTGTAATTCAATTGCAAGCGCAAACTGATAAACACTAGAAATAAAAGATGTCTTCTAAATGTTCTTCTATAAAGACAAATAATCATGTTAACTTTTATTTAGCTTTGTACAATGATCTGAGTGGAACCTCTTATATCTTGCCGGAACTCCTAATGTTTTGGCACAAGAATTCTGTAACCTTGGGTCAGCTACAATGGTGTTAGCATGTGTTTAGTAAAGTTGGCAGATAGTCCAGTGGGGGAAAAATATCGACACTCAATGTAATGTTAGCATCTCAGACTCATGTTTCCCTTGAGTCCTAAAAGTAAACATAGTTCTTGAAGACAAAATATTTAAATAATATACATAGTTTTACATGGGAATTAGGAATGAATACACTGATATATTCTGCACTATTGAAGAACTGAAAACATCATTATTCTAAGTATTAGGCAGTTCATATTATACATTGCTTAGCTTTTTAAAACCAATAAGCAACCAATTTCTGATATCCTTATTGTTAAAATAAAAGGAATAAAACTTAAAAGTGAGTTTTCCTGTATAAAATGGAAAAGATAAATCAGTGACTTCTCCACTTTGTGTTCTAGACAAGTCCCCAATCTGAAAAACTCATATTCTTTTCCTTAACTTACCTAATCTGTTTAGTAAGAATTCAATGACGTTTTCTTAATCAGTAGTTGCATAGTCAATTACTTTATGCTAGCTAGCAACAGCAAGATTAATTGCAAATAACTTTAATACATTTCTTTGGTTGAATGATAACATAAAATGCATTATGTTAGCAGGACCTAATACTTATTCATATTTTAATTATTTTATTTATTCACATATTTAAGTGTATATATAAAACTCTAATTGTATTTATTCAATGTGTTTAACTCATACCCACTATCTCTTGTAGTACTTATCTAATTTTAGGTATTACCACATTGACTATATAGCTTGGTATTGATTAACAACCAGCACTTCTATTTGACTTGACCTGTGGTATTTTCACTTTCCAAGTCTTTGTCTTCCTCATATACTGTCTTCACTGCAGAGGAATTTCTCTGTTATTTCTATTTAATTAATCTAAATTTCATTAGCACTCTTGTATAGTTTCTTAAGTTCCAATAGCTCAGTCATATTTATATTTTTAAAACTTTTAAGCATGATCTAAAACAGTTTTCTAAATTGAGTGCTAGAAAAACTTATAATTCTCATAACACCTATTATAATAGCTATAGTTCAAAAATGTAAGCAAGTCTTTATTTATCAGAGAGAGAAAGAACATGCATGTGCACACACACAAACGGGGGCAGAGGCAGGCAGAGGGAGAAGCGGACTCCCCTCTGAGCACAGGATCCTGATACAGGACTCTATCCGGGATCGTGACCTGAGCCAAAGGCAGACAGTTAACTGACTGAGACACCCAGGCATCCCTTCAAAAATGTAAGCAAGTCTTATACCCAATCTTTACTGGTCTACGTTCTGGGTCAGTATTTAGAAATTCAAATGTATTGCTTTCTTCTAGTAATTAGAATCTTTCAGGATTTCTGAAAGTATTCAAGTGATGATTATGCCTTTCTGAACTTTGAGGCATCACACTTTTAAGTGATATAAGACCCAGAAATAAGAAAAGGAATTTCCTGTCTTGTATTCCATTCACTGGTCCTTTTCTGCAACTACAACAGCAAGTTCAAATCACTGCTTTCAGAAAAATTATGCAAGTAAAAATGTAAACAGAATGAAAACAGTTTCTTTAAACCATGTTAGTCAACAGCATCTCAAAATACGCTTTGGAAGATACAATTGTTTTGAGTGAGAGAAAATTAATAAACTTTTTATGAAGGGGTTATTTTAATCTCAAAGTTAGAGACCACAAGGTCTCTGACTCTCAACTTTATTTATATAAATAATGGTTTTGAAAAAAAATATATAAGCCAGACTAATCAAGGTCCTGCTTCTAGTGATTTGGGGAAGGCAAGAATAACCATCATGAAATATGCCCAGAGCCTTCTCTATAATAAAGTCCTACTCTTACAAATGGGTAGGAGAAACTCTGCAATAAGCTTATCCTACCCCAGGTCCTTCTAACCCTCCTGTCTCATGGAAAAAAAGAAATACAGAGTCAACAGAGGTCACGCCTTCAAAGAAATAGATTGGGAACACTGCACCTAAGGAAGGTTGTAGGGGGCGGAAGGATAGGGAGAATATCTATATCATTGAAGAAACATTTGTGAAGGTTGTAGCCCTAAGAAACAAACCACAAAAACACTGAAATTCAATTATAATGCTAGAGAATGCTCCTCTTCCCTCACACCCTACCACCACATTAACGTGATTCCAGTATAGTAGCAGTGGATTATAGCTGAAAGAGCTTCAAGACACAAAATCTTTTGAGGACCAATATTTAGGGAAGCCTCAAGTTAAAAGTGAGACAAAAACAAGGTCTAGAGGAATCTGAAATCTTTGACACCTCCTGATAATGACCAAACATTAAACAAAACCCAACTTCTAGCCATAGCAAAACAAATCTTCACACTAAATGCCTATTTATTCCAATCTCTATTATCCAATGCATGTCTCACCTTCAATAAAAGATACAGGGCATACCAAAGCATGCCAAAAATCTCAAGGAAAAGAGCAATCATATCATTAGATCCAGTATGACAAATATGTTAATCAGGGAATTTAAAATAATTTATAAGATAAGCCATTTTATCAGAGAAATGGAAAATATAAGAAGGAACTCAATGAGAATGCTAGAAACCAAAAACAGTAAAATAGAAATGATGACCTTCAATGGGTTCATTACTAGAGTCAACACAGCCGCAGAAATAGTCCATGAACTTGATGATACGGCAACAAGAATTATGGAACCAAAGCACAAATATTCAAAAAGGAATCAGAAAAGAGCATCAAAGAACTGAAGGACAACTTTGAAATACTCAAGATTATTGTAGTACTCAAAGGAAATATTCATAGTATTACACAGAAAACTAGGTATTACTCATAATTTGAGTCCCTGATGCTAGAAAATGAGACAGGAAATATTTTAAGAAGTAATGACTAATAATCTTCCAAAGGTAGTGGCAGATACTAAATTACAGTTGTGATAAGTTCTAATAATAAGCAAGAAAAACTGCTAAAATTAGAGAAATAAAAAAATAGAAATGAAAGAAAGATGTTCAAAGCATTCATGGGAGGTAAGAGAAACAAGGTAAGAATTACAATACAGTTCATATTATAATACATGTAATACAGAAGATAGAAAGGAAGAAAGGAGAGAGTGTGGGAGGGAAGAAAAGTGAAAAGAAAGGGAAGTGAAGGGAAGGGAAAAGGATTTTATACCCAGGAGAAGTATCTTTCAAACATCAAGAAAATAATAAAGACTGTCTCAGATACGATTTATTGCCGACACATCTACTTTATAAGAAATGTTAAGAGAAGTTTTCCAGGCTAAAAAGAATGTGATATAGGTCAGAAACATGAATCTAGAGAAAACAAAAGCATGGCAAATGGAATAAAGATGAAATATAATGCTTTTAATGTCATCCTAATTATAAAGAAATAATAGAATGAAGCAATAACAATAGCAATGTATTGGGCTTAAAACATGTGTAAAAATGAAATCTATGTATGACAAAAACATACATACATCTGTCTCAAGGACTGAGACAGATAAACAGGGAATATACTGCTATAATGTCCTTATAATCCATGGGAAGTTGTCTACTCTTTTTTGAAAGGTGACCCAAGATTACTAAAAACACATGTTGTAAACCTTAGGAAATTGATTAAAAATGTTTTTAAGTCAGAAGTCAATAGAAGAGATGAAATTGAATCATAAAATATCCTCAATTAAACCTAGAGAAGGCAGAAAAAAAGGTGAAAATAGAGAAAAAAAATGCAAAGAAAACTCCTCTGAGGGTGATTGATTTTAATCCAACTATTTGAATTATCACTCTAAAAGTGCATACCTAAATATACTAAAAGGCAGAAATTTTCAGATTTGATTTAAAAAGCAAAGCCTATACTGTCTACAAGAAACTCATTGTAAAAAAAAAAAAAAGAAACTCATTGTAAATATAAGACTTAAATAGGTTAAAAAGAAAAGGAAGGAGAAATAGATTTCACAAATACAGTTGACTTATTTTTGACAAAAAGGTGAAGGAAATTCAATGGAGAAATAATACTTTCACTAAAATTTCTAAAACTATTGAGCTTTCATAAGGAAAAAATAAAACTTAAGACACAAATCACATCTCTTAAAAATTAACTGAAAATGAATCAGACTTAAACATAAAATATAAAAATTAGTTTTTTTTACAAAAGCTATAAGAGAAAAATCTGTAAGACTTTGGATTTTGTGATGAATTTTTTAGATACAATACAAAATGAACAATCTATGAAAGAAAAGAAATAACTGATAAATTGGATTGATCACAATAGCAATATTTTGCTCAGAAAAATACTCTGTTAAGATAATGAAAAGACAAACCTCAGACTGTAATTAAATATTTGAAATTGCATATGTGATAGAAAAATGTTAAAACTCAACAGCAAGAAAACTTCAAGAGTGGGATCAGCAAGACAGACTTGGAGCTTCGAATGCTTATCTCAGCACCATAAATAAATAAATAAATAAATAAATAAATAAATAAGTAAATAAGTAAATAAATAAATAAATAAATAAATGAATAAATATAAATAACCAACCAACCAACCAACCAACCATCAATGAAAATAACACTATGAGAGTTCTGAATTATAATAAAAAAGTTGCAGCAAATTGGTATAACACAAAAACCAGAATGGCTATAGAAAAACATTTTTTATGTATTTCAGTCTATCTCCCAGCCTGTCACAGCTCAGTGCAGTGGAGGTTCTGACTCCAGGGAAACACAGAAACATATACTCCAGGAAGTTTGATCAGCTAAGGTTGGTATTGGTAAAGAATATAGCTTTCTCCCCTGGCTAAGGGAAGGCTAAGGCTAAGGCTATGTGTCCATGGTAGTGATGAGAGCTACTATGGTCCTTTGTGGCAAAGGCTGTTCTAGTCTTTTGGCTTTTCTTTTCCCCCATGAGTGGAAGTCATGGCCTAGAGGATCCCTTTTGGCACTGGGGTCCAGGATGCAGACTTCTATTTGGGGCAGTGGTGGTGCTACTCTCCAGGCTACAGCCATTAGTGGAGTATCTGTGGATCCAAGTGCTGGTCATGTGCATGATACTTCTAGGACCAAGATGAAGGATGATGTCTCCAGCTTCATGGGAGTACGTCAGTGGATCCTTCTCCATAGGGCTACAGTGGCATAGACTATAGGTACCTCTCCTAGCTGAAGGACCTCTCCCAGCTGAAGCAAAGGACTATATGTGTTTTTGGTAGTGAAAGCTATGAGTGTCCACACTGGTAGCCAAGACTCCTCCCACTCAGTTTTTCTCACGGAGAAAGGGGAGATCATGGCCTAGGGGAATTACTCTATGCACAATTAGGTCAATTCTTCCAAACTATTCCAAAAAATCTAAGAGGAAACATTTCCAAACTTCCTTATACATATTTCAAACCATCAAGTTGTATACTTTAAATATGTGTAATTTTTAATTGTGAATTTAACTCAATAAAGCTAGGGGGAACTCCACTGATAAATCATGATCATTTCATGTTAACATCATATACCTCTTGATAAGATATATAATTTAATAATAATCTAGTATTTTTCTAAAAACCACTTGGCCCCAGGCTATTTGTGACATTAACATCAGACAAACCAAACTGAAGAACATTCTTCAAAACACTATTTAAAATAGTCAATACTGTGACAAACAAGGAAAAACTGATAAACTATCACACACCAGGGGAGATTAAGTACACATGTTGAAAACTGTAATACGGCATCTTAGATTGGATCCTGGAACATATTTGTGAAATTCAAATTTTGTGCCGTTGTTAATAGTATTTTACTAATATTGATTTTTTAGTTTTGACAAATGTACCATCATTAAGTAAGGGAACTGAGTCAAGGGTACATGAAAGCTTTGTACCATGTTTGTTATTTCTGTGTAAAACTACATTGATTTCAAAATAAAAAGTTTGTTCAAAAAATGTAATTTGGAGGGCACCTGGGTGATTCAGTTGGTTGAGCATTGACTCGATTTCACCTCAGGTTGTGATCCTGGGGTTGTGGATGGAGACTTGCATGGGGCTTTGTGCTCAGCAGGGAGTCTGCTTGAGATTCTCTCCCTTTGCCCCTCCCTTCACTCACTTGCACTTTCTCTCCCTCCCTAATTAATCAGTAAATTTTTCAAAAAATGTAATTTGGTTTTAGTTGCTTATAACAAGAGCTAATAAACACATATATGACTGTAACAGGTTAAGTATGAATTCAAAGGATAATGAATTAAAGAAATATCTAAGAGCAATGAAGGTATTTGCAATACTTATTAGGAAAGTGGGAAAAAAACCAAACTGAGATGTTGAGACAGGACGTGGAATAAAATAAAACAAAATGATTTTTAAGTTTTAGTATTTGCCATTGAAAGAGAATAGAGTTATTAACAGAAATGTTTCAAAAATCAGGAAGAAAAATAAATGTGAGAAGAGATCTAAGTACAATTTTATGACAATCAAGTTTGACCTGTGTACCTCAACATCCAAGTATAAAGGTCAAGAACACAATTATTAGGACATAGCAGTCAGAAGAAAAGTTATGACTGCAGACAAAGATCTTGTACAAACACACAGATAGTAGCTGAAATCCTAAGAGTAAATTGCCAAGGTAGTTTTTTTTGGTGGGGGTGGGGTTGGGCTGGGGTGGGATGACAAAAAGCCCAGCTAATGAAAGAGAATGAGAAAAGATAGAAAAATAAAGAGTTCTAAAGACAGAAGTTTCTGAAAAATCTGCGTTAAAGAGTTCAGGAAATGGGAAGAGCTTCTGTAAAGATGGTGGAGTTGGAGGGTCTTTGAGCTTATGTCATCCCAGGGATGACTGGGATGATATCATGACACCATGATAACAGATACATCAGTGCCATTAACTCAGCAAACAACCTGAAGACTAGCAGAACAGACTTTCCAGTTAACCACAGATAGGAGGCCATATAAAAAGGATAGGAAGGGTGGTTGGGAACCCCTGATGAAGCTAATTATAAATGGGAGTGGCACCATAAGCATAAAGAAGTGAAAGGATCAGACCCAAGCCATGTAACCCAGGCAAAGGGGATCTGCACTGGGAAGAGGAGTCCCTATAACATCTGACTTTGAAAAACAGTGGGGGTAACTTAATGAGTTTTTACATTCAACAGGTCTTAACTCTAAGTACTTTAAAAATCAGCAGGCTTTGCTCAGGGTGATCCAGAGAGCAATAGGAAACTGAATTTCTACACTTAAAGAGCCAGCCTAACAATTAAGCTGGCCAAAATAGAACATAGAAGCAGTGGTTTGAAATGGGCCTGAAGTGTACTTTGAGATTTATTTACCAATCTCAAAATTTGCACTGGAAAAGCAGGTATCTTTAGAAGACTTCTCCAAAAACAAAAGAGCTGGCAGTTTGCCAATTCCCTCCCCAACAGCCCCAACACCTAGAAAGCAGGACATTTGTGGGACCTGCCTATGTTGCTTTCCCCTATCTTGGTCTCCTTCCATCTTGCTAGCACTGGGTGTTGCACCCCCACAGTCTGAGGATCCCTTCCATCAAACCCAGCCCACTTGTCAGGTATCCCTCCAAAGTGGCTCCTGTCCAAACATACCCTGCAAACACCCCTGGCATGGACCTGTGCCACTCCAAAGTGACTCCTACTCCAGGGAAGGGGACATACCAGTGTGCCCTTAGTCCCAGTAGCCAAACTTTATAGCTAGCAGTGCAGAGAGAGTGCCCAACTGATCAGTGTAACTAAAACCCCAACAGGCAGACTAGGGACAGGCATCTGGTCTGACTGCTGGCCTTGCCCATCAACAAAAGCCTCTCAGAGATAAGGCAGGAAAACCACCATGCAGGTCAGTGGTGGTACCATTCTGGCAAATGAGCAGACATCTGGTCTCAGTGCTGACACTGCCCAATTATAAGGCTGTAGCAGCCCCAGATTGCCCCCTTATTGAGCACAGGGACAAAACCCTGCCTGTACCCACAACAGGCAAAGTGGGCTATTGTAGCCAACTAGCTTGAAGGCTAACATGGGTAAGCCACAAAAGTAGGCCACAACAAGCCACATAGTAGATAGCCCTGAAACATCCAGTTCTGATGAACAGGGGTACTGCACTATAGGGCACCACCTTTACTTCATAAGGCCACTGTTTTCAAGATCAAGGGATGTAGCTGACCTTCCTAATACACAGAAACAGATATAATGACGAGACAGAGGAATATGTCCCAAATAAAAGAACAGGACAAAACTATAGCAAACTAGAGCTAAATGAAATGGAGGTAGGCAATATGACTGATAAATCATTCACTGTAATGGTCATAAAGATGCTGAACTTGAGAAAAGAGTGGAGGATCTCAGTGAGACCTCCAACAAAGAGATAGAAAGATATTAATAGATATTAATAGATACTAAAAGATATCAGTCAGAGAGGAAGAACTGAAATTAAAAAAAAAAATACACTACAGGACATGTATAGCGGATTAAAGAAGGCAGAAAAACAGTTCCATGAGCTGGAAGAGCTATGGAAAGCAACCAAGCTGAACAAAATGAAAAAATATGTCATTTAAAAAATGACAATATGTTAAAGGAACACAGAAACATCAAGTATAACATTGCATTATAAAGATACCAGAAGGAGAAAAGAGATAAGTACAGAAAATTTGAAGAAATAATTATTGAAAACTTCCTTAATCCGGGGCACCTGGGTGGCTCAGTTGGTTAAGCATCTACCTTCAGCTCAAGTCATGATCCCAGGGTCCTGGGATCAAGCCCCACACCAGGTTCCCTTGCTCATAAGGAGCTAAGGATACTGCTTCTCCCTTTCTCTCTGCCTTCCGCTTGCTCCCCTTGCTTGTGCTCTCTCTCCCTCTCTGTGTGTGTTGAATAAATAAAATCTTTAAAAAAGAAAAAAAGAAAACTTTCTTGTCCTGGAGAAGGAAACAGATACCCAGATCCAAGAACCACAGAAACCACCTCCACCAAAATCAACCCAAGGAGGTTTACAAACCAAGACACATAATAATTAAAATGGGAAAAAAAAAGTAGTGATAGAGAACTTTAATGGCTGCAAGATAAAAGTAAACAGCTATAAATAATGGAAACCCCATAAAGCTATCAGCTGATTTTTTTCAGCAGAAACTTAGCAGGACAGAGTGGCATAATATATTCAAAGTACTGAATGGAAGAAACTGGATACCAGGAATGCTCTACCCAGCAAATTATTCAGAATAAAAAAGAGATAATAAGTTTCCTATCCAAAGGTTAAAGGAGTTCATCACCTCTAAACAAAACTTACAAGAAATATTAAAATTAATTGAGTGGAAAAAAAGGCATAAATGGGAATAAAGAAAATTATTAAAGAAAAATTTCACAGGTAAATACAAACATAACAAAAGTACATTAATTACTTATAAAACCAGCATGGGGGTTAAAGCACAAAAGCAGTAAAATCAATTACATCTATAAAAATCAGCCAAGTGATGCCCAAAAAAAGTATATAAACTATAGTACTATATACATAAAACATGGCAAGGGGTAGGGAGTAAAAATTTAGTGCTTTTAGAATGGGGTCAAACTTAAGTGACCATCAACTTAATATAGACTGCTACACACATAAGATTTTATATATGAACCTCATAGTAATCACAAATCAAACAGGAAAAATGGAGATAAAGGAATGTAAGAATAAAACTAGAAAAAGCCATTAAAACCCAAGGGAAATGAACAAGAAAAAAAAAAGGAACAGAGAAGAACTACAGAAATAACCTTAAAACAGGTCGCAAAATGGCAATAAGTATGTACTTATCAATAACTGTTTTGAATATAAATGGACTAACTATTCCAATTAAAAAACATAGGGTGACTGAATAAATAAAAAAGGAAGACCTATCTATATGCTGCCTACAAGAGACTTATTTCAGACCTAAAGACACAAACAGATTGAAAGTGAAGGGATGGAAAAACATAAACCATGCAAATGAGAGCAAAAAGAAAGCCGCAGTAGCCATACTTATATCAGGCAAAATCAACTTTAAAACAAAGCTATTAACAAGAGACAAAGGAAGACACTACATAATGATAAAGGAACAATCCAACAAGAAGATATAACATATCTAGGTACCCAACTAAGAAGCACTATATATATAAAGCAACTATTAACAGACATAAGGAAAAAAATTGACAGTAATATAGTAATAGGGAACTTTAAAAAAACACTTATATCGATGAAGAGTTCATCCAGACAGAAAATTAGCAAAATAACAAAAACAAAAACACACAATGGTTCTGAATGACTTATTAGACCAAATGGACCTAATATATATACTCAGAACATTCCACCCAAAACAGCCAAACACACATTCTTTTCAAATGCACCAAGAATATTCTCCAGAATAGAGCACATGTTGGGTAACAAAATAAGTCTTAATACATTTAAAAAGACTGAAATCAATCACAAAAAAATCAGAAATAACACAAACACATGGAAGCCATATAACATACTACTAAACTATGAATGAGTCAAATAATAAATCAAAGAGTAAATCAAAAAATACATGGAGACAAATGAAAATGAAAACACAGTGGCCAAAAATCTTTGCAATGCAGCAAAGCTGTTCTAAGAAAACAGTTTTTAACAATACAGACCTAACTCAAGAAACAAGAAAAATCTCAAATAAACATTATAGCTAAAAGAGCTAAGAAAAGAGAAAAGCACAAAGCCAATAGAAGAAAGGAAATAATAAAGATTAGAGCAGAAATAGGGGTGCCTGGGTGGCTCAGTGGGTTAAAGCCTCTGACTTCAGCTCAGGTCATGATCTCAGGGTCCTGGCATCAAGCCCCGCATTGAGCCCCACATTGAGCAATGCATTAGGCTCTCTGCTCAGCAGGAAGCCTGCTTCCTTCTCTCTCTCTGCTGCCTCTCTGCCTACTTGTGATCTCTCCTCTCTTTCAAATAAATAAATGAAATATTAAAAAAAAAGATTAGAGCAGAAATAAATGAAATAGAGACCAAAAAAAAGAACTGAACAATAAAATCAGGAGCTGGTTCTTTGAAAAGATAAATAAAATTGATCAACCTTTAGCCAGACTCATAAAGAGATGGAGAAGATACAAATAAATTAGAAATGGAGGAGAAATGACCAAAAAACCCCACAGAATTCCAATGGATTATAAGAGAATACTACGGGAAAAAAAAAAAAAAAGAATACTATGAAAAACTATATGCCAACATATCAGACAGCCTAGAAGAATCAGATAAATTCCTAGAAAAATATAATCTCTCAAAATTGAATCAAGAAGAAATATAAATTTTAATAGACCAATTACCAGCAAT
Organism: Procyon lotor; assembly: GCA_028646535.1. Taxonomy (NCBI): domain Eukaryota; kingdom Metazoa; phylum Chordata; class Mammalia; order Carnivora; family Procyonidae; genus Procyon; species Procyon lotor. The sequence goes on along the minus strand of CM053606.1, from coordinate 123,623,592 downwards.
GAAATTGAGTCAGTAATCCAAAAACTCCCAACAAAAAGTTCAGGACCAGATGGCCTCACAATGAACATTAATACCTATGATTCTCAAACTATTCCCAAATACAGAAGAGAAACAAAAGCTTCCAAATTCATTCTACAAGGTCAGCATTACCCTGATACCAAAACCAGACAAGGACACTACAGCAAAAGTCTATTATAGGCCAATATCTCTGATGAACATAGATGTAAAAATCCTCAACAAAAATTAGCAAATTGAATCCAACAATGCATTAAAAAAAAAAAAGGCATTCCCCACAATCAAGTGAGATTTATTCCAAGATTGGAAGAATGTTTCAATATTTACAAATCAATCAACATGGCACATCATATTAAAAAGGGAAAGGATAAAAACCATATTATCATCTCAATAAATACAAACTGAAACACAGAGAACAACTTGGCGGTTTCCAGAGGGAAGGTGAGTGGGGGGGTGGGTAATGAAATAGAGAAAAGAGATTAAGAGTATATTTATCTTGATAAGTACTGAGTAATAAACACTAGTTCAGGAAGTAGATAAAGAATAATAAAAATAAACAGCAAAGGAGTAAAGAAGTAAGAGGAAAGCAAAGAGAGGATGTATAATTAAAGAAAGAAGAAAGGATAGTTAGAATCAAACAAGTTCAGTACTGTCAACTACTAAAGAAATAAACATTTATGCTGAATGAACACCATAAGGCTTGCACATGGAATGGTCATTGATTATTTAGAGACTGGTCTCAATAAATTAGCAAGGAACAAAAGTGGAGGTTGTAGAAAATAATACATTCTATTAAATTTCATGTCATTAATAGGGTAAAAAATTACAAAGTGAAAGCTAGAGTGGAGCATTAGGATTTTAAGTTTGAAAAACTAGCTAAATATCTATGTTCCACCAATTCTGACCTCCATGAATTAGGTTTAGTCACAACTTATTTTCCAATGCAAATATCACAAATTAAATGCATATATGACATTTGTAATTATGAGACCTCATAGAGATACTACTTTTTTGGTCTTTTTTTGTTACATGGAATTAGGTTCATCTATAAATAAAGATGATAACTCATAGAATTGATGTGAAAAATGATGTACAGGGAAGCTTCGTAACTGAGCAATGTTATGTTAACAAGTTTTATAAAAAAAAAAAAAAGAAAAAGATGCAACATAGCTTTAGTGGTGAAAGGACTTTTTCTTCTTGAATGCAAAAAATTTTACATGTTTCTTAATAACAAAGAAAAAGCCAATAGTTAATAATGTGGTTTGTTCTTCTTAGTACCACAGTCATTCATTTACTGACTTTTTCAAATTATTATGTATTCCTTCTTTCATGTTATTATTGACATTTCTGTTCCATTATCTAAATGATCAGCCAGTGACTTACAGATTTCTTTCAATGCTAAAACTTAGCATCCACTTCCTTCTCTAAACACCCTTGGTTATTAGTTTTTAATATGATTCTGGAGGTTGAAATATTGATTTGAATAATTTCTTGCCAGATTAACAGCTGACTCAGTGGAAGATGGATGTTTGTAATTCCCTACTCTACCACTGTCAAAGGCATCATCTTACTTTCTAGGAGATACTCAAGTCTCCCCTCAGGAGAGTACCCCCACTCTTTTGAAAAGTTCAGAGGACAATGTATCAGATCACTGTATTTTTTTCATGTTGTAGAAAATCTATTTTAATGCAACAAGATGGGATATAATTAATTAACCCCCAAAACTGAAGATCTAAAAATCAACCATGGATTTATAATTATTTCAACCATGGAATAATAATTGTATTCATGGAATGGTCAACTGAGCAAATACTGTGCTGCTACTCACTAAGCAGCTAGGGAAAAACTATAGTAAATGAACTGCACTAGACTACTTCGAAGATATCAAAATCTAATTTGTGTGATATTTACAACACAGTTAAACATTATTTCTAAGGCAGCATTTAGCAATTGAAACCCATGGTCTCAATCTGCCTGCTAACAGGCAGAAGGCATTCCAAAGCCTTTTATCATGTTGGCCATTATAATGGTTTTTTTGTCAGTTGTTTTGCTTTTCATTTGTTATCTGAGCATTTTTACTTGAGATATGTACTCCCCATGCCAGCATTTTTACCAACATTCTTGATTATATTTATCCAACTCACATTTTCATTGTCTTTTCTGGCCCTTGAAGATAGCTCAGCTTGTGACCTTTCTACATTATATGCTATTTTGCACAATCAAGCAATATAGTAACTTTCTCTTATTTTTAGGATATCAAACATTATAAGCATTTTTAGGTAGAAATGTTTGACATTGATTTACTTTGTATTCTTCCATTTTTCTTTTGCTGTATTAGTGTACCAAATTTCACCTTAGAAATTCCAGTTAGGCTTTTAGTTTTCTCTCACACAAACAGAAATGTAATAGAAATTTATTATGCTGAAATCTATGTGCATGGTCAATTGTTCTAATGGCCTGAATAAAAATGCTACAATATTTATATCTGGATTTATAAATATGGAGATTCTGAAGCAAGACCATGGATACACAATTATCAAAATATCTCTAGGCTAATTATTTACATACATTTATGTGCCTCACAAATAAAAGCAAACCATGAAGTTTAGAAATCAAGCAATCACTAATTATTGAGTTTTTCCTTTGTGCTTTCTTCTAAGCATGTAGCTTAGGCTGTAATTTTATTGACTGATGTGGGTCGCTGCACAATCAGTATGATAGGGACAGTATTTTTCGGTCATAAAATCTGACTGGGACAAATAAATAAATAGTTGTGTTTATTTTGCAGTCCACATTAAGAGTTACATGGATATATGGCTTCTATCTGAATTGTTTAAATGATTAGGAAGAGATGGCTATTTTCTTAATAACCAAGATTGTTTAAAGTCCCCCCAAAGCTATCATTTCTATGGTACACATTATATGTAAATTTAACTTTATAAGGATATTCCTAAATATTTCTACTTAAATCAATTTTATTTTAAAAAGCACTTTTCTTCCTCATTTTAATATTGGTTTTGTTTTGATATGTTACACTATAAACTAGGTAGAATATCATTAAGTTACTGAAAATAAACGTCAGAAGAACAGAGGGTAACAGAAGAACTAAGAAATATTTTGGAAGGACAAAATACAATGGTTGTCCCATTTAATCTTTGATTAATGGAACAAAAAAAGTAGACTGACAACTTGCTTTCCAAAGAGTCTAACAGAACTCTGAACTTCCACCAACCACAGGTTGACCTCAACCTCTTATCCTTGAGTTCATTAGATGGAATAGAGGAGAGATAATGAGAGATCCGAGAGTTCACAGAAGTCACTGCTGCTTTAACAGCATAAAACCAGTGTTCACAAAATCCTCTCCAGGAAGCTTTCACCAGAGATCACACTTCAAATGTTTGATCATTTCTTTCTTCTTTTGTATAGCGTAAGCAAGGAAGAGAGAAAAATCTTTACAAAGGCATAACTGGATGTTCATACTGTCTCTCAATCATTTCTACTTTTTGAGATAGCTGGAGATGTGAAAAGTTGATGGATTAAGCAAAAGCCCTCTTTTTTAAATTAAGATTATAGAATAAGTGTGTCTTCTTGGCACACATTTCTTATAAGATACATAATATCTATTTGTTTTCAGCCTAAATGTTTTAAATGTGGAAATAAAAGAGGATAAGGGAATATTTTAATATTCCAAATATATGTTTTAATTCATTTTTCTTTTTGGAATATTTATTCGCAAATAGATTTTGTTCCATTTCCAGAGTTTTACCTTCAGAATGCTTGGAATATTTTAAAGACTTAGATTATTACTTGATACCTATGGTGATATATTGATAGGCCTTATAGGTAATATTCTACATCAATGACATAATTTTATTTCTGCAATTCCTCTTTTTTTTTTAAGGCCCAGAATACTTCTTTAATAGAGGTCCCAACTGAAAATAAAGTGACATTCAGAATCTGATTATATCCAAAAAGCTGTGTGTAGACAGCCACAGGGGTTTAGTAATGAAGGTATAGGTATGGGGATTTTCAGAGAGTTGAGAACACCTGTTAAAAGAACACTTGTAAGTGGCGCCTGGGTGGCTCAGTCATTAAGCGTCTGCCTTTCACTCAGGTCATGATCCCAGCATCCTGGGATTGAGCCCCACGTCAGGCTCCCCACTCTACGGGAAACCTGCTTCTCCCTCTCCCACTCCCCCTGCTTGTGTCCCCTCTCCTGCTGTTTCTCTCTGTCAAATAAATAAAATCTTAAAAAAACAAACAAACGAACACTTGTGAAATTCCATAATGGAATAGAGATTAAGGAAAAAATACACAAACAAAATAACAAGAAAAATGGTGGTAAAATGATGTTTTATCCTCAATCCTCAATGACATCATGAAGAGAAAGTGCAACTTTTAATATTCCCCAAATTTTATAACACTTCTACTAGGAAGTCCTTCAGAGATATAAATATTCTGTTAATTGACTTTCTACACCCACAGGAAAAGTGGTGCATTACCAACTGTGTTCATGTATTTCAGAAGAAACAGCAATGTAAGATCTGGCAAGAAGTCAGTATTGGGCAGTACAATAGAATTATATAGAATCTTAGCTTTGGAGACTCAAATACTTTTAGGAACTCTGCAGGAGGCTAAAGTCCTACATGAGGAAGGAGTTCCAGGTCAGTAGAATTTGAGAATTAAAGTTAAATGACCTCCTTTCTATTCACACTGGAAGAATTGCTGAGAAAACGAGTTTCCTCCAGTAGTGTAGCTTTCTACCTACCATGAACAAGTTCTATCTGTGATGAACAAATCTACCTGAATCAGGCACTGAGTGGAAACTATCTGAAAGGATCCTCAGTCAGGCTCATGTCATTCCTCATACAGCACGCAAGAATGAGTCTCCGTACCATCTCAGTATTTATTTCTCCCTCATTATGTAATGCCTAACATATTAATTGCTCCAATTTACCTGGGGAAATTTTTTCCTATATTTTGAGGAGTTTACAGCAACATTATCAAAAAAAAGTATCTCACCAATTAAATCTTAACTGTGCAAGAAAACCCATTAAAATTTCTTTTAATTGTGATAAAACATATGTAACATAAATTTTCTTTTTAATTTTTCGGTTGTTCAATTTAACGATTTATACAGTTCAGTGGCAGTAAAAACATTCACATTAATGTGAAAGTATTACCATCATTAGTCTCCAGAACTTTTTTACCTTCCCAAACTGAAACACATCTCATTAAACAGTAACTCCCCATCTACCTGTCCCTCGTCCCTGGCAACCACCATTCTACTCTACATTTCTATAAATCTGACTACTTTAGGTACTTCATGTAAATGAAGTCATAATAGTAGTCATCCTTTTGTGACTGGCTTATATCACTTAGCATATTGTCTTCACAGTTCATACATGTTGCAGCATGTATCAGATTTTTCATTTTAAGGCTGAATAATATTCCATTGTATATTATGTACATTTTGTTTTTCCATTCATTTATTGATGAACATCTGGGTTGTTTCTACTATATGACTATTATGAATAATGCTGCTATTAGCATTAATATATAAATACCTGTTGAGGTCTCTGCTCTGAATTATTTTGTACATATACCCAGAAGTACAATTGCTAAATTAAATGGTAATTCTAGGCTTACTTATTTGAGTACTCTCTAGTCATTTTTCAGAGACTATAACATTTTACATTCCCATCAGCAATGCACAAAGGTCACAGTTACTCCACAATTGTTTTTTTATTTGTTTTTATAACAGCCAATCTAATGAGTGTGAAATAGTATCTTGTCAAAGATTTTATTTGCATTTCCCTAATGCTTAGTAATGCTGAGTGTATACCTCTTGGCCAGTGTATTATGGGCACTCTTTTGACTCAACTTTAATTTCTTTTATCAGTGGTTTGTAGTTTGCAGTGTACTAGTCTTTTATGTCCTTGGTTAGGTTTATTTGTAAGAATTTTATTCTTTTTGTACTATTAAAAATGAGATTAAAAAAAAATTCCATTCAGATAGTTTCTTATCAGTGTACTAGAATGAAACTGTGTTAATTTTGTATCCTGAAACTTTACTTATTAGTTTAACAGTTTTACTCCTAAGAGAAAACGTAGGGGAAATATTTATTGATATTTGTGTGGACAACGTTTTCTTGAACATGACACCAAAAACACAGGCAACAAAGCAAAAAAAGACAAATGAGACTACATCGGACTAAACACTCTCACACAGAAAAAAAAAAAAAAATCAACACAATAAAAAGTCAACCTACAGAATGGGAGAAAGTATTTGCAAATCATGTATCTGATAAAGAGTTATCCCAGGAGTGCCTGGGTGGCTCTGTTGGTTAAGCATCTGCCTTCAGTCCTGGGATTGAGCCCTGTCCTTCTCTCTCTGCCCTTCCCCCTGATTGTGCTCTCTCTGTCAAATAAATAATAAAATCTTAAAAAAAAAAGAGTTATTCCAAAATAAATAAGGAATACCTACAACTCAGTGGCAATAAAATAACCTGATTTAAAAAATAAGTGAAGGAATGGAATGGGAGAAACTATTTGCAAATAACTTATCAGATAAAGGGTTAGTATCCAAGATCTTTAAAGAACTTACTAAACTCAACTCCCCAAAAACCAAAGAACCCAGTCAAGAAATGGACAGAAGACATGAACAGACATTTCTCCAAAGAATATAAATAGCCAACAAACACATAAAGAAATGCTCCATATCACTTGGCATAAGAGAAATACAAATCAAAACCACAATGAGATACCACCTCACATCTGTCAGAATGGCTTAAATTAACAAGACAGGACATAAAGAATGTTGGCAAGGATGCAGAGAAAGGAGAGCCCTCTTATACTGTTGGGGGGAATGCAAGCTGGTACAGTTAATCTGGAAAACAGTAGGGAGGTTACTCAAGAAGTTAAAATAGAGGGGCGCCTGGGTGGCTCAGTGGGTTAAAGCCTCTGCCTTTGGCTCAGGTCATGGTCTCAGGGTCCTGGGATCGAGCCCCGCATCAGGCTCTCTGCTCAGCAGGGAGCCTGCTTCCGCCTCTCTCTCTGCCTGCTTCTCTGCCTACTTGTGATCTCTCTCTCTGTCAAATAAATAAAATCTTTAAAAAAAAGAAAAAGAAAAAAGAAAAAAAAAAAAAGAAGTTAAAAATAGAGCTACCCTACAACCCAGAAATTGTACTACTAGGTACTTATCCCAAAGATACAAGTATAGTGATCCAAAGGGGTACTTGCACTCCAATGTTCGTAGCAGCAATGTCCACAATAGCCAAACTGTGCAAAGAGCTGAGATGTCCATTAACAGATGCATGAATAAAGAAGATGTGGTATCACATACACACACACACACACACACACACACAATGGAATATTATTCAGCCATCAGAAAGGATGAATACTTACCATTTACACTGACATGGATGGAATTAGAGGGTATTATGCTGAATAAAATAAATCAATCAGAGAAAGACAGTTATATGGTTTCATTCATATGCTGAATATAAGAAACAGTGTAGAGGATCATACGGGAAGGGAGGGAAAACTAAATGGGAAGTCATTAGAGAGAAAAACCATGAGACTCTTAATCATAGGAAACAAACTGAGGGTCACTGGAGGGGAGGCTGGTGGGGGAATGGGATGATTGGGTGATGAGCATTAAGGAGGGAGCATGATATGATGAGCACTGGGTATTATATGCAACTGATAAATTATTGAACATTACATCTAAAACTAATGATGTAGTATGTGTTGGCTAATTGAATTTAAATTTTTAAAAAACATGTGAAGGAAATGAATAGACATTTCTCCTGGAAAGATAAGATAAGCAAATGGCTAGCGGTTGCACAATATTACTAATCATTTGGGAAATGCAAATCAAAATCATAATGAGATACCACCTCTCACTTAATAGAATGGTTGCTATCAATAAATAAATATACAGAAAGTGTTGGCAAGGATTTGGAGAAAAGGGGACTCTTGTAACACTGTTGGTGGTAATGTAAATTGGTGTAACCACTATGGAACACAGTATGGAATTTCCTCAAAAACTTAAAATAGAGCTGCTAATGATTATGCAATCCCATTTCTGAAGATCTATCCAAACTAACTAAAATCAGAATCTGGAAAAAAATATTTGTATTTCCATGTTCACTGTAGCATTATTCACAATAGCCAAGACAACTGAACAACCTAAATCTCCACTGATAGACAAACAGATATATACACATCAACAGATTTAAAATTTAAGTTGGCACAGCACAATACATAATATTTTACTATAATAGGAAATAATGTCATGGTGGAGTATGATGAATATTAGCTAGATTCACCCTGCGACAGATCATATGCAATGCTTGATTATTTCCGGACACATATTTTCTGCTAATCAAACATCACTGTTTTGGGGAGATAGCGAGAGAGATAGATATCGTCATATTTCAAGGAATGTTATGTGCTCTTTGCAAATTTATAACTTATACTACTGTCACCAATTCTATTGCAAAGATATAATACTTTATCATGGTACTATTCCCTGTCCCCAATAAATCCTCTTAAAAAATATTTTGTTTTTATAGTGCCCTTTCCCCAAAATACTACTATGTAAATAAAATTTTAAATTTTAAAAATTTTAGTCAAAATTGTTAATAAACCATCTTGCTCTAATCAGCACAGATGTTTACTAGCCATGGTTTACTCTGGAGAGTGATTTATTTTGCCCTGCTAAGTAAAAAGGCTACATTTTGAAAATTCAATTTTATAAAATTTTATAAAACAGGCCATAGCTTTCTCTTGACTGTATAACAAATCAACACATGGAAGCCCATGTTTATAATGGTACAGTTGTTTGGTGAGCAAAACCATGGACATTTAAATCAATTATGTACAAAGGAAGGGATAGAATATTAGTTAATGATAGAATATTAGTCACTTCTTCAGAGAGAAGTGCCATATGAAAAGGTCAATAAATTGTGATAGTTTTACTCTCTAACTTGGAAATGCTATTTAACAAACTTCTTGCTTCTTTTTAAAAATAGCCTAAGAATTTTTTTTTTTTTTTTATCAGAAATCAGTGAAGTGCTCTTCTCACTTGATGTTGAGCGTAGCTACTTGACACTCTGAGGCTGCACACTCATCTCAGCTATAGTATTAAACAGTAAAACTTACTGAGTTGAGGAAAGGAGATAAGTAAGTGGTGACAAATAACCATCTCAGAATGTCTGTTCTTCAGAGAAGCTGACTGTTCTCATTGAAGTTACATGTATATACAAGGAGCATACAAACTTCAAGAAAACATTTGCTATGGAAAAATCAGCATGCTTCATACACTAATATTAATCCTTTGTAAAACAGATTAGATATTCAGTAATTAGTGGATGTGAATGAGAGTTACTTTTTTTTGGCACAAGGGTATTTCCTTCAATCTTGGACTTCCATTTCCAATCCTACTGAAGAAAATTACCCAGTCTTCTGAAATATTAAGTGTAAGGTATAATTCCTTTAAAAGTTTAAAAATTATACTATTATTTGCTATTTATACTTATTCATCTATAAATAAAATGTTAAATAAGATGTATTTATTTATATTTATTTACATACATTTATTAAGCACATCCTTTGGGCATTTGCTAGGAAAAGTACTGGAAGTGATTTCAAAATTAGGAAACATATTCTCTGCCTTCAAAGATTTAAATGACACATTAATGGAAGAAACAAGCAAACATATTTCAGGCCATGGAATTTATCTATTGCCAAAAAAGAAAATTTTCAACTTTCTAGAATATTCTAAGACTAAATTTATCTGGAGGTAGACATTTAATCTTAGGACAAACATGTGAAATTGGGGTCTCTTTTCTCAGTTACTCAGAAAGCTTATATAGTGCCAATTAGTAATCTTAGAGAAAGAAAAGTTGTCTAGTACTTTGAAATAATCTGACATCACGTTCTGGCATATATTACATTTCATCTGTTCTTTCAGTTGTCTTCAATGCTTCATGCTGTCAACTTCTGAGGGATCTTGTTAAAATATACATTCAGGTTCAATAGACCTGGCCTGGGGCCTAAAATTATACATTTTTAACAAGCTCCCAGAAGAAGCTGCTGCTCCTGTTTTTACTGGTCTGCGTATAGATTATGCTGTAAGTAGTTAAACTCTGAGGAATAATATTTATACTGTAATGGTCCTGTCATAGGTTGGTGATATCCTGTGCTCCTCACTCTTGGCTACAGAACTGATTCAGATTTGGTTCCATATCCCAGAATGAAAGAAAAATAAAACTTGTCTCACATTCTGGAAAAATTTTTTTCATATGCCTACACATGCTGAATAGCCATTTGTAATCTATTTTCTCACACTATCCTCAGTTTGTCTGATAGTCCAGTTTCCGCCTAAAGGATTCCAGAAAATATCCACTCTAAGGAAGTTTCATCTCCCTTCAAATAAATTATTAAGCAAGGTATATGGGCAAAAATAAGTGCCTTTTCTCAGTAACTAGTTCCTAGTTACTACTCTCAGAATTATTCCTAACCAGGAAGTTGAATTTCTCGTTGCGTGAGTAGGTGAATTGGGTAAAAGAAACTGGATCTGATATATTGTTTGTTTAGGACATAGTTTTGGAGGTTCAAAAACACATAATCATCTTTTGTTCTTTATTATCTCTTGTTTCTTCCATTCTCCCAGTCATAAGTGGCACTTTTAGTTTAAAAAGGGAAGAGGGAAAAGTAAATAAAATTATTTTTAAAAAAATTGTTAACTCATTACCCAGACTACAGCAGAGTCAATGTTCAGACAACTCCCTCTCAATACTGGGTAATTTTTCAAATATATTTTAGTTCATGTCTGGATTTGTGGGAATGAAATTCTTCAGAAGCCATTAAAGTACCAGAAAACAAATCAACAAAAATTTTGATCTGATGTTATAGCTGACAGCCTAACACCTGAGATTTGTGGGGCCATAGAAGTCTAAGAATGTATACATAAAGGTCCTACCAAATATATCCTTGTACAAATTTCTTAACTCAAGTTCACATTTGTTTGGGATGGGAATTAGAATATAAGTAAATAATCTCTGGGAAAACACATTCTTAAACTTTGAAGAATTTCCACAAAGTTCACAAAGATTAACATAACCAAAAACATGTGAATAACAACAAAAAATTCACCAAAAATAGAAAATCAAGCTGCTAGGTAAAAGTATGAGCAGAAACCAAAATAAGTATAGAAACAGACATAAAGAAACAGTGGTAAAAAGAATAAATATCTAAAAAAATATTTTTAAAAAGCTAAATTGGAAAACTCAATTGCCCTATCACACATACAAAAATTAAATTAGATTAAAATATCCCTTTATATACTTTTGCCCATATTGAAACAAAACAGCAGAACTAAACAAATTTGCATTCATATCCTGGAAGAAATATTAAGCTTTCCCAACTGCCTTCACAGAATAGAAAAAGAAGGTATGCTCTAATTTTATGATGTTATTATCTCTATACCACCCAGACAAGGCCAACAATTGAAAATAAAATTAAAATCCAAATTAAAAATTAAAATCCAAATTTATTAAACATTTAGACATAAGCAAATTATTAAAAATCAAATAGTGTAATTAGATCTGTGTACATAATAAACTAAAGGAGAAAAATGATCCATATGACTATCTCAATTAACAAATAAAAAAAAACTTTAAAAAGCAAAAAGCAAACCAGCATTTATAATAAAATTCTTACCAAATTAGAAATGGATAGGAACTTATCTGACCTGAAGAGCAATAAGACAAAAAGATATCCAGTGGTATATCATTCAAAGCATTTCATTTTAAGCCATGACCCCAGTAAGGGTCATAAAAATGTATATATAATAAGTAGAAAAAAGGAACAGCTTAAAACTATCTAGAGACAAATCCTTTGATTGAATGAAAGAATTTAGAAAGATTACCAAATAAGATGAATATTCAAATTCAAAAAATGTACTCATTTTATTCAAGTATCATTTTCTTGATTTTGTTGCTACCTGTGTTCTCTTATAATTCATCCAGTTTCTTTAAGTTGATTATTTTGGAGAGAAATAAGCCAAGAAACAGACTCTTAACTAAAGAGAACAAACTCATGGTTGTCAGAGGGCAGGTGTCTGGTGGGATGCGTGAAATAGGTGATGGGGATTAAACTTATCATGGTGAGCACTGAGTAATATAGAGAATTTTGTAATCACTATATTGTATACCTGAAACTAATATAACACAGTATATTGACTATACTGGAATTAAAATGAAAAACTTAGTTAAAAATAAAACAAAATACAGGCTCTAGGAACAAAAAAATTAAGATTATTTTGAATATTTTTTCAGGCAATTCATAGATCTCTATTTCTTTATATCAGTTACTAGTGATTTATTTTGTTCTTTGAAGTGTGTTATATTTTCTTAATTCTTCATGTCCTTGCAGCTTTGTATTAGTGTCTACACATTCAAAGAAAGATCGATGATACCCAGTCTTTATGTACTGGCTTTGAGTGGGAAAATCTTCACTGACTACAGTGGTTGAAGAACCAGTGACTACAGTGGTTCCTAGCTGCCAGTCTTTTTCTTTTTTTTCCTTTTTTTACCTGTAATCTCTTGCTCTGCGGTCTAACCATATCACTTCCTTTAGAACTCTTTGTGAAGTGAGCCAGAAACCCAAAAGCCCTTAGGGAGTGCACTAAAAGATCAGGGGTTTTGGTTTCAAGTTTCAATTTCTCCCTCCCTCTTGGAGGAATAGCTTCATTTCTGTGCATTGCTGAAGCTACCCAACACCATGGAAGGAAGGTGCCCTCCTCCTCGTTAACTCAGTAAAAATAAAAATAATCCAGAATAACCAAAAAGATTTGAAGAAAAAAAAAAGAATAAGAGAAATTCTGGAACTGACAAGTATAACTGAAGTAAAAATATCAATAGAGGGTTCAGTCTCAGAATTGATCAAGTGGAAGGAAAAAAAATAGATTTGAAGACAGGTCATTCAAAATTATACAGTCAGAGAGAAAAAGAAAAGTGAATAAAAAGCCATGAGAAAAGCCTAAAGAGAATTACGGGACACCATCAAGAAAACCAATATATGGAAGTCTCAGAGGGTAAGACATTATGAACTATAGCTCACTATAGTTTTACTATAGTAAAGGTAACATATAGACAAATACAGAAAGTATAATATATAATATAATATAATATAATATAATATAATATAATATAATATAATATAATATAATATAATTAATGGATTTGTAAATCACTTTTTACTCTAACATAAAGGATAAAAGAAAAATATTAATGTATACATCATATTAAAGATATACAATGTTAAATGTATAACAAAGTATATGGGGTTGGTAAAAATGTAAATTTTTTTTACATTTTACATAATTGAAGTTAAATTGCTTAAAATAGTTACAACTTTAAGATGTTTTATGTAAGCACCACAGTAACTCATAAAGAAAATGCATACAGTAAATACACAAAGGAAAAAGAGCAATGAATTGAAGCATACCACTCTAATTTTAAAATCACAAGGAAAATGTGAGAGGAAAAGGAAAACAAAAGAACCACAAATCAGAAAGCAAAATTTCAATAATAAGTATTAATAATTATTTCATAAATACATGGATTCATCCAGCAATCAAAACATAGAAAGTGGCTGAATGGATTTTTTCTTTTCCTTTTTTTTTTAATTTTTTTTATTAACATATAATGTATTATTTGAGCTGAATGGATTTTTAAAATATCCAGCTATCTATTAACTACAAAAGATTTACTTTAAATCAAAGAAAAAATAGGCTACAACTGAAGGGGTAGAAAAAGATGCTCTATGCAAATGGTAAACTAAAGAGGAAATGGTTGGCTCTACTTCTGTCAGACAAAATAGACTAAGTCAAAAACTGTTACAAAAGACAAAGAAAGTCATTTTATAATAATAGAAGGGTCAATTCATCTTGAAGATAGAATAATTATAAATAAATATGCCCTCAACATCCAACATATAAATATAAAAAACATAAATATATAGATATTCACAAGTCTAATGGCAATACAATACAATAGCAACAGAACACAATAGCAATACAATGATAGAAGATTTCAATGCCTCATTTTTGTCAATGGATAGATCATCCAGACAGAAAATTAATAAGGAAATAGCAGACTTAGAAAAAATGAACCTACTAGACATATAGAGGACAGTCCATCAAACAGCAGTAGAAGATCTATGCATCTCAAGCATGCATAGAACATTCTCCAGGATAGACACAGGTTGAGCCACAAAACAAGTCACAAAAAAATTTAAGATTGAAATAATACAAAATAGGTTTTTTGAATACAATGGTATGAAACAAGAAATCAGTAGCAGAATAAAAATTGGAAAATTCCAATATGTGGAAATTAAACATACTTATGAAACATTATAAGTAAAAAAATAAATCAAATAGGAAAGTGGAAAATACCTTGAGACAAACATAAATGAAAAAAAGAAATATCAAAACCTATGTGATGCTGTAAAAGTGGTACCAATAGGAAAAATTACACTGATAAACATCTGCATTAAAAGAAGAGATCTCAAACCAACAAGCTAACTTTCTACCTCAAAAAGGTTAAGAAAGAATAGACTAAACCCAAAGTTAGAAAAGGAGAAGAAAGAAAGAAGAGAAACAAATGAAATAGATAATGGAAAACAATGGGGAAAATCAAAACTAACAGTTGGCTTTTTGAAAAGATAAATGAAATGGGCAAATCCTTAGATTTACAAAAAGAAGGAAGGACTGAAATAAGATGTGAAAGTGGAGACATTACAATCGATGTTACAAAAATAGAAAGAACCATAAAAGATTATTATGAACATTTACCAAAGATCACCTTGGATAACCTAGAAGAAATGGACATATTCCTAGAAATACACAACCTATCAATAATGAATTATGAAGATAAGGAATACTGGAATAGACTAATAACAAATCAGAAGATTAAATCAGAATCAAGAATCTTCCAACAAAACAAATTCAAAACCAGCTGGCTTCACTGGTGAGTTCTAACAAACATTTAAGGAAGAATACTAATCCTTCTTAAACTTAAAAAACTGAAGATGAGGAGGCATTTCCAAATGCCAGCATTTTGCTGATACTAAAGTCAGACAAAGATACTACAAGAAAATTATAGGTAATATCCCTGGAATACAAGTACAGTTCTACATACTCAAATCAGTTAGTATAATACAACACATTAATAGAAGAAAGGATTAAAAAAATACATGATTATCTAAATAGATGGAGAAAAAGCAATCAACAAAATTCCATACTTTCATGATGAAAACTATGAGTAAATTAGGTATAGAAGGACTTTATTTCAACATAATAAAGGCTATATATGACAAGCCCAAAGCTAACATCATTCTCAATGGTGAAAAATGGAAAACTTTTCCTCTATAACCAGGAAAAAGAACAACCACTCTTACCACTTCTATTTAACAGAATACTGGAAGCCCTATCCAGAACACCTAGGCAAGGAAAAGATATAAAAGGTATCCAATTTGGGAAAAAAAAAAAAAAGTAAAATCACTTGTTTGCAAGTGACATAATCTTTATGTAGAATATCCTAAAGACTACAAACAAAATAAAACCTGCTAGAACCAATAATCAAATTTAGTAAAGTTGCAGGATACAAAATTCAACATTTAAAAACCAGTGTTTGTATATACTATCAATGAATTATCAGAAACGTAATTTTAAAAAATCTCTAACAGCATAAAAAATACTCAGGAATAAACTTAACCAATGAGGTAGAACTCTCATACAATGGAAAATATGAAACACTGTTGAAAGAAAAGAAAGCAAAAATAAATGGAAAGACATCCACGTTTATAGACTTGAAGACAACATTGTTGAAATGTCCATACCACTCAAAGTGATCCAAATTCAGTGTAATTTATATCAAAATTCCAATGACATTTTTTAAATAGGAAAAAATTCTAAAATTCGTTTAGAATAGCCAGAGTGATCTTGCGAAAAGGACAAAGTGGGAGGTATCATATTTTCTGATTTCAAGCTATATTATAAAACTATGGTAATCAAAATAGTATGGTACTGACATTAAAACAGACATAGATGAACAGAATAGGAAGCCCCAAAATAAAACATACATGTACAGTAACTCATTTCTGACAAAAGTGCCAACAAAATACTTCTGTAGAAGGAAGCCTCTTCAACAAATAGTACTGGTGGAAACTGGATATCCACATGCAAAAGAATGCAATTGGACCTTATACACCATATAAAAAAATAAACTCAAAATGGATTAAAGACTTAATCATAACTGAATGAGATTTTTCTTGAAAAATCATTTTATTTTAAACATATTTTGATATCACTGTTACAGAGAATATAGAAGGGTTGTTTTGTTTTTAACGCATTTTAAACAAGAGGTATTTTCAAAGTGGAGTGAAAGGTTGATGAACCCACAGCAATTTTTTTTCTGATGCTGAAAAAAGAAAATGTGATGATTAACTATGATTAAGTTGTATTCTAAATGTAAAGAAAATACCAATTTCATACTATCACATCAAACATGTCCACTTCTAATTTATATCAACTTTTATAGTTTATGCCTGTTATTAAAATTAATGCAGGAGTGAAGCCAAAGATGACAACATAGACCATTTCTGACTTCACTCCCCCTTCAAGTCCTACCAACAACTGTTCATGGACAAGGTAACACTGAAAGAATCCTTTAACATGGGAGTAAGGCCAAAGCATCCTGCTGTGTTACATAGATCAAGACAAATTTAATTAGAAAGGTGCGCGAGGAGCAGTTACATGCTGACCACTTCTCCTTCCCCCAGGCTAGTGCAGCACTATACACAGGGTCACAGAGGTCTCTCTTCTAACCGTACGATTTCAGTGATGGGAAAAGAGAGCCTGGGGGGACATCCAGCTTCCCCAGCATCATAAGTTGCATCTTGGGAGTCTCTGCTGTTTTTATTCCATGGGGATTTCAGGCCAGTGTGTGGGACTTGATCATTGGGAATCTGATTGTGACAGAGAAGTAGAGGGAGGGACTTGCAATAACTACCATCTAGTTTCTACCTACAGAGGCCAAGTAGTAGACCAAACTAGTGCCTTTGCACATTCGCAAAATGAAGTCAGTGGCACAAGCTAATCAGGGTACTATAGCCTGGCCCACTTCTGAGTTTGGTCCCCTGACCATGTCTGACTAGAAGTCTTGCAAGAATTCAAAAAGTTGCATGTTTGAACAGAGAAGCCAGTGGGCAGAGGCATCGACTTTAGGGAAAAGGCAGTGCCAGATTGGAGGTTGCCCCTCTACACCCAGGCAAGGGAGTTAATTCATAGCCCCACTCACTATGGAGGGTAACTCCTGACCCTCCCAACCAGAAAGCCTGACTGGAAAAATTTAGGAAAGGCAAAGAGTTGGCCCTCATTCCTGCTCAAGGAGGGTAGCTGAGTCATAGCCCAGTCCAATAATGATTGAAAGCCCCAGACCTGCCCAACCAAAAGCATGACCAGAACTGTAAGTTATAGAACTCAGAAACATTTGAGCTGAGTTCAGCAGGCAGAACTAATAATATATAGAGCAATGATTGGTTCTATTAGGCCAGAAAATCTGGAGTGCAGATTAGCTTGAGTCAAGAACACAGACTAAGAGCCATACTAGTCTTGGAACTGGTTCTCCCACTGCACTCATGCAGGGAAGCTAATCCATAAGACTTCTCATTGCTGAAAACATCCTTCAACCCATCCAACCAGGGAACCTGACCAGAACACACAGGAAGTTAAGTAGCTTATCCAACAGCCCTCCTTATGCAGTTATACAGAAAGCATCACTCATGGCCTTCTCTACCTACAGAACAAAACCAGTGGCCTCAGCTATCCAAGGAATTAATGCATACTCTTAACTGATTTGGATTCCCAAACAATGAGACTGGAGGGCCCTGGGACCCTTCCTGCCTGACAGAGGAAAAAAACTAATTCATAACCCCATTTACTGCTGAGTATGTTACCCAAGCTCAACTATGTAGGAAGCCTGACCAGAGAACCCAAGTAAACATGGAGCCTACTGCCTAGGTTGGTCAGGGAACTAAGCCAGCAGTTCTAACCAACTGTTCTCAGCCAGCAACACCTACTTCACCCAACCTCAGATCTTGGGCAGCATCCTTGCCCAAAAACAAACCAGATAGCAAACAAACCAGATTACATCACCAGAAGAGACTAATAATGCTCCAGTAACCGACCCTAGAGAAAATAATCTATGCACTATCAAAGAACTCAGAATAGTCCTCTTAAACAAGTTTAGTAAACTACAAGAATACAGAAAACTAAAGAAAATTAGAAAGATTATGTATGAAAAAATGGAAATTGCACCAAAGAAATAAATGGAAACCACTGAAACCCCACAAAAAAAAAAAAAAAAGGGAAATTTTAGAGCTGAGAAGTGCAATGACAGAACTGAATAATTCAGTAGAGAGCTTAAAAACCACACTCAACCATACAGAGGAAAGAATCAGTGGCCTAGAAGATAGGACATTTGAAAATATACAGAAGACAGAAAAAAAAAATGAAAAGGAGATTAAAAAAAAGCCTATAGGACTAATAGGAAACAACCATAAGACATAATATCTGCCTTATGGAAACTCTAGAAGGAGGAGACATAGAGAAAGGAAGAGAAAGTATACTTAAAGCAATGCTGGCTGAAAACCTCCTAAATCTGGGGAAAGAAATTGATTAGATCCATGAGGCCCAAAGGATCCCAGAAAAATTGATCCTGATTCTGATCAGACTTTTTCTAATATCTAATTAAAAACTTACTCTATTCAGATAAATTTATCCTTTATATTATTTTTTCTACAAAAGCTAATTTACTCAGAGCTTATAAAAAATTTTGGTTGTTTTTGTTGTTGCTTTTAGACCTAAATGGGTAATGTTCTAATAAAAAAGGATACTTTTTTCCCCACAGACTGGACAACTAAAAGAAAGGGGAAAATTCTTAGGAACATAACTGAACAGACTAGTTACTATTAAGGAGATTAAATCAGTCATCAGATACCTCCAAACAAAGAAAAGCCCAAGACCAGATAGCTTCACTGCTACTTTTACCAAACACTTGAAGAAAAATTAAAGCCAATTAGTCTCAAACTTTTTCAAAAAATTGAAGAGGGAAACTCTTAAACTCATTTTATGAGGCCAGCATTATTTTGATACCAAAGCTGGAAGAGGACACTCCCAGAAAAGAAAATTACCAGCCATTACCCATGAAGAATATAAATAAAAAGTTCTCAATAAAATACTAGCAAACTGAATGCAGCAGC
Organism: Procyon lotor; assembly: GCA_028646535.1. Lineage (NCBI taxonomy): Eukaryota > Metazoa > Chordata > Mammalia > Carnivora > Procyonidae > Procyon > Procyon lotor. The sequence continues at coordinate 123,604,240 of CM053606.1, read as the reverse complement.
ACATTAAAAGAATCATTCACTATGACCAAGTGGGATTTATGCCTGGGATGCAAGAATGGTTCAATATATGCAAATCAGTAAACATGATACATCACATTAGTAGAATAAAAGAAGAAATATCAGTGATCATCTCAATAGATGCAGAAAAAAAATTTTGATGAAACTAAATCCATTTATGATGGAAACTCTTAACATTTAAGTGCAGAAGGAATGTGCCTCAACATAATAAAGGCCATATATGAAAAGCGCATAAGTTTAATAGCTATCCTCTAAGATCTGGAACAAAAAAAGGTGCCCACTCTCACCACTCCTATTCCACATGGTACTGAAAGTTCTAACTAGAGAAATCAGGCAAGAAAAAAAGAATTAAAAAGTATCAGAAAGAAGGAAAACTGTCTCAATTTAAAGATGGCATGATTTTATATATAGAAGACCCTAAAGACTCCTCCAAAAAAAGCTGATAAACAACAAATCCAGTAAAGCTGCAAGATGCAAAAGTAACATACAAAAATCAACATATTAATAATATATTAATCTATATATTAACAACAAATCAGTAAAAGAAATAAAGAAAATGATCTTTTTAATAATAGCATCAAAAACAATAAAATACTTAAGAATAAACTTCAGCAAGGAGGCAAAATATCCCTACTTTAAAAACTGTAAGACAGGGGCACCTGGGTGGCTCAGTTGCTAAGGGTTTGCCTTCACCTCAAGGCCTGGAATGGAACTCCACATCAGGCTCTGCACCTGCTTCTCCCTCTCACACTACCCCTACTTGTGTTCCCTCTCTTGCTATCTCCCTCTGTGTCAAATAAAATCTTTTCTAAAAATTTAAAAAATTAAAAACTATTAAGACAGCAATGAAAGAAATTCAAGAGGCCACAAATAAATGGAAAATCATCCATGTTCATTGAGTGTTAATGTCAATACTACCAAAAATTCTCTACAGATTCAATACAATCCTTATTGAGAATCCAAGGGCATTTTTTTTCCAATGGCATTTGAAAAATGTAGAAAAGTAGAAAGTAGAAAAAAATTCTAAGATTTATATGAAACTGTGAAAGAATCCATATAGCTGAAGCAATCCTGAGAAAGAACAAATCAGGAGGCATTATACTTCCTGATTTCTAGCTATATTATAAAGCCATACTAATTAAAACGGTATGGTACTACCATAAAAGCAGACACATAGACCGATGAAACAAAAATGATAGTCTAGAAATAAACCCAAGAACATATATCATCAAGTTATACTTGGAAAGGGAGCCAAGAATATTCAATGAATAGTTTCTTCAATAAATAGTTCTAAGAAAACTGGACATTCACATGCAACAGAATGAAACTGGACCTCTATCTTATACCACTCACAAAAATTAACTAGAAATGTACCAAAGACTTAAAGACCTAAAACCAGAAAATTCCTAGAGGAAAATATAGGAGAAAATCTCCTTTTTGTGGGCCTTGGCAATGATATTTTTGGATATGCCATCTAAAACACAAGCAACAAAATGAAAAATAAACAAGTGGTCCTACATCAAACTAAAAAGCTCCTGCACAAAAAAAATAATCAACAAAATGGAAAGAATCTATAGAATGAGAAAAAATATTTGCAAATCAAAGATTTGATAAGAAGTTAATATCTAAAATATGTAGGGAACTCATACAATTCATAGCAAAACAACAACAAATAACCCAATTAATTTATAGGAATTTTTCCAAAAACGTTATACAAATGGCCAACAGGTACATGAAAAGATGCTCAACATCAGTAATCATTAGGAAAATGCAAATTAAAACCACAATGAGATATCACCTCATGTCTGTTAGAATGGCTAGCATCAAAAAGACAAAAATAGTAAGTGCTGGTGAGGATGTGAAGTAAGGGGAACCTTTGTGCACCATTGGTAGGATTATAAATTGGTGTGACCAATATGGAAAACAGTATGGAATCCTGGGCAATGGAATTCATCAAAAAATTAAAAAATTAAAAACAGAATTACTGTTCATCAAAAAATTTATCAAAAAATTAAAAACAGAATTACTATATGATCCAGCAATCCCACTTCTGGGAATATATCTGAAGGAAATCAAAACAGTATGTTGAAAAGATATCCGCACTCCATATTCATAGCACCATTAATTACAATAGGAAAGGCATGGAAACAACCTAAGTGTCCACTGATGAACAAATGGATAAAGAAGTTGTTGATTATATATATCTATAGATATAGATAGATATAGATATAGATGATATAGATATATAAATTAGGGAATGGATAGACAGCATGGATGGACCTTGAGGGCATTATGTTAAGTGAAATGTCAGACAGAAAGATAAATACTGTATGATCTCACTTATATATGGAACAACAACAAAAACAAAAAACAAACAAAAAAACCCAGAAGAGATCAGATTTGTGGTTACCAGAGACAAGAGATGGAGGAATGCAGAATTAAATGAGAGTAGTCCAAAGTCATAAACCTTCGATTTTAAGATAAGTTGAGTACTAGAGATGAAATGTATAGCTTGATAACTCTAGTTAACACTGCTTTATGATATATATGTAAGTTGTTAAAGTAAATCCTAAAAAGAATGTGTATTTTATCTATTTTTAAATCTATATGAGATGATGAATGTTAACTAAAATTATTGTGATAAAAATTTCATGATCTATGTAAGTCAAATCATTGTACTATATGCTCTAAACAAATACAATGCTGTATATTAACTATATTTCAGTAAATCTGGAGAAAAAATGCAAAAATGAGAGACTGCCCATTACTCATGTGATTTTAATAATACTGAAATTAGCTATTCCTTAACATTTCTAACAAAATGGTAATGATATATCTAAATTTATGTATATCAAATTTAATTAAGAATCTAAGAACGTAAAAAAAAAAAAAAGAATCTAAGAACGTAAAAAAAAAAAAAAAGAATCTAAGAACATGACACAGCATATAAAAATCTTTACTGGGGCGCCTGGGTGGCCCAGTCGTTAAGCATCTGCCTTCAGCTCAGGTAATGATCCCAGGGTCCTAGGATGGAGCCCTGCATCGGGCTCCCTGCTCAGCAGGAAGCCTGTTTCTCCCTCTCCCACTCTCCCTGCTTGTGTTCCCTCTTTCACTGTCTATGTCAAATAAATAAATTTCTTAAAAAAAACTTTACTAAGAAGTTTATAGTAACTAAAATTCTCAGAAGAATAGAATGAAAAATGGTTTAGAGAAAAATCAAGTAATCTTCCACTATCTCCATAGAATACATGTAAAGCATTCCAAGAAATCTTAATTAGTTCTCTTACTTTTAAATATCTCTTAGCAAAGAGATTTTATAAATATCTTTAGTAATTTTGTTTAGCATTTGCTTAGCTTTTGGGTCTGAAATTCCCTTGTGATTCTTAACTCTAACCTACAAGTATTCTATAGCTTTCGCTCTGTTAATACACACAAATAAATGAAATTTTTTATCTGTGAAGTAAATGAATGATTGGCAATATTATAGGATCCCCAAAAGAAGTTTTCTTAGCCTATAATAATAGTAGCTGTGGGACATTTTTTAAAGAATATTACCTGTTTGTAGAAATAAATCATCTTTTTTTTTTTAACATATTGAGTTAACTAGTGATTATTTTCTATTCATTATTCCTCTTCACAGTTGAAACTTTGCCTATATTAGGAATAAATGTAAAGACTGCATTGCAATATACCTGGGTTTGAACCCAGGTAAGTTCTACTTACCAATGTAATTGAGCTTGAAATCAATAGCTATAAGAGAGATAATTATATCTATCTCCCAAAAAGTGACATAAGTATTAAATCATTGTAAAATTTAATATTTATTTTTAATTTAATTTTCTTCCCCCTTGAACTTTTAGGAGTAGGGCAGAGGCAGTCATATCAAAATCATTTTCCCTTCTCAGCTAGATTTATTCCTTTTTTGAAGGAAAAAAAATGACATCAATTCAATTGCCTACCTCTTCCTTGCAGGCACCTCAGAGTTCGATTGTTAGTCTGCATGCTCTCTGACTTGAGCATACATGCACATACTCTAAGTAGTCCCAGTGCTTTGTAGAATACACCACAGGAATCACATCCTGCTGTCCTGTCAATGTGAGGAAGGCTCTGTGAGTCCCTGACAGGACTGAGAAAGTGTATCCACACTCACACTTTCTTTAGGGAAATTCTCAGTTGGAGGCTCCCCAAGTGCTCAGATTTGTTTCATAATACACAGGTCTATTACCCTCTGACACCTGGACACTGCAGGATGGCTATGAACAACAGCTTAAGGTGAAATACAGCAGAAGTATTTTGACAGATCTCTTTTCTTTTCAAATGAACCTCCTCATGGAGAAAAAAAGAGAGACTTAGAGCAAATAATTCTACTAGTAACTGTCTCCATTAGTTCAACTGGCCTAGAATGTCTGCGAATAAACATGCCATTTCAAAGGTGTATTTAATATTTTATGGCTCCTTATTTGGATTTTTAAAAATAAAGTTACCTTTAAATGTGTTTATTTCACTTTACCACATTGTGATATGCTTTTGAGGGCACCTTTGAACCTTACTCAGCATTGTGTCTTTGGAGTCTATGGAGTCCTAGAGTGAGTAAAAAATTACTGAAGCACTGAAGCATAAAATCCTTAAGAATTAACATCAAATAATTTCAGATGTCGATGTCCTTTTTTTTTCCTTGCCCAATTTTATTCTTACTAATCTATAATCTTGAATCACCTTTACTTTCCTTTCAGGTCATCCAAGCTGAAGGTTATATAACCTCATCATTTCCACAGCCTATCTTTTCCTACTAATTGAAATCATAAAATGATAGTACTTTGTTATTGAGTCCATATCATCTCTCTAGAGATAATTTCCATTTAACTCCACATTTATTTTTTCAATATTACAATATATGATATTTTTCTGAGGTTGACAAAGACAGATTAGTTCCACTCATGCTAAGAGTGGATACCAGCTCTTTCAAAGCTTTCTGATGAATGCCATAGTAGGTAAAAATGTAAAGAAAGCGTATACACAGTCTTGTAGAATTTGTAGAAATATATATTAACACACAAATATTTTGGGCATTGGGATTTGGACTGGTAAAACTTTATACAAGTCAGAGGTAATAGTCTAAGGAGAGGAAAGTGGCGTTTACAGAGGTTTATAATTGAGATACAATAGAGAAGTTCCATAAACTATCATGAGCATCGTTGGCTCAGAAAATAAAATGTACATGTTTTAGTAGCTTGAGAATTTGGCATGCCAAGGAATTCTGAAATATTAAAATCAGTTAACTTATACTTAACTCTTTCACTTTGCTATCCCAACCAACAGGAAAAAATCAAAACTCCTTAAAGCTAAGATCAAGATTCTTAAGAAATCCCGCTGAATTCATTTCATGCTTCCTCCTCCTCTTCCCCCTTTTAGATATGATTTATCAGTTTAATGTTCTGTTAGTAAACTAATAAACTTATCAGAGGGGGTTATAAAACCATATGCTTGCATTTTTCAAAAAGCATCATTTCAAACTTTGGCTGTGGCTGCTGGAAACATCCATTCTCTTATTTTTTTTCCCTATGGAATGGTATTACCAACTAAATATAAGTGATGCTGAGGAACCTGGCATGATTAGTTCCAATTAAGGGAAAGGTAAGCCGAAGGGCCAAATTAACATCAGATTGTATTTAAGGAAAGAGTCAATTTTTAAAGAGTGAGAAAATGTTACTCAACTTCATTTTACTTTGCAGAAATTGGCCTAGGCTTACAATATTTGTATGAGGATTTAGTACATTAAAACAAGAAGCATGTTGAGAAAGATAAGCAAATTAGAGTGGACAAATGAGGTCACTGTAGTGTGACTGGGACAATAAAAGTGAATTGTAGCAAGTGCACTGTTTTACATTTTCTCTCACATAGACCAAGTTCTCTAAAGAGTTACTGATTTAAAAAAGGCAAAACCATGTAAAACTCTAGAGCTACAATGGCAATCACAGCTGTGGCAGAACACTCTTCTATTATGGTGATTCTTGTCGTTAATCCTTCATAGCATGAGCTATGTTGCTTCGTTAGCCTACTAATTTGCAGTTACTGTATGCAGCTGTATTACAAAAAGCACCCAAATTAAGTAGTAAGGTCACTTCCTAGTTTCAGCTTAGTGGAAGTGTACATGATCAATTACCTTCCATAATTTGGAGCAGCCAAAGCTCTGGTTGCATTTCATTTTATTCTAGAAAGAAATAAATATTGTGTGTCACTGGAATAGGCTGGGCAAAGCAGGTGGAACAGAATATTATTAGCAGTGAGTGGGAAATAAAAGGAGTAAATTGATCTTTTACATTTTACAATCTTACTATTTCATTACAAACATAAAATATAGGCCCTGGAATTATTATGATCATTCACTGTTCAGACTTTTAAAGGACATCTTCTATGTGCCAGACTATGTTAGGATGCAAAAAGAATTAAGACCTAATTTCTGACTGAGAAAAGTCTTCAGCACAATGAGAGAAAGAGAAGAAAAGCAGTTACATGTACTCTGGAATATTATAGTGTAAATAAAGTATCCTTTAAAGACAAGTCTAGGGCCCCTGGGTGGCTCAGCTGGTTAAGTGATTGCCTTCAGCTCAGGTCACAATCCCAGGGTCCTGGGATCAAGTCTCATATCAGACTCCCTGCTAAGCAGGGAACTCCTCTTCCTCTAACCCTCTCCCCTCTCATGCTTCATCTCTTATTCTCTAATAAATAAATAAAATCTTCTAAAAAATTTTTTAAAAATAAAGACAAGTCTGGATCTAAAAGCTGATTCAGCCACATTCTATCTTAAGGATCTTGAACAAGTTGCTTATGCTTCCTGAGACTCGAGTTTTTCATATATAAAATGGGGATAATGTAAACTTTCACACAGGGCTAATGAGCAGGCACATATTTTGAGAAGACAATGAGATTAAAGATCTGAATGGATTTCAAAGGAGGATCTGGAGGTAAATACTTTGACTTGAAAGACACAAGTAAATTAACAGTTAAAAGGTTCTAGGGGAACACTATAATAAAAAGAGAAGACCAATAACTCAGTTCCCAATGACACCAAAATCTGTAGGGTTGATAAAAGAAAAGCAGCTGGCATAGAACAACAAGGCAAGGCAAGAGAAATCAATGAAGAATCACAATAGATGATAGAAGATAAGGAAGAATCAATAGCTCTGACATACAGGTCATATTCAAAACCAAGATGGGAAGAGATTAATTATCATGATAATAGTCACTTTGTCATTTTTTTACCTTTAAATAATAACAGAATCAAGATATGTTACTTTCTGAAATAGAATCTATTATCTATATCAAATTAATAACATCCATGTATAAGATTAATATTAATATTTTGAAAATCCGAATTAAGTGTGCAAGTATTGATCCAAGTCTTCCAATTTGCAAGATTAATAGAAAAATCGGCATATTTTTGGTGGCTATTTTAGCCAGGATGACCAAAATAACAGTAACTTAAATATATAAATTTGTAATTCTTTGTTGTGGCGGTCTGATTTTGAGCACCACAGGGCTGATCCTGCAGCTCCTTCTGCAGGCAAAGCACACTACCCTTATCCACAATGCGCAAGATGGCTTACTACTGTGTCCATTTTCCAAACCACAGAATGGAAGAAGGGACAGGAAGAACACATTCCTTCCCTTTAAGTACTTGATACAAAAATTCATCATTTTATATACCTCCACCTGACCAAAATTAATTCTATGGCCAGCTTGCCTGAAAAATAACTAGAAAATATATCATTTAGCTAAGCAGCTATTTTCCCCTGGTTAAAATCTATTACAATATGTAAGTAAGGGAGAACATATTCAAGGAAGACAGCTAACAGTCCCTGCCACAATCTGACAGAATTTTAAGATATTAGCCAATGCTGATTTTCTCTCATACTTTTTAAAAAAATTTATTTATATTCAATTAATTAACATAGTGCATTATTAGTTTCAGAGGTAGAGTTTAGTGCTTCATTAGTCTTACATAATACCCAGTGCTCATTACATCACATGTCATCCTTAATGTCCATCATGCAGTTACCCCATCCTCCACCCCTTCCCCTCCAGCTACCCTCAGTTTGTTTCCTATGATTAAGAGTCCCTTACGGTTTGTCTCCCTCTCTGATATCATCTTTATTTTTCTGTCCCTTCCCCTTGATCCTCTGTTTTGCTTCTTAAATTCCACATGTGAATGAGATATGATAATTGTCTCTCACACTTTCTTGTACTATTTGCTCTCCATGAACTTCACCCTTAATTTAGTCTGTGGCAATCACTGTCTCAGAGAAAAGATGATACTATTCAAAGTAGAAGAAAATAGACGAGCATAATTTTTAAATTTCAAAACTTCAATTTTGACTCAATGAACAAATTCTTTTCCATAAATATGTGTAGTGCACATAAATATTAATGAAACTAAGTAAGGGGTAGAAGACAAAGGGGGTGAAAAAAAATAACACTGTGCCCAATTGATCACTCATACAGAGGAGGTACAGGAGGAGACATGGGTGTACAGAACTTTATGTCACCTGGTTCCTCCTTCACTCTTAAGGAGATGGCAAATAGTCTCCATAGTTGTTCCAACCAATCTCTGGCCTAACTCAGATATGTTTACAAGTTACAGAAAAACCTCATCATGTCTAATATCAAATGTTCAACTTCACATTGTGAACAAAAGCCTGCCTCCTTTACTCCAGTTTCCATCTAATTTAGTTTTGGCATCTACATTTGGGGAATCCAAGTGTCTTTGGTTTCTTTTCTTTCCCCTTTGTCTTTAACTCCCCCTGCATTAACTCTTTAGCTCGTTACTGCAAGGCTAAAGCCAAGGAAAAAGGAACAAGTAGAAAAGATCATATTAGATTGATACCGTTATACTTGGCTTCAGTACTCCCACACTAACGCGTGCCCAAATGCTGACTTTACCTCTTAGGTTCTTATTTTGTGTTAACACACAGACAGCCTCTTAGCCCCTGGATTTCAATGGGATCTTCTCCACAAAGGCTCTCTCCATTGGTGATTTTCTCTCAACGTCATCTAAATCCAGGTTTCTTCCTAGGGCTCCAACGGGTTGAAGTCGATCTTACACACCATTGCCTCCAATGGGTGGAAGTGAATCTTACACACCAGTGCCTCTCTCCTCAATCTGACCAATCTCTGATCTTCAGGTGTATGGGGTACTTTCTTGGTAGCACTACTCTTCAAATCCAGTGGACACATATTCAGCTCTCCATTAGTGTTCTCTTAAACAATTCTCAGATTGCTTAGGGTAGAAGGAGCACTGAGAGGGAAGAGAGAGGAAATGCACCTAGTATTGAGCTTGGTTGTTTCCATCAGAACCAGCCTCCCTTCATATAGCTTTGACATGAACTGTGAGAGGATTGTGCAATTTGTTTACCTCTCCTGCTTAGCTGATATGCATTTACACTCCTCCTTGGCTTTTGGGATCACTACAGTATCTCTGAAATCACAGAGAAAGTTCCATTTTATAGTCTGTCACAGCAGTAGAATTTGATTATATAAGGCCTTGAGTACCAGAAGAGGACTGTGTGCCTTAAACAATCAAGTTTTAAAATTTAAAATATGGCAGAGTCATAAGAAATCTTGAGAAGATATTTTTATTAGCAGAAAATAGGAAAAACTAGCAAATGGGAGTTCAATGAGATAAAAACTATGGATCTAGAGGCTATATCAATAAATTACCCTTTTACATATTTCACTTTATACTTTACTTGAGTGAAGAAGAAAAATGAAATAAGGAACCAGCCAATAAGATTACAGGTTTATCTTTACTATCTTGAAATCATGCTTAGCAAAAATTGTGAAAAAGCACTGATACTTATACTGGAAAACAGTCAGGGCTTTACTAAAGTGTATTCTACTCCAGAGACTCCATTAGGATGGAGGGGGAAAAAGGTAAAAATAACCACTTGAAAGGAAAAAAAAAAAGTAAAAATAACTACTTTAAAATATGAACACTCGTTTACCAGAGAGAGAAAACACAACCATTACAAAACTTCACAAGTTGCCTGCAAAATGCGTGATAGTGGCAGAGACTAACACTCTGTTTAGGCTAAGAAAAACTGGAACATTTGCCCAGCGCATGTTAATATGCTGCTCTTTTTGCCATAGCTAATTTCTTATTTATGACAAAATCTGTACTGCCTTAGGCAGTTACTTAAAATCTCATTATGGTGAATACTTGGAAGTTTTAGAAACAAAATAGGAGCATTAACAATAAATATTGATTGCAGCCTTAAGTGAATGTGTATGAACTTTATCGCTTTATAAGAAAAGGAAAAGAGAGAAAAAGAGATCATATACTCTGATAGGTCCAATAGAAATTACACAGGTGTTAAAGTTTTCCTTTGGCTTTTGATTAGATGTTATTACACTTTTATTTATATCGTTCATTTAGTTCTAACTCAAATTTTAATATATATCTAAGGTCAGTTATTTTTTATTCATTCTTTGTTGGGAATTACAATTGCTAATACTGAAAAGCCATTCCTTTAAATGGACTATTATTTAAAATATTAAATTTTTTTCCCTGCATAAATTGTATCTTGAGAAAGATCAGTCACACATTCAAAACAAAGCATGTCCAAATGATAGCATTAGAAAAATATATTATACCTTTTCATTAAATCCCTTAGAAACTATGATACACTTTTAAAAATAAATTCTGTAATTTGCTTTTTCATAATTTATTAACATTCAACTATTAAGAAAAATACTTTTTAAAATTAATCACTTGATCTTAAAGAACATGCTGAGTTCATCATAGCCCTCTATTTTCAGTATATTATATATTATAGACACATTAAAGATACCTCTCTTGTTTTGTCTTATTTTATTCACAGTATTTGTTGTCTCTCTTCCCTGAACCTCATTCCCATGCCACACCTCCCTAGAGGTATCCACACTAACATATTTAATGTACATCCTTATACCAGCATTATCCTGAAATCAAAACCAGACAAAGGCACTACAAAAAGAGAAAACTATGGTCAACATTCTTCATATACATGGATGCAAAAGTCCTCAACAAAATATTAGCAAACCACATTTAACAATTTTTTAGAAGAATCATTTAACATGATCGTGTAGGATTTATTCCAGAGATTCAAGGATGTATCAATACTTGCAAATCAACACAATATACCATATCAACAAAACAAAGGATAAAAACCATATGACTGGAGACATCCAGGGAAGATGGCAGAGTAGCAGCACCCTAAGCTCACCTCCTCCTATGGCTAAAATTACATAATACCTGCATCAGTGCAAATAACCAAGAAAATTACCCCAAACCTCGCAGAATAAACTCCACGACTAAATGTAGAGAAGAGGCCACATGGAAGAGGGTAGAAACAGGACCAAGGACTAAACAGAATTGTGGAACTGTGCACAGGAGGAATGACATCACTGGAAGTTCAAGGGGAGAGAGAGACACCCACACCAGGAAGGCCACGTGGGGAAGACAGTTCCCTATAACATTTGGCTTTTTACAAAAGCGGGGCTGAATTTCAGGGGTTCTTAAAACCAGCAGGACTTAAAACATGGAATTTTTAAAAAATCAACAGGCTCAGTTCTGGGAGAGCTAGGAGGGTGAGAGGAAACTGAGTCCCTGCCTTAAAGAGATAACACAACAAACAGCCAGCAGAGATACAGCATTTTGAAGCAGCAGTTTCAAAGGTACCTACCTAACTTGCCTGCACACTGCACCACCTCCGTGCACTGCACTTCTGCCAATCCACCCCTCTGGACAGCTCACCTCAGTCCAGTCACTGCCGGGCTATTCCCACAGAGGACCAGACTGCACAAAGTTTGCTAGTACCAACACTGTACCCCACCTCCCTGTGCAGTGTACTTCTAGGGATCCACCCCTTCAGATAGACCACCTCAGTCCCAGGGCAACAGGGCCCCTCCTGCACAGGACTGGGCATGGAAAGCTTAGTAATAATACTTCCTAGACTCCCACGCTGTGCTTCAGTAGATCCACCCTCTCCAATACTTTCTTGGCCAGAGCCCATCCAGGACAATGCTGCAAGCCTTGCAGTATGCAAGTAGCCCCTACAGCGGCCAGCACTACTCCAACGTGACCACTCTGCCAGAGAGAGGGAAAGGTAATCACACATACCAGTCAGACTATGGCCCCAGCAGAGGGCTGGAGGAATAAAAGCAGTCAGACTACAGGCCTTGCTCACCAATGAAAGCTTCACAGGGGATACATCAGGCAAAGTACCTGGCAGTTTGCTGCTCCAGCATCTCTGGCAAACACAAGGTGTGCCTCAACTCTAGCCTAAAGTGGACTCCGACTGGTCAAATAACACCAAAGGAACCAAACACTGCCCACAACAGGAAGAGAGAGGAATTGCAGATGATTGAACTAAAGGAAAAAGTGGTTCAGCCACAACAGCAGGGCAGAAACATGACACATAAGAGATATCCCTGAAGCACTAGGTTCCGGTGAAGGGAAAATACACAGCAGAGAACCACAGGACCTCTTCTTCATAAGGCCATTACTTTCAAGTGCAGGAGATAGAGTTGTTTCTCCCAACACAGAGAAACAAACACAGAGAGTTAGACAAAATGAGGAGTTAGACAAATTCCTCTGAGGACAGAGGAATATGTCCCACATGAAATAACGGACAAAATCACAGCAAGAGACATAGCAAAATGAAAGTAAGTAATCTGCTTGATAGAAAATTCAAGTAATAATTAAGATACCCACTGGATTTGAGAAAGAATGGAGAACATCAGTGAAACTCATAACAATGAGATTAAGAAGAACCAATCAGAGATGAAGAACACAGTAAGTGAAATTAAAATCACAGTAGATGAAATAAATAGTAGACTAAGTAGAACAAATCAGCAACCTGGAGGTCAGAGTAATGAAAGGTAATCAGTCTGATCAGGTGGGAGAAAAAAATTATGCAAAATGAGAATACAATTAGAGAACTCAGTGATACCATCAAACATAACAACATTAGAATCAAAGAGATCCTAGAAAGAAAAGAGAAAGAAAAAGGGGCAGAAAATTTATTTGAAGAAATAATAGCTGAAATCTTCCCTAGTCTGGAAAAGAAAACAAAAATCTAGATCCAGGAGGCACAAAGATAACCAAACAAAATCAATCCAAGGAGGTCCACACCAAGATACATAGTAATTAAGATGACAAAAAGTAATGATAAAGAGAGAATTTTAAAAGCAGCAAGAGAAAAGAAAACAGTTACATACAAGGGAAACTCCATAAGGCTATCAGCTGATGTTTTAAGCAGAAACTTTGCCAGCCAGTAAAGAAAGTGGCATTATGTATTCAAAGTGCTGAAGGGAAAAGAACCTGCAGCCAAGAATACTCTTTTCAACAAGGTTATCATTCAGAATAGAAGGAGAGATGAAGAGTTTCCCAGACAAATAAAAGTTATTATCATTCAGAATAGAAGGAGAGGTGAAGAGTTTCCCAGACAAATAAAAGTTAAAGGAATTCATAACCACTTAATCAGCTATACAAGAAAGGTTAAAGGGGACTGAGTGGACTCATAAGCAAAAGTAAGGAGAGTAAGAAGCACAAAAACAGTAAAAAAAAAAAATACATATATCTGTAAAAAATCAGTCAAGGGACTCACAAAATTAAGGATGTAAAGTATGACATCATATACTATACCTAAAATGTGAGTGAGAGGAGAAGAGTAAAGAATGGATTCAAACTTAAGCAAACACCAACTTATTGTAAGCTGCTACATACAGAAGATTCTGTATACAAACTGAATGAAAACCACAAATCAAATCTCATAACAGATATGGAAAAGGAAAACGAGAGAGAGAAAAAAAAATCTAAATATGTCACTAAAGAAAGCAACTAATTGTGAGAGAAGAGAGCAAGAGAAGGAATGGAGAAAAACTACAAAAACAGCCATAATACAAGTAACAAAATGCAATTCATACCCTATCAATAATTACTTTGAATGAAATTGACTAAGTGCACCAAACGAAAGACATAGGGTGATGGAATGGATAAGAAACAAGAACCATTTATATGCTGCCTACAAGAGACTCAATTCAGACCTATATACATGCAGACTGAAAGTGAAGGGATGGAGAAGCATTTATCATGCAAATGGTGGGAGAAGAGACCAAGGGTAGCATTACTTACCCCAGACAAAATACTTTAAAACAAAGACAAGAGACAAAGAAAGACACTATATCATAATAAAGAGGACAATGCAACAAAAAGATATAACAATTGTAAATATGCACCAAATATGAAAGCATTCAAATAGTTGAAGCACTTAATAATAAATATAAAAGAAGTAATCTACAGTAAGACAACAACAGTAGGGGACTTTAACACCCCACTTACACAGATGGACAGATCACCTGAACAGAAAATCAACAAGGAAACAGTACCTTTAAATGACATACTGGACCAGATGAGTATAACAGATATATTCAGAACATTCCACCATAGAACAGCAGAATACAGATTATTTTTAATTATACATTATTTTGAATTTTTTAAATTTAATTTTATTTATTAAATAATAAATTAAATTTATTATTAAAATAAATTAATTTTATTTTTAAGGGTGCCTCAGGGGGTTAAAGCCTCTGCCTTCAGCTCAGGTCATGATCTCAGGGTCCTGGGATCGAGTCCCGCATCGGACTCTCTGCTCAGCGGGGAACCTGCTTCCCCCCCTCTCTCTGCCTACTTGTGATCTCTCTCTCTCTCTGTCAAATAAATAGATAAAATCTTTTTAAAAAATAAATTTTGGGGTGCCTGGGTGGCTCAGTCGCTAAGCGTCTGCCTTCAGCCCAGGTCAGATCCCAGGGGCCTGGGATCAAGCCCCGCATCGTGCTCTCTGCCCTGCAGGAAGTCTGCTTCTCCCACTACCATTCCCTCTGCTTGTGTTCCCTCTCTCGCTGTGTTTCTCGCTGTCAAATAAATAAAATCTTTAAAAAAAAAATAAAAAATAAAAAAAAATAAATTTTATTTTTTCAGTGTTCTTTTAAAATGCACATGGAACATTCTCTAGAAAGTCACGTTAGGCCACAAAACAAGTTTCAACACATTCAAATGTGGAGTTCAGTTTTAGGTAATTAATTCTAACCATAAGTTAGTGTAGATTAAGTACATTTTGGAGTTAAGACTTAATAGTGTGTAGTATGTTAAGATTAAGTGCTATAAGATATAGGGCAACATATTAAAGTTAAGCTAAATCTTGGTCTAAGGAGCTTTTAGGACCTATTGCGAGGACCACTGTTCCTCCATGACAGGCTTCATTTTAAGCCAGAAAAAGACAGGCCTAAGGGTATGGGCGTGAAACTATTCCCGGAATTTAGATTCTTTTCCGCTTTCCTGTGTGACACCTAGCCCCTGAGTTGCTCAAATGCACCAATGAAATGCATAGATTTAGGTAATTGCCATATAAAGGATAAGGAACTCGCCTACGTGTGTAGTGACGTATGTGCTTGTTTACTCAGGTGCATAAAAATGCTGCGAAGGGGAGAGGCGGGGCTTCTCACCTTTGCACTTTGCTGCGTCGTCGTAGTATGTGCCAGTGAGAGCCCAAGCTAGCTGGAAATAAATCCTCTTGCTGTTGCAATCAGCCTGCCTTTTGTGGGTTATTTTGGGGAGGGTCTCGATCCGGACATAACACAAAGAGATCAAATTCATTCCAAGCACCTTTTCTGACCACAACACTATGAATCAGAAATCAACCAAAAAAAAAAAAAAAAAAAAATCAGAAAGAGCACAAATACATGGAAGCTAAATAACACGCTACTAAACAATGAATGGGCCAACCAAGAAATCAAGGGGGAAATCAACAAATATGAAACAAATGAAAATGAAAATGCAGTGGTCCAAAATCTTTGGGATGCAGCAAAAGCAGTTCTAGGAGGGAAGTTTATAGCAACACAGGCCTACCACATGAAGAAAGAAATATCTGAAACCACCTAAACTTACACCTAAAGGAGACAGAAAACAAACAAAACCCCCAATCAGTAGAAGTAAAGAAATAACAAAAATTAGAACAGAAATAAATGAAATAAAAACTAAGAAAGAAAAACAAAAGCAAAACATAAAACAGCAACATGCACGTGCACACACACATGCATGCACATACCTCTCAACAATGAAACCTGAGGCTGTTTTTCTTGAAAAGATCAATAAAATCAATAAACATTTACCCAGACTCATCCAAAAAAAGAGATGATCCAAACAAAACCAGAAATGAAAGAAAAGAAATAACAAATGCCACCACAGAGATAAAGGATGATAAAAGAATATTAAGAAAATTTTATGCCAAAAAATTGGACAAACTAGAATTGATAAATTCCTAAAATACATAACCTCTGAAAACTGAATCAGGAAGAAACATTAAATTTGAACAGACTGATCATGAGTAATAAAAGTGAATCAGTAATTTAAAAAGAGTCACAACACACAAAAGTCCAGAATCAGATAACTTCAGAGGAAATTCCTAAATTTAAAGAAGAGCTAATACTTGTTCTCAAACTATTTCAAAAAATAGAAGAAGGAAAATTTCCAAATTCATTTTACAAAGAATGTATTAGCACAATGCCAAAAACTTATAAAAATCACTATTTAAAAAAAAAATAAAAAGAACTACAAGTCAGTATATCTGATGAGTACAGATGCAAAATTCCTCAACAAAATATTAGCAAACCAAATGCAACAATACATTAAAAAAAAATTCACCACAATCAGGTGGAATTAATTACCAGGATGCAAGAATGGTTCCATATTCGCAAATCAATGTGACTGATCACACCAATAAGAGAAAGGATAAAAATATATAATCATTTCAATAGATCAGAAAATGCACTTGACAGAGTCCAATATCATGATAAAAAGTTCAATATCATGATAAAAACCTTCAACAAAGTAGGTTTAGAGAGAACATAATTCAATATAATAAAGGCCATATATGCAAAACACACAGCTAACATTATACTCAAAAGTAAAAAATTGAGAGCTTTCCCCCTCAGATCAAGTCCACTCCCACCAATTTTATTCAACTTATTACTGGAAGTACTAGCCGCGGCAATCACACAACAAAGAGAAATAAAAGAAATCTAAATTAGTAAGAAAGAAGTAAAACTTTGACTCTTTGGAGATAACATAATACTATATACAGAAAATCTTAAAGACCACCAAAAAACTACTAAAACTGATAAATGAATTCAGTAAGTTTGCAGGATACAAAATCAATGTACAGAAATTCATTGCATTGCTATGTGTTAATAAAGAAGCACAGAGAAATTAAAAAAATCACATTTGTAATTGCACCAAAAATAGTAAAATTCCCAGGATTAAACTTAATAAGGAGGTAAAAGACCTGCATTCTGAAAACTATAAAGCACTTATGAAAGAAATTGAAGATGACACGGAAAAATGGAAAGGTACTCCATGCTCATTGTTTGGGAGAACAAATATTGGTAAAATGTCCATACTACCCAAAGCAATCTACAGATTTAATGTAATCCCTTTCAAAATACCAACAGCATTTTTCACATACCTAGAATAAATATTCCTAAAATTTGTGTGAAACCACAAAAGAACCCATATAGCTAAAGCAATTTTGAAGACAAAAAACAAAACTGAAGGTATCACAACTTCAGATTTAGAGTTATACTACAAAGCTGTAGTAATCAAAACAGTATGGTACTGGCACAAAAATGGACACATAGATCAATGGAATAGAATAGAGAGCCCATACTTACATGATCAATTAACCTACAACAAAGGAGGCAAGAATATGCAATGGGGAAAAGAAAGTCTCTTCAAATAGTACTGGAAAAACCAGACAGCTACATGCAAAACAATAAAACTGGACCACTTTCTTGCACCATGCACAAAAATAAACTCAAAATGGATTAAAGACCTAAATATGAGACCTGAAACCATAAAAATCCTAGAAGGAAATGTAGTCATTAATTCCTTTGATACTGGCCATGGAAACATTTTTCTAGATATAGCTCCTCAGGCAAGAGAAACAAAAGCAAAATTAAACTATTGGTACTACATCAAAATAAAAAGCTTTTTCACAAAACCATCAATAAAATAAAAAACCAACCTAGTGAATGGAGAAAGATATTTGCAAATGATATCTCTAATAAGGGGTTAATATCCAAAATATATAAAGAACTTATATAACTACACACACACACACACACACACACACACACAATCTGATTTTATAAATGGACAGAAGACCAGAATAGACATTTTCCTAAAAATATACAGATGGTCAACAGTGATGTGAAAAGATGCTCAATATCATTAATCATCAAGAAAATACAAATCAAAACCACAATGAGATATTACCTCACACTTGTCAGAATGGCTAGTATCAAAAAGACAAGAAGTAACAGGTGTTAGCAAGGATGTAGGGAAAGAGAACCCCCCTGCACTTTCGGTGGGAATGCAAACTTATGCAGCCTCTGTGGGAACAGTATGGCAATTCCTCAAAAAAACTACAAATAGAATTACCATATGATCCACTAATTCCACTACTGAGTATACTGATTCAAATTTTGTATCCAAAGAATACAAAAGCACTGATTCAAAAAAAAATAAATGTACCTCTATGCTCATTGCAGCATTATTTACAATAGCCAAGATACAGCATGTGTCTTGGTTTAAAATATTCATCCGTAGATGAATGGATAAAGATGGGGGGGTATATGTATATGTGTGTATAATAGAATATTTCCCAGCCGTTAAAAAAAAAAAAAAAACAACTATGAGATTTGCCATTTGCAACAAATGGTCGGACCTAAATGGTATTATGCTAAATGAAATAAGTCAAACTGAGAAAGACAAATACTATATGATTTGATATACTATATGATTTCATACTATGATTCATAATCATACTATATGATTTCACTTACATATGGAATCTGAAAACAAAACAAATGAACAAGCAAACAAAAAAAGAAGAAACAGACCCATAAATACAGAGAACTGATGACTGCCAAAGGGGTGCTTAGTGGGGAGTGGGCAAGATAGGTGAAGGGGAGTGGGAGATACAAGCTTCCAATTATGGAATGAAAAAATTATGGGAATAAGACACACAATTTAGGAAATACAGCCAACAGTGTTAGAATAGCATTATAAGGTGACTGATGGTGGCTACCTTTGTGGTAAGCAAAGCATGATGAATAAACTTGTCAAATCACTACATTGTATACCTGCAACTACTGTAATACTGTGTGCCAACTATTTATCAATGAAATCCATATATATTAAATATATAAATCAGCTACATGTTGAGAGCCACTTTGTGCATTTGCTTTTAAGTACACAAACTTTTATTAATGAGACATTCTGATAACTAATAAAGAATCATTGAGGATCATCATTTGTTTGCAAATGAACATCTCCTATTTTTTCTTCAACTTAGGTATAGAAAGGATCTGAAATATGCCTCATAATGTTTGCTTGTATTCCAATTGTCCATTTTAGGCTTTATGTTCATTTTAAACCAATAGGATATGATTCAAATGCTTCAAAGCATGTAGGGATTGTTCAGTAATTACTCTTTAACATTTCCTTCTCTCCGTGCTTTTCATAACTACCACTGAAGCCTAAAGAAAATCTTTGTTTTTAAATTCATATAATGGGGGGTGCCTGGGTGGCTCAGTGGGTTAAAGCCTCTGCCTTCGGCTCAGGTCATGATCTCAGGGTCCTAGGATGGAGCCCTGCATCGGGCTCTCTGCTCAACAGGGAACCCGCTTCACCCTCTCTCTCTGCCTGCTTCACTGCCTACTTGTGATCTCTATGTCAAATAAATAAATAAAATCTTTTAAAAAAAATAAATAAATTCATATAATGGACGGCTGGGTGGCAGAGTGGGTTAAGCATCTGCCTTCGGCTTAGGTCATGATCCCAGGTCCTGGGATCGAATTCCACACCGGTTACCCTGCTCAGCAGGGAGTCTGCTTCTCCTTCTTACCCTCCTCCTGCCCTTGCTCTCTCTCCCTCTCTCTGACAAATAAATAAAATCTTTAAAAAATAAAAATAAAAAAATAATAAATTCATATATCTTAGTGACCAGATAGTAGTTTTCTGGCTGTAAGTCCAGATCAAGCTCTTACTACTTAGAGCTTCTTGTTTTGATATTTGCGAACAAAAACTGTTCCTGGATTTTTCCAATTCTCATTCCATACACTTTCCTTGAGTGAGTTCATCCACACCTGTACATCAGCAATATCCCACGCATCGTCTCCCAATTGTCTAAATTCTCCAGCATCATATATCCAACAGAGGCACTATATCCTTTGAAAATCTTTACTGTCTTCTGTTCTTACTCTTGCTCTTTCTCTAACATAAACATATACACATACATGCACATACACACATCCTCCTTCCTTTCCTCTTTCCCCAATACAATCTCATGCCAGTCTGGTCGCAGAGCATGTTATAACCCATCATTCACTTCAAGCAAAGTATTATGTAAATAAACCTATAAGAGCTTTACCCTCAGATATGAAAAATACCCTCAAGGTATGAAAAATATTACATAGATGTTAGATATAGCTTAATAGGTGGCTTTTTGGCAGCTGGGGGATGGAGATAGAGAGTGACGTAAAGGGATATGGGGAGACAAGGAGGAATATAAGACACTTCCAGCTTTTCAAGTCTTTGAGTCTATTACACCTGAAGAGAAAAAAATTAACTTCAAGTTTACTAATAAAACATTATACAAAATCGGTGCTATTTTGAAAGACTATCATTTCAAATACAAATTTTTATCATAAGCCTTAATTTAGTAACTCAAATTTTAAACCTAATTCTCTTAACCTAGGTTGTTCAAATTTTGAAAGAAGAAAAAAAATAAGGAAGAAAAGAAAGGTCCCAAATTATAATGCTATATTTCTTGATACTTTTCTCAATTTTTCTAGCATGATAGTGATTAATGATCCCTGACTCCAGCTGTCTCTTATCAAGTTCCTTCAGGTCCTGATTTAGAAACTGAAGCTTAACCTTTCTACTGTTGATCAAGGGTATGGGGAACCTTCGAGATAATGACAGACTACAAATGAGGATTCCTCTAACTGGAAAGATAAAGGCTGAGCAGTAAGATAAAAACTTTTAAAATCATGAAGTTTATGGATAGGTAGAATGAACTTATTCTCAAAATTTTAGTCTACTTAAATCTACTTAAATTGAAAATCATCTATTTATATGGAACAATAGTAGTTCATGCATGTAAATAAATTATTTTAGATATGTTCATAGATGATTAATCCATATTTGACTATTTGAAGATAAAAAATATTTAGAAATGCCTAGATGTGGAGATAAATTAGGGGAACTTTTATTTTGCCTATGTACATAAAACATCTAGCTTTATAGAACATTTTGTTGATCCTAAGAAGCATATATTTTATAAAACATATCTTCACAAAAGTGCACGTCAGCCCTACACAGGGGCCATGCTAAACTTCTCTGTATCGTTCCAATTTTAGCATACGTGTTGCCAAAGTGTGCACTGTAAAAGATATCCTCTATAAAAAAGTTTTCTGGGGTGCCTGGGTGGCTCAGTTGCTTAAGCCACTGCCTTCGGCTCAGGTCATGATCCTGGAGTTCCAGGATCGAGTCCCGCATCGGGCTCCCCGCTCCACGGGGAGTCTGCTTCTCCCTCTGACCTTCTCCCTTCTCAGGTGCAATCTCTCTCTCTCTTACTCTCTCTCTCAAATAAATAAATAAAATCTTAAAAAAAAAAATTCTCGTTGTGCTCTGGATGTTAGACATGAGGTCTAGAGGTCTGAAGGCTCTCAACTTCCCTCCTGAGCTTCACGCATCCTCAGTGGAAATCCGCATGCTCTGAAAAGATGCCCTCCCCACCTCCACCTGGAAGACTCACCAAGTTACCACCAGCACTTGTTCTGTGAGCATCTTATAAGGCTCTTCTCAAAAAATTTTTTAAAAACTCTCAAAAGAAATCAAAAGACAAAGCCGTTTTTATTTAGTTATCTGTCAAGTGAACACATGCCAGAAAAAGAAATACGCTGAATAGTTCACTGACAGGCTGAAATGTACACTTTAAAGTTCTAGAGTGGTAGGGAGTCAATGGTGGCTATGCCTATGAAGGAGTAAAAAGCACTCTGGATGGAAAAGAATGTCCAAGGGCAACATACAGTGGTTTCAACATTTGTTATTGGTCATGAAAAGTCTTCAGATAGAGCTACTAAGAGTCTGGCAAAATTTGAAATGACTGTTTGGTCCTTTAATAATTTTATCTGGTAGAACAAGTTATGGCAAACACAATATCCCATTTTAATATCTCCTCAGCAAGGTTACTCTAAGTGAAAAACTTCTCTCATACGCATTTATCCCTCTTGTATTGATCTCCAGAATAAACTCCAAACTCTCACGTTACTCCTTACCACTTGGCTTTTAATCTCTTAATTTGATCTCATTCTCAGCTCCTAAACCCCTCAGGAAATCATTGTCATTCCTTATCAAAATTCCTCATTCCCTCAATTTTTTCTCACCAGTTTAGAAATTTTTCTTTCCCTTCTTGCTCCAATTAATACCTGACTTTTCTGTGATGATTCTGTATTGCCAAGATCCCTTAGGAGGAAATTGTTTTTCTTTCATTCAACCTCAGACCATTGGGCTGTTAGGTGTACCCTGTGCTCTTATTGTCTCTTTTGGCCCATTTTCCTGGTCCTAAGATCCCTAGTTTTGATCATGTCAATAGATTATGTGGCAGATTGAGTACTCAACCCCACAGCAGCCCGGGGTTTGCCAGGTGCTTTGCTTTAGCCAATAGAACAACTGCAAACATCATCTAAGCAGAGACTTAAGAGTTTTCTTACACATAGGACTCACTCCATCTTGCTGCTTATGAGAACTCTGCACCCACTAGTGTATGTGTAGGAGCTTAAGGTAAGTATGTTATATAAAAAAAGGCCCTTGGTCAAGTCATCCCCATTGCCCACATACCTCCATCCAAATACTAGACATGTGAGTTCATCTTAGATCATCCACCACAAGCTGCTCCAGTACAGACCAGAAGAATCTCCTAGCCAACCTACAGAACTGATGAGAAATAATAACCACTTATTGTCTTAAAACACTAATTGTGGAGTGTTTTGTTACCTGGCAAAATCTAACTGATATAGATTATATCACCCAATCCTAATGCTAGACTATAAGCTCTATGTGAGCAGTTGTTGGTTTGCTTTTTTCCCTACTGCTGTTGCCCCCATGTAAACGAAAAATTTTAGATTTTTCAATAACTTCTTTTTGAAAACATAAAAATGTTAAGAATGTTTTTAGATAAATATTGCCCTGAACTAAATATGGAGGAACATGTGTTTCCTTAATGGCTCACAGTCCCTAAGAATTTGAATACACATATGACTTAGAAAATCATTTTACCAAACTTACAATAAAATTAATTATTTTTCAACCCTCTATTCTAAAATTGAGATACTAAAATAATAATGATGATGTGGTTATGGTTAATGATTATAGTATTAGCATATTATAATAATTATTATTAATTGAAAAGCCCTTGATTCCTGACACTATACTATTTAATAGTCAAGTGAAACTTATAAGATAAACATTTACCCTTATTTCATGAAGGAGAAGACCTGATTCTTAGTGAAATTAACCACTGATCCAAAGCTTCATAGTTAGTGATAGATTTTTACATTCAAATCCAGAACTTTAGTGTTCTAGGATATAGGTACATTTTTTTTCTCTCATGTCAATCTTCCTTATATCTCTGTTTGAAAAGGAGTTTTTGAGATAGAAGTATACTTAGAATATCATCTGATCCCATTTCGTATTTAGGAGATAAGAAAACAGAGGGCAAAAAGGTCAACTAATCTAAGAGGACACAGAAAATAATTCATTCAATAATGTGCCAGGAACTTACAGATTAGAAGTAAACTCACAAGTGGAAGAAGACAAGATTTCATTTATTGAGGTTCTAATGTACGTTGGGCACTGGGTAGGTACATTTATATATATGTACATATACATTTATATATGTAACCTGGTTTATTCCTCACAACAAAGTAATAAAGTAGGTATATCATTTCTACTGATGAGGAATCTCAGGTTCAGAATTCATTAGTAGTAGCTAAATGCCATATCTGAAACCTGAAACCTAAACTCACTATCTGAATTCTAATAGCACCCTCTGTCACTAAATACTGCAGCAATCTGGGGTTATATTTTCTTATAGTATTTTTAACAGTGTGTTAGAAAGAAAGACAATCCAAGAATATAGTCTCTATTAAGAAAGAAATCTCCATATCAGAAAACTGGGATTCCCTAATATTTTGAGTTAAACTAAATAAACAAGAGCCAAGTCAGAGGGTCGGGGGAGCGGGGGAACATGTTGTTTTAAAAAATGATTCAAAGAAAAAAAAAATGATCCAAAGAGCAAATTTTGTTTCCGAAATAGAGGATCAGTAAACCTCACGCACCTGATGAATGTTAGTATTATGATATAATTTGATATTTTACTTTTGTAATAAAAACTACCACAAAATAATAACCTGAAAATAAAATCTAGATTCTATTTATGTAGTACAAATAAAATATTTAAGGATCTTTTGGAACAGTGGGAAACACTGGTGCTCAGGATTATACAGTAATGGATAGTTCATCTAATAAAACCTGGTTTCAGGGGCCACGCCCACCACTCATACAAGTGGTGGTCAGTTTAGAGGAGGAAGACATAGGATGGGCAAGTTCTGAACTTGCAGTATTTTATTTGTCCAACTGTCCACTTCCCAAACCAGACTGTGCATTCTTTAAATGATGGCTATTAATGATTGATGAAGGAAGGAAGGGAGAGGAGAGGAGAGGAGAGGAGAGGAGAGGAGAGGAGAGGAGAGGAGAGGAGAGGAGAACGGAAGGGAGAGATGGAATAATGTTACCAGGTAGAAAGTTCAGTCCACTGTAAAGATAGGACATATCTTGGTCAGAGATAGGTCAGGATGATGCATTATACATGAAATTTTTAAAAATGCATTAATATGTAACATTAAAACACATATATTACATCCAGTGAATCCTTGTTCCAGGTACTACAATTGACAAAAAAGATCACAAGTTATTTTTAAATTTTTATGTATTAAAATTATTTAAAAGAATATCAAATTAAAGTTCAGAATTTCTCATATTTACATGGATTCAGAGTAGTGAAATGTTAAAATGCATTTTAATATACTGATTAAAACAGCCTCAAACTAGATGAGAGTTACCATTTTACATTAACATAATGTCAACATAATTTTAATTTAAATATATTTCCATATCTTTTGATCAGAATCTTGTTAATATTCAAGTTCATTACTTCTTACTAAAGACTTACTTTATTTAGAGGTCAGAGGAATATGTTAGTTGTAAAGTATACTTACAACAGTTGAAATCTCTTAATTAAAAATTTTAATTGAAATATAAAATGTGCAATGTATATTGGGCAAAGCAAACCAGATAAAATTTATTTTGTGTATCTTTGGAGATTGCTGTGTCTCTTCCCATTACATGTGAGAAGCTAGGAAAATAGGTTAATATCCTCTTCAGTTAATTTCATTTATTCCTATGATCGTAAATCATAGAACAGTAAATGATACTCAGAAATGCTATTTTTTGGGGGCTCAGTCCTGAAAACCTCTTCTCCACACCCAGGAAGCCTGTCATCCATGCTTTCTGCGAAACTGTGTTTTAATGAAGCACCTATCCTAATTCTTGAAAGTGATTTCCTATACAATTTGGCTATTTTTGAATCAGTATTCATATTATAAAAAATATTTATCAGGCTATTTCAGGGGGAAAAATAACTATGGAAATCTATGAGTTAGGTTGCTAATGTATGTAATTAAAGGCATATACCAAGCATTCAGAAATTTAAAACTGTATCTTTGGAGACATACTGGCAGGCAGGCAGGAAAGAAATTTTTCAGTTAGAATGTGATCACCAAATACTGTCTTATTGAGTGACAGTTCCATTATGAAATTAAGTCCAGGATATAAAAAGAGTTAATTGAACTACACATTCATCACTGCCCGCGGTTGTGGATGAGAGGAAAAGAACTTGTTTACAGGGGTAGGTGGAGGTCGTAGTTTCTAGGAGCTATTGATCTAGTTTTGTCTGTAACTTGATTACAGTTGAGGTGTGTAAGGGAGTGGAAGTTTAGGAAACTGAGGCAAAAATAAAATAGAGACGATTCTTAAAACTATAGAAGGTTATGGACTAAATATATGGCATTTGGGAGGCTAGATTTATTCCAAACTGAAACTACAAAGACCTGCTTTTGACACTAATAAACTTGTAACCAGTAGCTAACTGTTTAAATTTTCCAAGCTTCAATTTCTTCATCTAAAAACAAACCAAAAAAAAAAAAAAAAAAAGCTAAGGAGTTTTTCATGATTTCAGTCATGGTGTAAGTCAAAACTCTAGGTGTAAACCTAAAAGTTAACATGATGCCTTGGCAAACTTCTGACATAGATGGGCATCTGCTTCATTGTCACTGCTTCTGGCAATTCCTACCAGAATAGCAGCACCCTCACATTCCACTAGAAGGGGTACTAGTTTTCAGGAGCTCTAGTAGCATTTTCAGAAAGTATGTTATCAAAGCTGTGTGTACGTATGCATATGGGTGTGTGTGTGCAAGTACACGTGCGTGTACTGGTAGGAAGAAGACATCACTAAAGAGGGGTACAGAAGGAGAAGAAAAGAATGTCACCATTACCAGGATCATTTCCCTTTAACCCACTTATTCCTATTACCTCATCTACTTTGGAGACCTAAACTCTCTAGAATCCTGAGCTTCTGAGCAGAATACACAGATTGCTATGACTCTCAGTTCATGAGTAAAATTTACTGACTTGTATCATAGGAACAGACAATAAAATGTCTTAAGTCCAATGCAAAAGGATAAACTTTGATAACAATTTATCTGGATGATATATTTTTCCATTTGCCCTATGCTCTCAACATTCAACTTCCTCCTTCCAATCTCCGCAACAATCCATATTTTATAAGTAGTATATTATTAGAGGCAAGAAAAATAAGCAGAAAAGTGCAAAAGTTACCTCCAGTGCAGAAATGTTGATCCCTTATATGGTCTTAATTGGTAGTCTCATTTCCTTATGGACTTTTACAATGTCATGACACAAAACACCCACCCTTGGAGAAGCCTTTGCTTGAAACTGGATGCAAATGACATCTTAGAATAAACTCTGTATCTTAGGAACAACATCAATAAATAAAAACTCAAAAATTGTACAGTTATTATATATCAAATAGTAAAATCTCAGTGTTGAAAATCATGGCTAAACAGTTAATCACAAAATGGAATGCAGGATGAGAAAATTATTGGATGACGATCAGATGCAATGATATTGGTATTGGATATTGGTATTGGACTGATATTAATGACAAAATGCAAAATTTTTTTAAAAGTTTAAGCATTCAGATCTTCCAAAGATATAAAAGGGAAAGGATTATGTGATAATAAAAGCTGTTTCTCTTGACCTTTAAAAGGCTTAGTAAACATAACTCAACACAATTCCATTTGGGTATGCTTCTTAAACTCCAATGGGAAATCAAAATTTCCAAGAGATATTCATTAGAATCACATCATGAAAGGAGAGTGACATCATTAAGATTGTTAAGAGGTCATTCCTGACTTTACTCCCTCTCACAAAGAGAACTAACACCTCACGGACAAGACAACAGTGAAAGAATCCTAGAACATGGAAGAGATGATGAAGTATCCCACTGCACCACAGAGACCAAGACAGACAGGACTGCAAAAGTGGAACAGTTACTTACTCACCATGTGGCCCCCACCCCCAGGCCAGCACAACACCTTACCAAGAGATACCCATCAGCTTTTGGTTCCTCCAGTGGGAAAAGAGCCCAAAGTGGATGTTATCTCCCCCAACATTGTGGGTTGCCTCCTGGGAGCCTCCACTCTAGTTTCACCCCACAGGGATTGCAGGGGAATCTGTAGGGCTCAACCACCAGGAATCTGAATGTGATGGAGAAGGGGGGTAAGGGCTCAAATGACCAGCACTCAGATCCTGGCAGACTAAGCTCCTACCTGCAAGATCCGTATAGCAGTCCCAACCAGCACTTTTGCTTATTAGCAGAACCAAGACAGTATACGGTCTGACCAGCAAGCTCAGTAGGGTTTGCCTGATTTAGGTAGAGCTTTACTGGCTCTACAGACTGACCTGCCCCCACTCAGATAGGAAAGCTGAGTCATAAACTAGCTCACTGGTGAGTAGAACTCCTTGACTCACCAAAAAAAGCTGGTCAGAATGCCTGGTTGCTGTATATCCCAACACTTTTGAGCAGGAAGTATAACAGTTAGAGCTGACTGTTTGCAAAGCAAGGCCAGTGGCCCCTTTAGTTAGGAAACTAGATTTGTGGGTTGGCTTGAGTGAGGACCGTAAAAAAAAATTCTTGCTGGCCTTGGAGCTGGTTCTCATGCTCTGCCTGAGCAAGGAAACTAATTCATAGCCCCACAATTGCCAGAAACAGCCTTCAGCCCACCAAACCCATGGAACATTATTCAGCCATTAAAAACGCAGAAGTCCTGCCACTTGAAACAACATAGATGGATTTGGAGAACATTATGCTAAGTGAAATAAATCAGAGAAGACAAATATTGTATAATCCCACATGTGTGGAATCTTAAAAAAAAAAAATCATAGAAAAAGAAATCAGATTTATAGTTACCAAAAGTGGAAGGCTGGGGAGGAGGAAATGGAAGGTGTTCAAAGGTACAAATTTCCGCTTACAAATAAGTACCAGGGATATAATGTATACTAAGGGGACCATAGTTAACACTGCTATAATATATATATTTATGTATATTATGCTTATATATTTATATACATTTATATATAAATGTTGATAAGAGAGCAAATCATAGGTGTTCTCATAAGAAAAAAATATTTTTTATCTTTATGAGAGGTCTGATGTTAACTAAACTTATGTAATCATTTCACAATATATATACATCATGCTGTACACCTTAAACTTACACAATGCTCTATGTCACTAGCAATAAACTGTAAAAATATTACATAACAAACCACATATAATATCTTATAGGTTTTCCAGAATGCTCTAGAAAAATTTTAACTGAAAATCAGAGTACCATACTTTTATCATTGATATTAAGTATTCTAGGATTATATGAACTGGAGACCACTGATTATAACTATAAAACATAAAAAATACAGACCTTTCTTTCACTTTTCCTGTTTATTAGTCACATAATCACACAATAAATAAACACAAGTTGATAAGACAAAAATCAGGAAACATGAAAAAAAAACAAGATTAAAGTATTAAAGTAAAGGTAAACTAAAATAGGGGGAAAAGACAAAAATCATCTTCATTAAAGCCTGGACAATCGATGATAAAATAAAACTCTTGCCAGATGTGTCATGTGACTATCTGATGTTTTTCATCAAAAAAGTTAAAAAAAAAAAAAAAAAGAGTCAAGAGAGGAAACTTAGCAGAGGGGAAAAAAAATCATCTTTAGGAATTCACAAAGAGAAAAGATACATTTGTAGTATATTACCAGACTTGGTTTTCAAGGGTTAGGGTTTATGAACTAAAATGAAAACCAATTCTAAAAAAAGTGCTTTTGAGATAGCATGGACTATAGAAAAGTTAATTGGTGTATTTTAACAGCTTACTAACTCATTTTATCCCTTAAACAATAACAAATAAGGGGCACTTGGGTGGCTCAGTCATTAAGTGTCTGCCTTCGATTCAGGTCATGATCCCAGGATCCCAGGGTCCTGAGATTGAGCCCCACATCAGTCTCCCTGCTCAGCTGGAAGCCTGCTTCTCCCTCTCCTACTACCCTCATCCCAGCCCCTTGTGTTCCCTCTCTTGCTGTCTCTATCAAATAAATAAATAATTAAATAAATCTTTTAAAATCTTTAAAAAATATAATTATGTTTTTTAGGCTGGGTAACTCTTAAATCACAAAATAACCCCCATGATATTATCCCAAATTTTCTTTTTTTTTTTTTTTAAGATTTTATTTATTTATTTATTTATTTGAGAGAGAGAGAGAAAGAGAGAGATCACAAGTAGGCAGAGAGGCAGGCAGAAAGAGAGAGGGAAGCAGGCTCCCCACTGAGCAGAGAGTCCGATGCGGGGCTCGATCCCAGGACCCCGAGATCATGACCCGAGCCCAAGGCAGAGGCTTTAACCCACTGAGCCACCCAGGCGCCCCATATTATCCCAAATTTTCAAAGGGACTTTTTTTTTTTTTTAAAGTAAGCTTCACACCCAGCGTAGAGCCCGACAGGAGGCTTAAACCCATGAGATCAAGACCTGAGCCAAGATCAAGAGTCAGACAATTTAAACAACTGAGTCACACAGGCACCCCACAAAGGGACATGTTTTTAATGAGCATGTATATACTATGATACACATAGGAGGAGGAGTTATAATTTTGTCTTGGGAAAATCCAGAGAAATTAAATTGGGGCCAAGGAGTCTATGGTCCAAGTTTTTATTGAGCCCCAAAGCTGTAAACCTCAACAGGAAGATATAGGTAACTACATAGAAATAATGGGGCAACCAGCAGTGTGATACGTGTGTGTCCTATCTAGGAAGAGTATTAAAAGTTCTCCGGCGACTGTAAAAAATTATACCTATATGGAAATTAACATTATTGTCAAAATATTGGTGCTTAGTGTCAGATATACTTTGCTTCATGACTAAACTTTCCAAAACCTAGAAAACTGTGGTGTAGGATAGACACCATGATAACAAAATGCTTATGAAAGCTGGCCCCCAAATTTTATTGTTCTGTGACCCTAGGTAAATCATTTGACCTCTCTCAGTTGCATTTTAATTATCTGCAAAACCAGGATAATGACAATACCTCTCTTATGGGTTGGCAGAAAATGACACATGTAAACTCCAACATCCCAAGGCTTTAACATATCACTCATGTTTGTGAGATCACTAAGATACAAAGTTTCAAAAGTTTCATGGCTTAGGTATCCAATTAACGTAAGGCATGCCTAACAGCTACACATTTTGCTTATTTAAATAAAAGCTAAACTTGTTCTAGATGTTATATCTTGTTCTAGACATAATATATTTGTCAGACTTGAGAGCTGATACAGAGCCATAAAACAGTGTAGTGTTATGTTTAAGAGCACAGCTTTCTGGTCAGGCTGAACTGAGTTCAAACTAAATTTCATTTCTCTTATCTATGAAATAGAAATAATTATAGTATCTACTCTGTAAAGTTGTTAGGAGTATTAAATTAGATTGTCCTAATAAAATGCCAAAGGTATGACATATAATAAGGAATTGCAACAAAGTTGTTCCTCTTTATGAGTGAACATATGAAGTGATCTAAACACAGCCTAAAAACCTTTGAGTGCTGACACTTCTTATTGTTTTTTGTTTTTTTTTTTTTACTACCTAGCTTCCTAACTGATTTTAATATAGACTTCTAGCCTCTAGTAAAGATAGTTCACATTATTTGGTTGATCACAGACAGTGGTGCTAATAGAAAACGACATGCTGAGAATGTCTTTGATTTTATGAAGTTTTAAGACTGGTGATCTGTCAACCATAAATACAACAACATAACTGTATATTTGTATTTTTGAAATATTTACTTCTCTATACTACAAAGAAGCTTCATTTTATGTGAAAATTATTAGCCATGGCTGATGCTGCAAAAGCACAAAAGATCTAAATCCGTTTTCGTGTTACTTACAATGTATTTTAAAGTTCGTTGACACATTTTTTTGTTGTTTATATCCAAAATGCTTGTCAGCAACTTGTACAATCATTTTAAAATATTTTAAATTTATGTCAGTGTGGTAGTAAGCAAGATTACTTTCTAACCACAATGGATTTCTTCTACCTGTGTATGTCTTTTAAAATTACTATTGCTTTCTTATCCTTATGTTAATATTTTTCTACATTTATAACACCTTCCCTTTGGTAGATTTTATGCATCCTTTTCAACTCATGCTTTAAGTAAAGGTGACCTTTAAAACACATAAATTTTCATAATAGGAAATGTAATCTTACTAGAGAACATCTACATGAACTAAGATTTCCTAAGGACATGCAGGTCACTGAACTTCATTTGTGTAGGGCATTTTGAAATACAGGGAAATAGAAATGTGAATTAATTAAATACCATTTCCTATGCTGTGCTCACATAAATAATTAAACTAACCAATACAACTGTTCTCAAACTATAGTAACCTGATTAACCATCCCTCTAACTGTTGCACATCGTTTGCACCATGCTATAAATCTGCATCATACATTATTTATAATTTTCTACTTCACCCTTGTTTAAATGCCAGCCATTAAAATGAACAGTGAAACTTACTGATGAAACATAACATAAAAACAACTATACATTGTCCTTAAAGGAGCACAGGGGTCTGGATTGATAACTGGGTAACGTGGAGTTTAATACTTAATGAACTTTTTATTATCAACCATTTTAGTTTTAATAAAGGGAAAAATGTGTCAACCATCTTGGCTATAATCACCTTATATGATGGCCTCTGTATCAAAGTCAAGATCGAGACCAAGTTTATATCTCTTACAAATTTGTGCATATTACCCTGCAGGCAGTTATTCCAAAATTCTATAAAGTCCATTAATGTATTGCTTTATTTTTTCAAGTGAAAACTATGCGAGCAGCTCTATTCCAAAGGCTCTGTGATATCCAGTGAGGTCATTGGAGTAGGAATGGTGAAAAGTGAGTTTTGGTAAATGATACCTGGAGGTAAGGGACCCAGAGGGTAGAGTTTAAGATTACCTCTAGTTTTCTGAATCAAACATCTGTGTCAAAGGAACTTCTAAGCAAATGCTGACAAATTACCACTTCACTCATGAACTCACTTCTCCCTCCCAGTGGAGCTCTTGGAGTGCTGATCTTGTCCACCTTGATTAGGCAATTTCCTCTACCACACCCCTCCATGTGTGAGTTTTGAGTAGATTAATTTTGTCCATTTTCTCAGACTGTTTACTTCACCTTTCCCCTCTGATATGATTTTATGACCACAAAGCTGAGAGAGGAGAAATTTTTTGAGAAAGAGGGAACAAAGGAGATACGTTTTTAAGTAAAAATCTCTTCTGGAGGTGGCAATTCAAAACCCGTGAAGACTTTTTAAAGAAAAGTTTAGTGAAATCATTGAGAAATAGAAAATAATTACAGAGCTCACCTAACAGCTAAAGCCCTAGTCCTGTAACAGGACAAATACTCCACAAGGTCATGATTTCCTTCTCTACTAGTCTCTTAACTCTTGATGTACCAGAGAAACTAACCTGCTTGTAATTCTCTGCACTCAACATGCTGTATTACTTTTGTTTTGACTAACACTCTGTCCTTCAACCAGAATATCCTCACCCTTTTCTTAGCTGGATAATTCTGATTATTTATAACCCAGGTCGCTGAGCACTGCTTCCAGGAATTCTTCCTTAATCTCACTGGGCTATGTGCTCCCATGGTGGGTCCAGGTTGACTGTCCATATCTCTATATTTCACTTACCACACTGTTTTTTGACTATTTGTTCATGAAGGCTGCTTTTCTCTATTTCTCCTAGACTATGAGCAGCTTAAGGGATAATTTCTCATTTATCTTCATATCCACAGTACCTAGCACTGTGACTTGGAATGCTGAATAGATGAACAAACAATGAATGAATGATCCTAGAGTTAAAGAATTAAATATGCTCACTTATATATCCCATCACTGGTACAGATTCTACTGAGAGGAAAATAAGTATTAAGAAGGGTTGCGAGAATTTGGGAGAAAATGGAGAAGTCTCAAAACTATTTCTAAGTGAGTTAAATGATGAGGAGTGCTGTGAAAGGAGCTATAAAAGAGGAAGTATGGGAAGAGAGTCATGTATTAAAGTTTATGGTGGTGAAGTTTCAATTGATTATAAGATATTGGTGTGTCCATGAGAGGTTTGCTGAAGTGGAATGGAGGAGATGATCAATGGATTTGAAGTCATCAAAGAACAGTGAATTTATGATGCTGATAACTGCATTCTTCATGAGAGTCAATTCAGTTAGACTAACGGCAGGAGTAAGATGAAAAGTGAGAACTCTGTAAATATAGAGGAGTTCACAGATAAAGTTAATTTCTGTGAGAAGTCATATGGATTTGAACTGAAGCAATAAAGAAATTTTAAAATTTTCTAGCTACTTAGGTCATCTAGATGACAGCAATTCTTTCTCTTGTCAACATACAGGCGTGCAGGTGGCCCACACACTAGACTCTTGGGTATTGATCAGTTAATCGGGCAATGTAAATGGCATTTTTATGTCCTCATCACATCTTCAGCCCTCCTCTTATTTCCTGTATGCTTCCTCAAGCATGCACTACCAGGTCTCCCTGGTTTCCTGCCTCAAGACTTTTTCCAAATGGTTAGAAGAGCATTTAGCCCATGTACATGTGCTACAGAGAACTGCAGGGTTAGTTAGCTTCCACCCACCCAGGGAAATCCTCAACCAACAAGGAAGAAGTTGATAGATGAACATCACAGTCTCTTCTCCCTCAGTGACAAATTCTGACGCACAATCTGCTTCCTCTGGGTTACTCGTGACAATAAGTCCACCATTTCAGGCTAAAAGTTTTGATGAAAATTCTCTCCATTCTAAGGTAAGATACCATATGTAATAACTTCATAATGATAGAAGAATTTGAGCTGTTATTTGGAATCTATTTCACCCAATTCCCTGATGTACAGAAATAAAAAATGGATTACAAAGAAACTAAATGATTTATTAAAGATTAGTAGCGGATTTCAGGACTAAGCCAGAGTTCTTTTCACTATAAGGAACAGAAATGTTTAGGGGGAAAAAATTGTTTTAAAAACAAGTCACAAGGGGCGCCTGGGTGGATCAGTCATTAAGCACCTGCCTTCAGCTCAGGTCATGGTCCCAGGATC
Source organism: Procyon lotor (assembly GCA_028646535.1). Classification (NCBI taxonomy): domain Eukaryota; kingdom Metazoa; phylum Chordata; class Mammalia; order Carnivora; family Procyonidae; genus Procyon; species Procyon lotor. Next base: position 123,569,214 of record CM053606.1, on the reverse strand, counting down.
CTGGGATAGAGTCCTGCATTGGGCTCCCTGCTGGGTTCCCTCACTCACTGCGTCTCTGTCAAATAAATAAATAAAATCTTTAAAAAAAATAAATTAAAAATTTAAAAAGCCATGCAATAGATGCATTGAGCAGGCCATCATTGCCTTTGTAATGGAATGCATCTTGTATAATACAGGAAATTCTCATCTACCCAAGTTTACATGGGTTTTGTTAGTTGATCCAATATTAGCATCTTCCCTTGCCTTTTTGACAAGAAATTATAATAAAATATGTAACTTATATTTGATTATAAGCACCTGTTAGAATAGCTATCATCAAGAAGACTAGAAATAACAATAGTTGACTAAGATGTAGGAAAAAGAGACTTGTGCACTCTTGTTGAGAATGTAAATTGGTGTGGCCACTGTGAAAAAATTCAGAACAGAACTACCATATGATCCAGCAATTTCACTTCTGGATATTTATCTGAAGAAAATGAAAACACTAACCTGAAAACATATATGCACCCTTACATTTATTGCACCTTTAGAATAGCCAAAATAATGAAACAACTTAGCTTTTCATTGATGGATGAATAAAGATGATGTGCTACAATACAATGAAATATTCTTCATCCATTAAAAGAACAAAATCTTGTCATTTGTGACAATGTGGATGGATCTCAAAGGCATTATGCTAAGTGAAATAAGTGAGATAGAGGAAGACAAAACACTGTATATCACTTATAGGTGGAGTCTAAAAAAATAAGAAAAATACAAACTCAAAATGTATACAATTTTGTCATATATGTGATTCTGTAGCTACATTTAGTCCCTATTAAAATATGATGGTTTGTAAGAAATTGGCAGAGAGCAAAGACCTTGTATAAATCATGCTTTTGCATTAGAGTTGAAAAGAGTACACAGTAAAGTAGAATGAGAAGACTGTCCCAGGTGTGACCTCAGTTGAGTGGGATGGTATCGTGGAAAAATCGTGGAAAATCTGTTAAAACAAACTTGTAAGTCTGATGAAAATTTGAGAGTTTTTTTTTTTTAACCTGTTCGTGAAGACTTTATTAAAAGATAGTACGTTTATATAAATATATTATCTATTTTTATAAAATACGCTTAGATTATTAAGATTTGGTAACAAAAAAAATTCTGAGCAATGCAAAGTGGTTTATTTGTGTTTCATTAAAAACTTTTAAAGAGAAATTTCACTGTACTGTGTAAATGTTAGGTGTTCAAGAACAGTCTGTATGAGTAAATAGCAATATTTATCCTCCAAAGAAGCAAATAAAATAATTGTACATCTATTTTAACTCATTTGTAACATATTTATTCTTTAATCGCCCACTTCAACCATTTAAAATGTGTTTTTTGATACAGGCATTTAAGGAAAAATGTGACTTTGAATAGAACTACAGGAAGTGGACTTTAATGCAATTGTAGAACAGCAATGCATGCTTAAAAGCAAAGTACATGCAGCTTTCCACAGGCCAATTAACATTACAAAAATAGCAAAAGGTTGCATTTAGAAAAAAAAAAGTTTTATTTTATTAGCAAGTACTAGACTAGGGTCAAACTCATCTTTCTCTCTCTCTCTAGAAAATCAGTTCCAGAAGACCCCTCTGGCCAACTCCCATAATCTTAAAGTTGTGCTGCCCAGATTAAAAAATTAAAAAAAAAAAAAAAAAAAAAAAAAAGCACTGCAGAAGATGTGGTCTTCTTTTTCAAAACTGTGATGGAAATCTCATTTGGGGTAAAAACTCCCTAGGTGCTTAAGATTTTTGCAAAGATAAGAGTGGAAAACCACCTTCATAAAACTAAAGTATTTAGGAGAAAGATCTGAGCTTATAGAATAAGCCTAGGGCTTTAAGAGGAAGAGTTAGATGAACAACTCCAGCAGAGCAATTTTTTGCCCCAAATAACACAAGACTCTCTCTGGGTGACACTATTTCTAAAACAGTAGAACAGAATCTTCCATCTCATTGCCTGACCTGGCTTAACTCTTGTCATCTTCTGAGAAAAGCCTCTACCCAGAACATGTCTACTCCAAAGTCCCTCAGAATCGTCCAGTTAAATCAGTTTAACTCAAATACTTTTTCAATGCCATTTTACAGGCTTTGCATATATAGAGATAAAGAATGATTATTCTCTTTGAGGCCTTTTGAGCAAGTTGAGGGAACAGGTGTGATTTCAAGTAAGTCTAATATGATGGAAAATACACAGTACCAGATCTAAAAGGACTGATGGAAAGGAACTCAGGAAGCTGTGTCACCTATATCTGCTCTTGCCAACTTTTGAGGACATTCTGTTGTAACATATACATAGTCTCACTGCGACAATCCTTGTTTCCAGCCCAATACTAGAAGAACAATGCCCTGAATAAGTTAGCAATCTTTATTCCCATATAGAGTCTTTAAAAATGATAAGTCAGAGGAACTTAGCAAACTTTACTTTATGTTCCCAGCCAGTTCAAACTTTATTAAACCTGACCCTTCATATAGATTCTTAATGCAATGGAAAAAATTAAAAGATCACAGGCCAAATATGGGAAGTCACATAAGACAGAATACTTCATATTGATTTGCTTTGATTTTCTGCTGCAGGTGATAAGATCATATCATCATCCAAATTCCTAAAGAATAATTTTTCTACTTAATCAGTTTTTTCAACAATTGGCACTTTAACTCCCAGATCTAGAACTTTTGTGGCCCATTATTTCTCTTAAGCCTTCATGTGTTTTGTGCTTGAAATATCATTAATATTCTATATGGGAGCACAGGCAAAATTAGCTAATATTCTTCATTCATTCTCTGTATTCAAACAAATCATATTCTCCTTATATCATCTAACCCTGGATTTTATTCAGGCTTTTAACAAATACTTATTGAACAATTCATCTTAAGTGTGTATAACAACGCTTATATCCACATTTATCTTTCCTCTTGTTATTATGATCTTTATTATGATCTCCTATCTTAACTCCACAATCACATTTGTGGAGTTAAGTCAATATTTTACTATTTTCGTCAATATTTGTCAAAATATTCGTCAAAATATTTTGTCAAAATATTTTTCAAAATATTCGTCAAAATATTTTGTCAAAATATTTTCATCAATATTTTAGTACCTGGAATTTCTTTTCTGAGATGCCTAAACTAGACTGTTTTTGCCAGACAGCCAGCACAACTTTCTTTTCTAGACATTGTATGTTCTCTTTTGTTACATTATGAATGAGTAGCAATTTATTTTCCCTAGAATTATTTAACTATATTCTTATGGTAATACCTATACCCTCAACATTATTTTTCCAGGTACTAAAAGCATGTGGTTGAAACCACCACATTAGACAGTTCCAGGGAGGGTAATATACACAGGAGTTGTACAAGGAGGCAGTGCTGCTGTTGATGGTAAATTTTTCCATTGGGAACTCTTTCAGTTTTGGTCTTTTTAGGTGACACTATGTTATGTGACATATGACACTATGACATATGACATATGACACTATGACCAAGATGTTGGAATCTTATCATTTTCTGTACATTTTATATCATCCATTTAAAATATATACACACACACACACACATATATATACACATAAAGATTTTTTTAGAGTATGTTTTATATTCGCAGCCAAATTGAAGGAAGGGGTATGCCTGGGTGGCTCGTAAGCCTCTGCCTTCGGCTCAGGTCATGATCTCAGGGTCCTGGGATCAAGCCCCGCATCGGGCTCTCTGTTCAGTGGGGAGCCTGCTTCCCCCCCTCTCTCTGCCTGCCTCTCTGCCTACTTGTGATCCCAATCTCTGTCAAATAAATGAATAAAATATTTTTAAAAAATTGAAGGAAAGGGACAGATTTTCCATATGCCCTCTGCTCCCTCATACATACAACCTCTCTCATTATTAATATCCCCACCAGAGTGGTACATTTGCTACAACCGGTGAGCATATATGGGCCTAACATAAACACCCAAGGTTGTTTATATCATGATTCACTCTTGGTATTGTACATCCTATGAGTGTGGATGAATATAGTACTGTGTATCCACCATTATGGGATCATATAGAATATTTTTACTGCCCTAAAAACCCTTTGTGCTCCACCTATTTGTCACTCTCCAACTCTCAACCCCTGGCAACAGCTTATCTTTTTACAGTCTTCTGCCTTTTCCAGAATGTCATGTAGTTGGAATCACACAGTACTTAACCTTTTGAGGTTGGCTTCTTTCACTTAGCAATAAATATTTAAGGCTTCTCCATATCTTTCCATGGCTTGACAGCTCATTTAATTTTAGTGAATAATATTCCATAATTTGTATGTACCATGGTTTATTTATTCATTCACCTACTGACTTTGATTGCTTGATTGCTCCTAAGGTTTGGCAAAAAGGAATAAAGTTGTTATCAACATTGTATATCAGTAGGTTTTAGTGTGGGAAAAATTTTCAGCCCCTTTGAGTAAATACCAAGGAGCACAACTGCTGGATTTTATGGCAAAAGTATGTTTAGTTTTGTCAGAAACCACTAAACTTCTTCCACAGTATCTGCACAATTTTGTATTCCGATCAGCAATGAATGAGAATTTTTGTTGTTTCCCTTCATGTTAACATTCGGTGTTGTCCGTGTTCCAGATTCTGGTCATTCTAATAAGTGTTTATTGATATCTCACTGTTGCTTTAATTTTCATTTCTCTGATGAGCTATGATGTAAAACACCTTTTCAGATGCTTATTTACCACCTGCATATCTTATTCAGTGAGGTATTTGTTAAGATCTTTGGTCTTTTGTCAGGATGTTGGTCCTATTTTTAAAAGTTCTTTGTGTATTTTGGATCACAATTTTTTACCAGATGTGTTTCTTGCAAATATTTTTCTCCCAGTCTGTGGTTCATGTTCTGATACTTTTAACACTGTTTTTCACAGAAAGAGAATTTCTTCTAAATTTTAATAAAGCACAGCTTACCAATAACTTCTTTCATGCATTTTTACCTTTGGTGCCATACCTAAAAAGTCATTGCCATACTCAAGACCACTTAGACTTACTCTCGTTATCTTCTAAGAGTTTGATCATTTTGCATTTTACATTTAGGTCTTTCATTCATTTTGAGCTAATTTTTGTAAACGGTGTGAGGTTTGTGTCTAGATTTTATTGCATGTGGATGTCTAGTTGTTCCAGCACCACTGAATGAAGACTATCTTTGCTCCTGTACTGCCTTTACTCCCTTACAAGGATCAGTGGACTGTGTTTATGTGGGTGTATTTCTGGGCTCTCTATTCCTTCCATTGCTCTATCTGTTCTTTCACCAATACCACACAGTCATGATCATGGTAGGTTTATAGTAAGTCTTACAGTCAGGTAGTTTTAGTCTTCCAACTTCATTCTTTTTCAATATCGACTTGGCTATTCCAGACCCTTTACCTGTCCATATAAATTTTACAATCTGTTCGTCTGTATTCACAAACAACTTGCTGGAGTTTTGACTAGCATTGCACTGAATCTATAGATCAAGTTAGGAAAAACTGACATCTTGACAATATTGAATATTTCAAATTTGAAATTTGAAATATTTTGAAATTTGAAATATATTGAATTTGAACCCACGAACTCTCCATTTATTTAGTTCTTTGATTTCCTTCATCAGACTTCTATAGTCTTCTTCATATAGATATTGCACATATTTTGTTAGATTCATACCTAAGTGTTTCATTTTGGGGGTGTTAATGTAAATTATTTTGGGGTTTTAATTTTAAATTTCACTTGTTCATTGTTGGTATATAGGAAAATAACTCATTTTTTTTATTAAGATTGTTCCTAGTTTTGTGCCATCTTCTTATAGTCCATATATAGAAGATTATACCTGCCTCATACTCTTAAACTTTGCTTTAAACTTCCTTGGCAGATTAAGTGTCAGTCACCTTTCTCATCACAGGTTTGATCTTTGTCTCAAACATATTTTTTTCTCCTTTCTATGAAAAGCTTCCAATTTTTGGTTTATCTTAAAATGCATTCTTATATTCAAAAAATGAATTTGATAATTGTCATTGGGCAGTTTTTGTTCAGAAACAGAAACTACTTCAGTATTGAAGAAAGGCTTTTAGGCTTTTTAAAAATCTTAAAGTATATTTTTTAGTCATAAACCCAAATCTTCCATTTTTCAACATCCTCTTAATTTTACTTTGCTAGAGTCAGATTGCCCTGGTTTAAGTTTACATCTATGGGCTGTACAACTTTAGTCAACTAGCCTAACTTTCTGAGTACAGTCCAACAGCTTTAGAATGGAATCTTAAATGTATTTAGGATATAAAATGTATATGAGCATTTGTTGATATTATATTTTAAAAGTACTTGGCAGAGTCCCTGGCACATGATGTTTACTCAGCAAATCAGAGCTGTCTATATTCCAGCATTATACCTTACACAAAAATATGAAAAGTGAACAGATACAGAAATACTCACCATATTGAGGTATTGTAAAAACAATATTATTGTGTGAATACATAATTTGGGGAAAAATTGCAGGTTTGATCTTTGTCTCAAACCTGCAATGAGAAAGGTGACTGACACTTAAAATTGTTACTCTAAAGACAAGTTCAATGATTAAGTTTGAGCAAAATAAGATAAAATAAGTTTCTTGGCTGAATGCTTTCTCAGAGATTCTAATATACTAATAGGATAAATAGGAAGAATTTGCCAAACACATTGACTTATTACGAGCAACACCCCAAGGTTTGATGGCACCTACTTTAGGAAGTGTTGACTGGTAAATTTGAAGAAGGAAAAATATTTAGTGGGAAGACGTTATCTTATCACATATTTTTTTTTTAAAATCACTGACTTCTGTGCAGAGAAATTGATCCGTCAAAAAAATGTGGGAAATTTAGACTCATGTTGTTTTAATTTTATTTTCTGAGTAAGAAAGATGGAAAATATTAGGAGAAAATATTTTGGATCAGAATTCTCACTTTTTACATTATGCCACCATTCCATAAAGTAGTAGTATTTTTCTAATAAGAGCAGTATGATACATATTTCCAGAAATGATTTGCAAACATTGTGAAGTTTTGTATAGATGGTCATAATACCCCTGATTTTTTCACAGCCCTGATGTTTTAACAGCCACATAAGGGTATTCCTAAAATTAGTAGCTTTTTGTTATACATACTTGCTCTTCATATAGTAGTCATCAATCTTTTAGAAGAAGCATCATGACTCAGTGCAAAATGCTGAGTCTCTGAAAATAAAACAAAATCTCTAAATATATGAAAAAATGTGAGAGACTGTATGGAAACATAGAAATACAACCTAAGTAATCAAATATGAAACTTTAAAATTTCCCTAAAAGTATGTAGTTTTATGATCAAACCAGTAAAATAACTTACTACCTAATGATGCATTCTATTTCAATTTATTTAAGAATATGATTCAAATTCTACTTTGAAAAGTATTTCTATTATCTTGTAGATTCTACCAACAAGTTCACCACGTCTTAATGGTATCTGGCATCTTACAGCCATTCAGTATGTATTTACTGAATGAATGAATGAAGCACATGCCAAACTACAGAATATTAGCTTTGTCTCAAGAAAAATCGAGTTCACAGCTAACATTGGACTGAATAGTGAAAACCTGAAACATCAGAAAAAAGACAAGGATGCCTTCTCTTACAACTTCTATTCAACATAGTACTAAGGTCCTAGGAAGAAAAGGAATCTAAATTAGAAATGAAGGAATAAAGTATTCTCTGACCAGGACATGATCCTATATTTAGAAAACCTTAAAGACCTCATACACACACACACACACACACACACACACACACACACACACCTGTAGAACTATTAACTAAGTTCAGTAAAGTTTCGAAAAAAAATCAACATACAAAATCAATTGTTCTTATACACTAACAAGGAGCCATTTTAAAAAGAAATTCAGAAAACAGCCTCATTTACAATAACACCAAAAAGAGTAAAATTATTATGAAATAACAAAGGTCTTCAAAGATTTGTACCCTGAGAACAAAACAATAATGAAAGAAATTAAGAGAGACACAAATAAATGGAAAGAAACTCTGTGCTCACAGATTGAAACACTTAACATCATTAAAACATCCATACTACCAAAACTGATCTACAAATTCAATGTAATCCCCAACAAATCATGATTTAAAAAATTTTTTTCTTACAGGAATAGAAAAAATCCTAAAATAGGGCACCACAAAGACCCACAGTAGCCAAAGCAATCTGATGAGGAACAAAGCTATAAAGATCAAATTCCTGATTTCAAAATATTTCACAAAGCTGCAGTACTTGGAATAGTACAGCACTGGCATATGAACAGACCGACAGATCATTGGAACGTAATGGAAAACCTATAATTAAACCCAAGCAAATATGGTCAACTGATCATTAACAAGGATGCCAAGAATAACCAAGTAACCCATTTAAAAATTGAGCAAAGGACTTGAACAGATAATTCCCCTAAAACATTCAAATAGCCAACAGGTATATGAAATAATTCAACATTAGTTAACAAGAAAATGCAAGTTAAAATTACATCATCTCACACAGTTAAGATAGCTTTTATCAAAAAACAAAGATAAGTTTGAAAGAGGATGTAAAGAAATTGGAAACTTCGTATAGTGTTTATGGAAATGTAAATTGATATGACCGCTATGTAAAACAGTATGGAGCTCTTTCAAAAAAATTAAAAGAACTACTATACGATCTAGCAATCCCTTTGGTATATATTCAAAATAATTGAAATCAGGATCTCAATGAGATATTTGCACTCTCATGGTCACTGCAGCATTATTTACAATAGCCAAGATACAGAAATATACAAACAATCCAAGTATCCATTGATGAATAGATGGATAAAGAAAATGTGATACACACACACACACAATTAGTAATGGAATATATATATTATATATATATATACACGATATATAAGGTAGCATCCTCTCTCTCCTCCCACCACCATTAAGTCTCCTTGGTTTTAGAGATCTTGATTTAGATAACCACAATTTGGACTGTTCATTTTCCTCTTTCTGCACTATATATATATATAGTCTGTGTATAATGGAATATTATTCTTCCATAAAAAGGAAAGGAACTCTACAGTTTGCAACAACATGGATGGATCTTGAGGGCATTCTGTTAAGTAAGTTAGAGAATGACAAATACTGTATGTTTTCACTTATATGTGGAATCTAAAAAAGTCATATTCAGAGAGAGTAAAATGGTAATTGATGGGTTGGGGATGGGGAAAATGGGCAGATGTTGGTCGAAGGACATAAACTCCCAGCTGTAAGGTGAGTATATTCTGGGATCTAATGTACACCGTGATGACTATCATTAACAATGATGTATGATATACTTGAAAGTTGTTAAGAGGGTAAATCTTAATTTTTTTTTTAAATCTTAAATTTTATCACTACAAAAGAAAAGGTAAATATGTATAGGGATGGAGGGTGTTCAGTAACCTTATTGTGGTAATCATTTCACAACATATATGCATCATCATGTGGTATACCTTCAACTTACATGTTCAAGGTTAATATCTCAGCAAACTAGGGAGGGGGAGAAGGTGTTCTACACCATTAGTCATCTGAAAATGCAAAATAAAACTACAGTGAGCCATCAATACATACTTATCAGAAAAAGTAAATAAAGAGCCTGTGATAACTCCAAACGCTGGCAGAGAAAGCTGCTCACTCATATGTTGCTGGTGAGAATGTAAAATGCTACAGCCCCTCTGAAAAACAGTTCATCAACCTCTTTTAAAACAAATAATGATCTTAATATAAGACTCTGTGATTGCACTCTTGGGCATTTATTCCAGAAAAATGAAATATACATTCACACAGAATGTGTACATGAATGTTCATATATGAAATAGTCAAAAACCGGAAACAATCTGGATATCGTTCCAGAGGTGAATGGTTCTATCAACTGCAGTCACCAAAACCGTGGAATCCTACCCAACAATAAAAAGAAATACAGTGTAGGCCACGACAGTTGAGTTTTCTTTTCTTTTTTTAATCTAAGTGGCTGATTTCAGCTTTGATTGCTGAGGCATTTCTTCAAAGACTACTATCTCAAAAACACCTTGCCAAGCATAGAACTAGATAAAGAGCCAGGTAGCATCCTCTCTCTCCTCCCACCACCATTAAGTCTCCTTGGTTTTAGAGATCTTGATTTAGATAACCACAATTTGGACTGTTCATTTTCCTCTTTCTGCACTTTAAATTCCCACTGGTATGTTTTAAATACACCAATAAAGAGTGATCTTGTGAAACCCTAGGGCTCCCACCATGATTCCAATAAAAGCAGAGCCCCAGGCCCACGCTTTTACTTTCTTACTCTACCTGCAGCCTAACTGTGTGGCCCCAGATGAGTGGTGTGCTTTCCAGGACTTGAGTGATAAACCTCGTCCTCTTCCAAAGCTTCCTGATGGTTATTGCTTAGGGTGTCTTGGAACCAAATGAGAACCACCAGGACCCGTCCAGAACAACACTGGTTATCAATAGGCTGAGACACACAACGAGAACAGATTATTGATACATAAAACCTGAATGAACCTCAAGACAATCATTTGTCTTGACAGGCTACATACTGCATGATTCCCTTCATATAGCATTCTTGATATGACAAAACTATAGAAATAGAAAACAAGATAGTGGTTGCCAAAGGTTAGGATGGGAGTTAGTGGGGGTAGTAACTATTACTTAGCAAAGCAAAGAAGCCTTGTGGTGATGGTACAGCCTATGTCTTGACTCTGGCAGCACTTACACTAAGCTACACATGTGATAAAATTTCACTTAGTCCATTTGGGCTGCTGTAACAAAAATACTATAGGTTGGGTGGTGTAAACAACACAGATTTATTTGTCACAGTTCTAGAGGTGCCAGCAGATTCAGTGTCTGGTGAGAGCTTGCTTCTCGGTTCATAAACACTAGCTTCCCACTGTGTCCTCACACAGCAGAAGGGGTGAGAGAGCTGTCTGGAGTCTCCATCGATCCCATTCATGAGGGAGGGGCCCTTCTGTCCTAACCACTTCCCAAAGGCCCCATCTCTAAATTCCATCACATTGGGGATTAGGTTTCAATACATGAGTTTTAAGGGGACATAACCATTCCGTTTATGGAATACACATACTAACCAGTGTATGTGTAACTGGTGAAATATGACTAAGGCCAATGGATTGTACCCATGTCAATTTCCTGGTTCTGATACTGTACTATACTTATGCAAGATGTTAACATTGGGGGAGGCTAGTGAAGTATGCATGGGACCTGCCTGTACATTTCCTGGCAACTTCCTGTGAATCTATAATTATTTCCAAATAGAAAGTTCAAAAAAAGCCACTCGGGGCACCTAGGTGGCTCAGTGGGTTAAAGTCTCTGCCTTCGGCTCAGGTCATGATCTCAGGGTCCTGGGATCCCTGTATCGGGCTCTCTGCTCAGCAGGGAGCCTGCTTCCCCCTCTCTCTCTGTCTGCCTCTCTGCCTACTTGTCATTTCTGTGTCAAATAAATAAATAATCTTTAAAAAAAAAAAAAAAGCCACTCAAGAGAAAATAAGCCATGCATCCTCCATAGGATAACAATATTGTTTATATTCTTAAATGCTAGGACAGTGCTAAGTATATATAGGCACTCAAGTAATAGTTCTTAAATTACAAAAAAAGAAGTATCAATATTAAAAGCAGACAATATATCTTTAAATTCATTCTAACAATTAACATATGTCTAAACTGTTCAGGATGGTATTCATATTTATTGCCCATATCTAACCTGTAATGGACATGTAGTCAATGTATCTTACAGTTTTGTAGATGGATTTCAAGTCACTAATAAACTGATACATTAAATTCTTAATTCTTAGAGTAAGCAAAGTATAACATATGGTGAGGATATAAAAGTGAATTTCACTTGTATAAAATAAGTGCAGCAGCAACAGAAAAACTTGATTAACACAGAGGAAGAGATTCGAATCCCTCATGTTGCCCCAGTTTTCAAACTAAGATGTGGTATTGATTTTTGCACCTTGTTAAACTAAAACCTACTGTCAGAGACCATTTTTTATTCTGGGAGATCTTTTAAGATAAGAAAATTGGGCTTCATTTTATCTTAATTCATCTGATGAAAGCTTTCTCATTCTCTCACTTATTCTACTCCTTCCCTACCACCTCTTTTACTCTTTAATAGACAAGGTTTCACTTCAGGCACAGAAGAATCAATACAAAACTAAATACAGTGTACTACTACCCATCAAAGACTAAATGAAGAAGTATATGAAGTCTTGTAGTTTGAGTAAAATCAGCGAAGCCTGTCCTTTTGTTACTTAACCTTTTAGCTAGTCAAAAGCTCATTTGAGTAGAAATACAAGAGAAAAGTATCGGATACACTTTCTTAGATGCTGACTCAGTTGTAACAGTGATAAAAAAAAAAAAAAAAATGAAGATCCCCACATCAGTGACTTAAATATTACTGGAATTTCTTTCTCAGGTGAAAGATATATAGGTAAGTTGTGCAGACTTGTTTGGTATTTGCCAGAAGACATTAGGGCCAGGCTTCCTTCTAGTTTCTCTCTACAGACCCTAGGATGTGGCTTTGAATCCTATGAGATAAGAGGGCTGTTGGAGTTCCAGCTATCTCAGTTGCATTCCAGGAAGCAGGATAGAAGGTATAGCAAATCATTTTTAGAATCCCTCTGAAGTCCTACACAATACTTCCATTTATATCTTCATGACAATAACTTAGTCAAACAGTTATTTTCTAAAAAGGAAACTGAAAGATTTCCCTTTGGAAAGTAGACGATGTGCCCACTAAAAATTGTAGATTTCTGAATTTCAAAGAAAACACAGATTGGCTCTTGGGACATAACTAAACATCCCTGCCATAGGTGCCATGGAGTTTACTCCAATTTCTGAATTCCTTACTGAATAGGGAATGTATGGAATTTCAATTAAAAAAATAATCATGTATGTGCTATGTACTTATCATGAAATGTTTAGTGGCACTTACAAATGTGGAAAAAATGTTGGCAAATCAAATACTGGATAAAGAACTTGTATCCAAAACATTTAACTATTACAACTTAACAATAAAAAGACAAATAACCCAACTTAAAAATGGACAAAAAATATGAATAGATATTTCTCTAAAGAGATATAAATGGCCAGTAAACACAAGAAAAGATGATTAACAGTATTTGTCATCAGGTAAATGGAAATAAAAAGCATAGTGATTCTACTTCATACATACCAGGATGGCTATAAGCAAAAAGACAGAAAATAGTAAATGTTGGCGAGGATGCAGAAAAATTGGAATTCTCATATATTGCTGGGGAGATTATAAAATGGTATATAGTCAGTTTGGAAACCAGTCTAGCAGGTCCTCAAAATGTTAAATGTGGAGTTATTATATGACTTAGCAATTCTACTCTTAGACACACACACACACACACACACACACACACACACACACATATATATAAATCAAAACATAAATCCAAACAAAAATTTATACATTAATATTCATACTAGCATTATTCATAATAGCTGAAAAAGTTTAAACAACCCAAACATCCATCATCTGATGCACGAATAAGCCAAATATGTTATATTCATACAGTGGAATATTATTTAGCTATAAAAGGGAGTGAAATACTAACATATGCTATAATATGTTAAAACTTGAAGACATTCTAGGTGAAATAAGTCACAAAAAACACATACAATAGCCCCCCTTATCCACAGGGCATAAAATCCAAGAACCCCAGTGGATGTCAGAAACAAGAGATAGTACTGAACTCTATATATGCTATGATTTTTCCTCTACATATGTCCCTATGATAAAGTATAATCTGCAAATTAGGCACAGTAAAAGATTAACAATAGCTAATAATAAATATGACAACACACTATAATAAAAGTTACATGAATATAGAATATAATCTTTCTCCCTTACATATTGTATTACATTTACTCTTCTTGCAATAATGTCATAGGATTAAATGCCTATATAATGGGATAAAATGAGGAGAATGACACAGGCATTGTGACAGATAGCATTAGGTCATTGACCTTGTGAGAATACATCTGCTTCCCAACTGTGGTTTAATGGGAGTAACTGAAACTGTAGAAAGTGAGACTTTGGATAAGGGAGACTACTACATTATTCCAACATATGAAATGACCAGAATGGGCAAATATACAGATACCAAAAGTAGATTAGTAGTTGCCAGTACTCCTCAGGGCTGAGGAGAGGGCTAGGAGTGACTGCTAAGGGATATGGAGTGTCCTTGGGGGATGATGAAAATGTTCTGGAATTAGAGAGAGGGGTGAGAGTTGCACAACATGGTGAATATTTTTTTCTAAATTGTACAATGTAAATGGTTGGATTTTATACTATGTAAATATCTTATTAAAGTTGGCATAAAATGTCTAAGGGCAAATAAAGGCATTAAGACAAACCATTGTTCCTTGTCCTTGAAAATGTTATAATTCATTGTGGACTAGGTGGGCAAGTAAACAATTATGTTTCATGCTCTAAAACTGTTATTTCAAGTATTAGGGAACCATAATATCACATACCAACATTTTAAAGAAATGTATGACAGTAATGTCTGTGACACATTTTGTTGTCAACAGCTCACAAGTATTAGAGCACAGTAACTGAAAAACTTCTATTACATAGTCCAAGAGAATGTGTGGGCTTAGATCCTTTCCTGTCACCCTAACCTGAAGCAGAGTATTCCAGGGTCCATTTTAATATACAGTAAATCTTTTTATCTCAAATATTTCCTTTCATCCTCCAGTAAATTTTTCATCCACTACTTTAGTTCAACCTACATTTGTACAGCCTTCTAAGATTATGGAGAACATTGGTTTACCACTCTTCACAAAAGAACTTTTCATAAACAAAAAGATGATAGCAAATAATTATAATTGCCACATATCCACTTTATATTTCTATGTTTATGTAGAGAGTAGACCTTCCCCTGTTGCTCAAGTTAAATTCTTAAAGAAAAGGTAAGAAAGTAAAGACCAAAGTTTTCAGATTTTACTT